>BLSH010262334.1:1186239-1203205 GCA_018402905.1 Glandirana rugosa
TCCCCCCCCCCCCCCCCAGCAAAAAATTTAAAGTCAGCGGCTACACATACTGTAGATTCTGACTTTTAATTTTAGGACACTTACCTGTCCTGGAATCCAGCGATGTCGGCACCCCAGCCGATGTTTCCATAAGCTCTAGGGTGCTGTTGCTGCCAGTCGTAGTAAGGGAACCCATCAGTGAAGCCTTTTGGCTTAACAGCTGGTTCCCTACTGCGCATGCCCCAAAACGTCGGAGGAAGGAGGAGGGGAGCCGAACTCAAAAACAGGTACCCGCTCCCCCCCGAAAGAGGAGGAGCTTCCATTTTTGGGTGGAACTTCGCTTTAAGCCTAGTACACACTACAAGTTTTTTTTTTTTCGTTCAACCCAGCAGGCTGAACGAAAAAAACCTGAAGGACCAGAAGGAACAATCCAATGTTATTACAGCGATCTCCTCTGCTGTGCAATTGTGTTTTGACAGGAGGAGGGCCCCCCCCGCCAGATCACTCTGGTCAGAGGCCATTGGCTGAGAGCACTGATCGGGAGTCAATCGACAGACCTTTTTCAGCCATGCCCCTTCCGACTACAGTACACACGGGCCAAATGTTGCCCGGTTTCTATTGAACCGGCCATTGTCGCCTGACATTTGGCCCGTGTGTGAAGATTATCAGCTCCATTAGTAAATCAGCCACACCAGCTTCATTTATGTTATTTTTTTTTCTCATAATCAATAATAAAGCAATAATTGCACTTTTCGCTACCTTAATAACTGTGTTAACCTCTGTTAATAGGCAGTGAATGGTTTTAGACTGCATTATAATGCAGTCAATACAAATAGCAATCTTAGTACAGTTCTAGCAAATATGACATGACATCATTATCTGGTACTCAATTCTGTTGCCTGTTAATTTATTGATAAATAAATAATCTCAAATTGCTTATGTGCATGAGTATTTTACTAATTGATTCCTTTCGATGTAGGTGTCCATCTGTGTACTGAAGCAAATTAATTACATTATAAATGACCTTAGATACATGCCATGCAGTAGATATAAATAATAATAAATTAATTCAATAAAATGTTTCTGTGCATCAGAGAAAAATTTACAGAATATTTGACACATTAAAAAAATAAATAACTTGCAATGTTGTTGTTTTTCCAGGATTCAGTCCGTGCCTATGAACATCCAGGTTTTATAATGAGGCTCATTCTAGACAATGTTTCAATTAAATTTGAACCTGACTTTAATGATTATGAAACTGTGCTGCTCAATGTTTATGATGTGATGATTAAAGCTGTAAGTCTTGTGCCAAGAGTAGAAACAAAGCTCTATTCTGAATGGGTAAGTAAATTAAATTCAGTGTATTCCTATCAGCTTGAGGAAAATCTGCTTTTATATAAAAGTTAAGGCATTAAATTAGTGCTTTTAGCAAATGAAAGGCATTTTATAGTTTTGTCAACTCCTTAAAAACAAATCATTCATGTGAAGACTATTATAGGTATATAATAAATTCTAAAACATTTCTATAAGAAAAAATGTGTCCATGTTTTATGAAGTAGAAGCAAAAAGACTTTGACTCACAACATACTGGCAAGCTAGTAACACTTGTGTCATATATAAAATATTATTTATGTAAATTATATGCTGGAACAACTATGAAAAAGGAAATAGATTCTACAAAAATAATAGTTCTAATCTATAGGAATATTTAAATGAGCCTATAGAACACTGAAGTAGTGCCGCACAGTAGATTAACTCACAGACTAGTTAGCCCGTGGCAGCACTGGGCTCTTGGTTTTTATCCTAGGCACTATCTGCATGGTGTTTGTGTGTTCATGTGAAATAGTTGGTACATTAAAGTGTTACTAAACCCCCAACAGTAAAATCAGTTTGTATATGCAGCAAAGCATGCTTGTTATACTCACAGTGGAACCTAAGCGGTTAATCCTGTGCTAATCCCTCTCCTGATAGTATAGAGCCTTGGAGGCACTCTGCATATGCTCAGTTTGGTGTGTATTGCTAGAGTTTTTTTTCTTGGGAGGATGCATGTGATGAGCACAGGGCCAATCAGCACTGTCCAGACAGAGGGTCAGGGGTCCTGCAGCCTCATAGGACAGTCAGAGTAGAATTAAATGCTCCTCTTACAAGCTTTAACCAGACACTGATAGAAGTCACAATAATGATATATACTACTGATGATAAAAGTTATTTAGCAGTTTATATTTACTAAAATAATTGCATTTCAATGTTCTGTGTACTGTGGGAGACCAGATATAGTGCTATAGGACTAAGCAGCGCTATAGTACATCAGATAAAATATCAGATAATCATATAAACATCATATGAACCCAACACCCCGTGATAGATGATAGTCCACAAAACTTCTATGCGAGGAATTACTGTAGTTTCAGTTCAGACAAGGGCATTTCCTTAGAATCTCTGATAGGATATCATCCACCTCATGAACATGCAGGTGCCCGACTTCCCCAAAAGATGGACCCTTACCGCAACTTATTGCTAGGCACTTCCCATGCTCTAGCCACAGCGCCTTTTAGTGCTAACACTGCACTCAGTGCTCCTGGTTAAGGTTCATGTCCTGCAAATGGCGTCCATAAACAAGATAAAAACAAGGATCGGGACATAGTGTAATGCTGTATAAACTCTTTATTCCTCAGTAGATATTAAAAACACGTCCCCCCCTTTGTATATGCACTCTTACCAGACTTCAATGGTTTAAACGCATGTCAAACTATGCAGACGCCGATCGTCCTTTGGCTTTTCCGGGCTCTGTGCCTGGCCTCTATCCTCTCCCTGCTCTCCACCGTCCAGCGGGGAGGCAGGAGTGTGGGACATCTGCTTGACGGTGTTGCCGTAAAGCCTATTCATGACGCGTTTCGTCTCTCCGGACTTCCGCTGGTGATTGGCTGTATGGACTGTTGGCAATCCCTATATACCCGCCCTCCTCTATGCGAGTCACTTTAAAGGAAACCCTCCTATTCAATACTTCTCAAATGACCCAGGAAGGATGGCGTCCGCATTTACAATAGAAATTTCATATAAATGCAGCTTTCTAAATTAATTAAATCTCATCCATGCTGATTACAAATGATGTTATGATGGTATATCATCTCTATCACCATTAAACAGAACTTTAATAAGATACAAAATCATTGCATTTATGTGTGTGTTCCTAGAAACAAATAAATCATAAAACTCCCCATCATGGTTATGCATTTAAAATTATTATTCATTTAAAATTATCCCCTCATTTCTTGGAACAACTTTCCTTAAAAAACACTTTCTCTTTCTTAATTCATTTTGGACCGCGCACTTTTATTTCCAAACCCTGTGGGGATATTAATACTTGGACCAACGTAATTGCCCCACTCTTATGGGCACATCTATGGGTGGACCAATGTAATTATCCTAGTATTACCATTGTTATAAGTATCTCGGTTTTTTTATATAAAACTGAATTCCTTAAACAGCATACGGTACTTCAATCCTTTAAAATCAATTGTCATTCTTATAATTATAACTATATATTATCATTATGTAGCACTAATAAAAGAATTAACATCTAGTTCAATATTCATTCCATACGGTTGTAAACACTTCATAAGGTAAATCCAATATGTTTCCCTCTGTGAGAGATCCCTCACTCAGTTGGATCCTCTCCACAGGGGGTACACTACTTCTATTCCACAAAAACGTAAAACTGAAGGGTCCCTATCATGTTTTAATCTAAAATGCATCGAACCGCTATGATCTTTATAGCCCTTTTTAATATTAGATAGATGTTCCCCTATGCGTACCCTTAGTTGTCTCTTAGTGCGGCCTATATAACATAGGCCGCATGGGCACCATAGTAGGTATACCACATATGTGGAGTTACAAGTGATAAAGTCTTTTATCATGAACTGTCTTTCTTCTGCATTTCTAAAAGTATAACACATCTTGTTGTTCCCCTTTGTCCATCTACATGCTTTACATTTTCTGCAAGGAAAGAAACCATGTCTATTGATGGTAAATTTTTGTCGACCTGGGGCATCCAGGTTCTTTTTAACTATATGATCTCCAAAATTGGGTGCCCTCCTATAGACAAATTTTGGTCTGTCCCTCAGAAGGGGCCCCAAATCGCGATCAAGTTGTAGGATATGCCAGTGCTTTTTAACTATTTCTTCCACCTCCTTGTACTGACTATGGAGATCAGACAAAAATTTCAATTGGAAGGATCTATCCTGTGGTGATGGTTCCCTGTCTCTCAAGCAGTCTTCTCGCGAGATGTTTTCCACTTCTTCAATGATTTTGTTTAATGTCTCAGATTGGTATCCCCTTTGTTGAAACTTGCTTTTTTTTTTTCAAATATAATTTTTATTAACACCCGGCAAGGGGTGAGTGCCATTACAACACAACAAGATTAGAGAAAGGTAACACTTAAAGTCAAAGGACCTATACAGATGGTAGACAGCATGAAGTCCAAGCAGCATTCAAATCGGTGACCTCTAGTGTTCTCAACCCACTGTCCTAGCTCAAATCTGGTTACCATCTTTACCGTAAGTGCGAGTGATCTAGCACCTCTCCCCCTACCGACCGTTTTCTAGTAAAACAAAACATGGGGAGGGGAAAAGGAACAGACTGGGTAGTTAAACAAAATAACAAAGAGTAACAAAGAAGAAGAGACAGAAGAAAAAAAAAAAGGCGGGGGAAATATGTGCGAGGCGGTGACGGCGGCCATTCGGGCCGCTGGGGGGCCAACTCGGCAGGCAGGTATGAAGAAATCTACGGGGGGGGGGTTGCAGTAAGTAACGCTTTGCCCTCTTCTGACAAGATAAACATGTTCCACAACCCCCATATTTTATTGTATTTCTCCCATTTGTGCTGGGAGGTAAGGATTAGATCCTCCATCTTATTGATCTGTTCCACCTTACGGAGCCAACAGGCTATAGAAGGTGGGTCTTGCTTTTTCCAGCATAAGGGAATGCAAGATTTGGCCACATTCAGCAGGTGACGTAGAATGGATCTGTTATAAATTTTGGCGGGAATCTGGGATACATGGAGAAGAAAGAAGGCCGGATCCATCGGGATCTGGTATTCCGTGAATTTTTGCATAGTAGTATGTATTGTCGACCAAAAGTATTGTAATCTGGGACAGGACCAGAATATGTGTAGTAAAGTCCCTCTACTCTCCCTGCACCTCCAGCAGCAGTCCGTAGACTCCGGGAAGTATGTATGAAGTTTGACAGGCGTGTAGTACCACCTGGTGAGTAATTTGAAATTAGCTTCCTGAATCTTGGTGGATATAGATGATTTAAGGGTGAACCTGATCATAGTCTGGACTTGAGTTGTCGTAAAGGAGCGGTTAAGGTCTGTCTCCCATTTGGTCAGGCACGGTAAGGGGGGTTGATCCTTCAGAGTGTTTAATAAGGAGTAAGACTTAGATAGAACTTGGGGGAGGTCCTCCGTGTCTGTGCAGTATTCCTGGTCAGGGGTCGGTGGAACCTAGCTGGATTAGGAAGAGATTGCAGGAAATGGTGCAATCGAAGAGCAGGCCAGAACGATAGTAAGTACGGGCTTTCATTGTCTGTCAGGGTGGCAATTGATGGCCAGCGTCCGTCCCATAGGAAGCCCACGGCCTGGTCCAGGCCCGCTTCTTGCAGATGTCTGTAATCCCGAGAAGAGAGGCCTGGAGAGAACAGAGGACTACCCAGGATAGGATATAGTGGGGAGTCTGATGTTGTCAACGGTGTCTGTATAAGTACTTGGGAGCACAAGCGAAGCGTCGCGCCGATAAGTGGATGTGTTTTGAGACCTGGTGGTAGTAGGTCAAAACACCAAAGTGCACTTTTCAAAGGGATGTGTGTCTGTTTCTGCTCTATCTGTGCCCATAGTTTTCTGTGTGCATGACGTCTCCAGTAAATGATCCTGCCTATATGTGCCGCCAGATAATATTTCTTAAGATTCGGTACTGCAAGGCCACCGAATTGTTTTGGTAAAGTCAAGTGGGCACAGGAGAGACGGGTTTTTTTATAAGCCCAGATAAAGCGGGTAAATAAGGACTGCATTTGTCTGAGATAGGCCGGAGGGATTTTGATCGGCAAGGCCTGAAATAAGGAATAGAAATTTAGGTAATATAACCATTTTGATAAGGTTACATCTCCCAAACCAGGTGTGAAGCCCTTTGTGCCATTTCTCCAATAGGGTACGAGTGGTAGTCGCCAGGAGTTGAAAGTTCAATGTAAACGTACGGGAGGGGCCCGCCGGTATGTAGGTGCCCAAATACTTCAGCGCCGTAGGGGTCCACTTGAATCTAAAGTTAGCTTGTAGACTTTGCCAGAGGCTATTGGGAAGGGCAATTCCCATTGCCTCCGATTTGTCGAAATTAATTCTAAGATTTGCTAATCAGCCATATATGAAACTTACAGTTTAACACATCTGCTTGTATCCTGTAATCACTCACATTGCTACAGTTTCTCCTTACTCTTAGGAACTGTCCTTTTGGAATGTTTTTGATCCATACCGGGTGATGCCCGCTATTGATTGAAAGGTAGCTGTTATGGTCCGTAGGTTTAAAATAGACCTTAGTAATTAGACTGGTGTCATTCCTCTCTATAGTGACATCTAAATAATCTATTATAGTATCACTGATAGTATATTCTAATTTAATGTTCCTATTGTTATGGTTAAGGTAGGCCATGAACTGTTCTGCCTCCTGCCTGGGGTCTCTCCATATCAGTATCAGGTCATCTATATAACGTTGGTAAAATAATAGTTGTGGTCTATCTAACGCGTATATGACTTTGTCCTCCCACTCAGCCATGAACAGGTTGGCGATGCTGGGGGCATGCTGAGAGACACAAAGGATCTATTGAGACTATTAACACAAGTCACCTTTAATAAAGAAGATCACATTTTTCTCATAACAGCTGATGTTTCATCGCTATATACGATAATTCAACATGATGACGCAATGTTAGCCCTAAATTGGGCATTAAGCAAACGTGACGACATTTCATATACACAAAAAAAGTTCTTGGGGAAATCTTTGGACTTCTGTATGTCACATTACTACTTTTGGTATAACAACACGTTCTACACTCAGCAGGTTGGCGTTGCTATGGGGGCTAAATTTACCCCCAGCATCGCCAACCTGTTCATGGCTGAGTGGGAGGACAAAGTCATATACGCGGTAGATAGACCTCAACTATTATTTTACCAGCGTTACATAGATGACCTGATACTGATATGGAGAGGGACCAGGCAGGAGGCAGAAGAGTTTATGGCCTACCTTAACCATAACAATAGGAACATTAAATTAGAATATACTATCAGTGCTACTATAATAGATTATTTATATGTCACTATAGAGAGGAATGACACCAGTCTAATTACTAAGGTCTATTTTAAACCTACGGACCGTAACAGCTACCTTTCGATCAATAACTGGCATCACCCGATGTGGATCAAAAACATTCAAGGTCAGTTCCTAAGAGTAAGGAGAAACTGTAGCAATGTGAGTGATTACAAGATACAAGCAGATGTGTTAAAATGTAAGTTTGAACAAAAGGGATACCAATCCGAGACATTAAACAAAATCATTGAAGAAGTGGAAAACATCTTGTGAGAAGACTGCTTGAGAGACAGGGAACCATCACCACAGGATAGATCCCTCCAATTGAAATTTTTGTCTGATTTCCATAGTCAGTACAAGGAGGTGGAAGAAATAGTTAAAAAGCACTGGCATATCCTACAACTTGATCGCGACTTGGGGCCCCTCCTGAGGGACAGACCAAAATTTGTCTATAGGAGGGCACCCAATTTTGGAGATCATATAATTGAAAAGATCCTGGATGCCCCAGGTCGACAAAAATTTCCCAGCAATAGACATGGTTTCTTTCCTTGCAGAAAATATAAAGCATGTAGATGGACAAAGGGGGACAACAAGATGTGTTATACTTTTAGAAATGCAGAAGAAAGGCAGTTAGTTCATGATAAAAGACTTTATCACTTGTAACTCCACATATGTGGTATACCTACTATGGTGCCCATGCGACCTATGTTATATAGGCCGCACTAAGAGACAACTAAGGGTACGCATAGGGGAACATCTATCTAATATTAAAAAGGGCTATAAAGATCATAGCGTTTGGATGCATTTTAGATTAAAACATGATAGGGACCCTTCAGTTTTACGTTTTTGTGGAATAGAAGTAGTGTACCCCCTGTGGAGAGGATCCAACCGAGTGAGGGATCTCTCACAGAGGGAAACATATTGGATTTACCTTATGAAGTGTTTACAACCGTATGGAATGAATATTGAACTAGATGTTAATTCTTTTATTAGTGATACATAATGAAAATGTATAGTTATAATTATAAGAATGACAATTGATTTTAAAGGATTGAAGTACCGTATGCTGTTTAAGGAATTCAGTTTTATATAAAAAAATCGAGATACATATAACAATGGTAATTCTGGGATAATTATATTGGTCCACCCATAGATGTCCCCATAAGAGTGGGGCAATTACGTTGGTCCAAGTATTAATATCCCCACAGGGTTTGGAAATAAAAGAGAAAGTTTTTTTAAGGAAAGTTGTTCCAAGAAATGAGGGAATAATTTTAAATGAATAATAATTTTAAATGAATAATCATGATGGGGAGTTTTATGATTTATTCGTTTCTAGGAACGCACACATAAATGCAATGATTTCGTATTTTATTAAAGTTCTGTTTAATGGTGTTAGAGATGATATACCATCATAACATCATTTGTAATCAGCATGGATGAGATTTAATTAATTTAGAAAGCTGCATTTACATGAAATTTCTATTGTAAATGCGGATGCCGTCCTTCCTGGGTCATTTGAGAAGTATTGGACACGAGGGTTTCCTTTAAAGTGACTCGCATAGAGGAGGGCGGGTATATAGGGATTGCCGACCGTCCGTACAGCCAATCACCAGTAGAAGTCTGGAGTGACGAAATGCATCGTGATTGGGCTGTACGGCAACACCCACAAGCAGACGTCCTACACTCCTGTCTCCCCGCTGGACAGTGGAGAGCAGGGAGAGGATAGAGGCCAGGCACAGAGCCCGGAAAAGCCCAGGAACGATCGGCGTCTGCCTAGTTTGACATGCGTTTAAACTATTGAAGTCTGGTAAGAGTGCATATACAAAGGGGGGGACGTGTTTTTAATATCTACTGAGGAATAAAGAGTTTATACAGCGTTACACTATGTCCCGACTCTTGTTTTTATCTTGTTTATGGACGCTATTTGGAGGACATGAACCTTAACCAGGAGCACTGAGTGCAGTGTTAGCACTAAAAGGCGCTGTGGCTAGAGCATGAGAAGTGCCTAGCAATAAGTTGCGGTAAGGGTCCATCTTTTGGGGAAGTCGGGCACCTGCATGTTCACGAGGTGTATGGTAGATGATATCCTATCAGAGATTCTAAGGAAATGCCCTTGTCTGAACTGAAACTACACTAATTCCTCGCATAGAAGTTTTGTGGACTATCATCTATCACGGGGTGTTGGGTTCATATGATGTTTATATGATTATCTGATATTTTATCTGATGTACTATAGCGCTGCTTAGTCCTAACGGATATAGTTACCTTTGATTTATTGATTTATTTAAAGCGGCTGCTGCATTTATTAAGAATGTTTGGATGCTTACATCTTTAGTGGCGCGGATTTATGATCTATTTTAGTGGGAGGACAATTGGATAGCTCTATTTGTGTTTTTCAATAATTTTGAACTGTATAAAATAAAAAATAAAATGAACACACTAAAGATTGATAAAATAGTAGAACTGTTGTAATTATTACCCTACACTCCATGAGCTACTTAAAATTGAATTTATCAAATATTAAAAATATTGTACCTGATCTTACAAAAAAGTATATGTTAATATAAAATCCAAGTTAACATCTCAATTAAAAAAGGGAACCCTGTGATTAATAAGCAACAGTTATTTCCAGGAGCTGTCCAGTGCTGACATTTATATTTCAGGACTTTCACTAGAGCCTACCAAGTATTTTTTAACAGCTTTGAAAAAAATAAAATGGAACAAAGTGACACACATTGCTCTATGCTAACTGGGCACACCATCCATACTCTCTAGTATTGTAAATGTATGCATAAGTGCCCTACTAGGTTCAAAGCAGGGAAGTGCAGTCAGGGGAGGCAGGTGAGGCAGAGCCATGAGCATAAAAGAAAAAAATTAAAAAACCAAAAAAAAAACCTCGACTTCCAGGGTCGTAGCTCGGCGAGCTCAGAGACCCCAAATTTGGTAGGCAGGTAGCTGAAGTCCTACTCCACCACTGGTAAAAATGTGGGACTCCTATCATCTATGGTTTCAGAGATACGGGACTCCTTGCGCAGCCTGTCATACATACAGAGTGGCCAGTTTAAATACAAGCTGACACACTGGGGTTGATTTACTAAAATTGGAGTGTGCAAAATCTGGTGCAGCTGTGTATGGTAGCCAATCAGCTTCCATGTTTTATTGTCAAAGCTTAATGGAACAAGCTGAAGTTAGAAGCTGATTGGCTACCATGCACAGCTGCACCAGATTCTGAGTGCTCCAGTTTTAGTAAATCAACCCCACTGTGTTTTCAGCAGACTGAGAGGATGAGCTCACAGTGCTTCTCCTCACTTCTTGTCAGTGGCACTGAGCTTAATGGACAGCTTGGAGGCTTGGACCACTGGTAACACACCATTGGCCTAAGCTGTCCAATAAAAATTCTGTGGTGGAGGCTGTCCTCTCACTGCAATGTCATAGAAGGGGGCATGTGTCTAAAAGACAAATACTCCCTTCCAACCCAGCCCTCTTAACTACAAGGAAATACGTGGCTTTATGTGTATAAGATTTACCCATAATCCCATGTCTTTCTCATACAGTTAAGAGAGAGAATGAGAATCTGCTGCTGCTGAAAAGGTACAAGCTAAATCATATATTATTATGCTATATGTTATAAGATAATAATGTATTATTTATCTATTTACTGTGAAATTACTGGTTTGAAGTTATAACTTCAAACTTCAGTAATTTGCCCATTAAATGTGCTTGAGTACAGTTTTTGAAAATATAGTAAATTACCTTTAAAATAATATATTTGTATATTACTTACTTATGGTAATTAACCACTTGCCATCCAGGCCAATTCTGACACTTCTCTTATACATGTAAAAATCATGAGTTTTTTTATGCTAGAAAATTACTTAGAACCCCCAAACATTATATATATATATATTTTTTAGCAGACACCCTAGGGAGTAAAATGGCGGTCGTTGCAACTTTTTATGTTACATAGTATTTGCGCAGCAATTTTTCAAATGCGTTTTTTTTTTAAAGAAACTGTTTCATGAATAATAAAAAAAAAACAGTAAAGTTAGCCCAATTTTTTGTATAATGTGACAGATGATGTTACACACAGTAAATAGACGCCGAACATGTCACACTTTCAAATTGCACACACTTGTGGAATGGCCCCAAACTTCAGTACTTAAGAATCTCCATAGACAACGCTTTAAACATTTTTACAGGTTACATGTTTAGAGTTACAGAGGAAGTCTAGTGCTAGAATTATTGCTCTTGCTGTAACGTTTGTGGCGTTTGTAACCTGCGTGTACCTGGCTCTGATACTAGCCAGTGCCTCACTAGCCACTCAACTCACCGCACGTCCCTGGTTCAAAGCGTCCAGCAAGACCCGCTCTAAGATGCATAGGCAACTATCGACAACACCAACTTAGTGCTGTCAGTAGGCTTTTCTCTAGGCTTTTCTTCCTTAGGTTTTCAAGCTCTGGAGTTCACTAAACAGGTATAGTTGTCTTTTGATTCTTTATCCATTTACAGAGGGGTGAATAAAAACAAAAACATCCCCTAGCTCTGTAACTTCATAAAAAAAATCAAAATATTAATTCCAGGAGTGTTAGAGAAAACGTATTTAACATCAGGGACAAAGTACCCTACATTTGAACATTACTGGGCTGTGAAGATTCAGTACACATGTTTGCAGTATAAGAATTTGAGAAATGGGTTATACTTTGTTTGAGTAAGCAAGTTGTTATTAGGAATCAATAGGAATAATTTTAACACCTGTTTGTTGACAACAGAGAATAGAAGATGGTAATATTTCATTATTAAACTGTGCTTATTTACTAAAGGAATTGATAATATTCACTCCACAAATTGTGTATATTTACTTCAATTATCAAATCTTGTGAAGAGCATATGCACGTGATTGGGCATGCAAAGTAAACATGAATTTGTCTTTTACATGCCTGGATATTTAACCACTTCAAGACCGAGCCTGTCTTTGGTCGGTGTTTACGAGTTAAAACCAAGTTTTTTTGCTATTAAATTACTTAGAACCCCCAAACATTATATATTTTTTCTAACACCCTAGAGAATAAAATGGTGGTCATTGAAAAACTTTATGTCACATTGTATTTGCGCAGGTGTCTTACAAACGTGATTTTTTTTTTTAAAACAAATTCAGTTTTTTAAGTTAAAAAATAAGACAACAGTAAATTTAGGCCAATTTTTTTCCATATTGTGAAAGATAATTTTACGCCGAGTAAAATAATACCCAAAATGTCATGCTTCAAAATTGCGTCTGCTCGCGGAATGGCAACAAACTTTGCAACTTAAAAATCTCCATTGGCGACGTTTAAAAAAATCTACAGGTTAGCAGTTTTGAGTTACAGAGGAGGTCTAGGGCTAAAATTATTGCTCTCGTCCTAATGATCATGGCGATACCTCACATGCATGGTTTGAACACCGTTTTCATATGTGAGCGGGACTTACGTATGCGTTCGCTTGTGCGTGCGAGCTCATGGGGACAGGGCGCTGTAAAATTTTTTTTTGTTTTAATTATTTATTATACTTTTTATTTTTACACCGTTCTTTTTTTAAAAAAAAAAAATTTGGTCACTTTTATTCCTATTACAAGAAATGTAAACATTCCTTGTAATAGAAAAAAGCATGACAGGACCTCTTAAATGTGAGATCTGTGGTCAAAAAGATCTCATATTTGCAGTAGAATGCAAAAAAAAAAAATAATAATTTGAAAAAAATGACAGTGCAAAAAAAAAAGGGCCTTTTAAGAGCATTGGGCGGAACTGACTTGTGATGTCGCTTCCGTCCTGCCATGTCATGGAGCCGAGTGAATGGCTTCAGCCCCCCAGTGCCCACGGACACTGGGGGGGACGGATCCAATCATCTCCGCCACTGCCGGCGGGTCCGGTAAGCGACGGAGATAACCAGAAAGCGATGGGGAGGGGCACCTCTCCCGCCGCTGATAAAAGTGATCTTGCGGCCCTGAGACCACTTTTATCCTGTGCAGAATCACTGGCTGAAAGAAAAGATACCGGGGTTATGGTAGCTATCTGCTACCATAACAACGGTATACCACGGCAAAGTGACCGCCGTCAGGCGACGGCATTGGTCTGGAAGTGGTTAAAGTGTATATTTACTCACTTCACTTTTTGAGTGAAGATTTTAAACTTTTTGCAAATCAGTCACAATGGGGGGTATTTACTAAAATGGTAGCATGCAAAATCTGGTGCAGCTTCCAGATTTTTTTGTCAAAGCTTTATTGAACACGCTAAAGTTAGAAGCTGACCATGTATGGCTGCACCAGATTCTGAGTGCTCCAGTTTTAGTAAATCTCAATGTGTGTAGTATTGTCACTTTTGTTGTGGGTCATTTACTCTTCTTGATCAAAACATGGAGGCTGCTATAGCATTTTGCACATGCTAATTGCCTGGCTGTCTTTCTGGCCTTTTAAATTCAACAATTTGAGCCTCTAACATACGTTGAAGAACAAGTGTACGGATAAGAACTTTTGGCCTATTTTTCTGGAATGCCTACTTGGTTCAAGTCAATAATTTAGAAAGTAGTAAAACCAGCTTCTGATCATCATAACAGCCAGACAGCTAGCATTATAAGAAGGAAATCACAACACAATTTATCTTAGGTAAAGTTTAGTTAAATACACTCCATTTGACTGTTTGTTTCAAGTAAACTGAAACTGTGAACTGTAGACAATAAAACTGCTTGAACCCAATAATCGAAAAATCATTCGGTGCAATCCTTGTGTAACCACCAATACAATAATCACTAAAAGGAAAATCCAGTAGCCGCTATCACTAAAAGTGCTTTCACTACACCTATCACAATATATAACTCAAAACAAGTGCTGCGCTACTAAATGTGCATTAGATAAATATCCATTGCTAAGAACAGACCATATTATAATCAAAACAAAATGACCACATTGCTGAAAATAAACATGAAAATAAAGTCCATAAAAATATTTGAAATAATGACTTGATGTGATCAATCAACAAAAGCGACCCACCAGGAAGTGCAAAAAAATAAAAAAAAGTGTTAGTGCTCGCCTCCACCAATGGACGCTCCCCTCCTATTTTGACACGTGTGTCACCAACGGGTCAAAATCAGCAGTTTCCCTCTGAATGAGATGAGAGATTAGTATGGCGTGGTGTAGGCGCTTAGGTCTTCCATCAATCACATTTCCTTTGGCTGGTTCGATGAGCCTTGTTACCTCTCACCAGTGACGGATATATGAGGCAAAAAATTACAGAATCTAGTGCTCTCCGTATGCATAAAATTTATTTTGGATTTTTTTGCACTTCCCTGTGGAACGCTTTTGTTGATTGGTCACATCAAGTCATTATTTCAAATATTTTTATGGACTTTATTTTCATGTTTATTTTCAGTAATGTGGTGATTTTGTTTTTATTATAATATGGTCTGTTATTAGCACTGGATCACCCTATCTCAATACTGTTAAGTTGATATTTATCTAATGCGCATTTAGTAGCGCAGCACTTGTTTTGAGTCATAATAACTGCTTGAACGCTGTGTCTACTCACTGACTTTACTTTCTCTCTAGTGCTTCATTAGCAATTTTCAGTCAATTGATACTTATTAAAAGGACCTACTCATAATGTGGCATTGCAAAGTGCAATAGTTACATGTTGGTTTTTATCATTTCACCATATCAACTATTCCTTATCATCCAATCAGGACGATGTGTCAAAAACAACTTTGAGGCCAATCATCCTAGAGGACGTTTTGGAAAATCACAAAAGAAAAGTAAAAGAATTTGTTGCTTTGGAAAGTTTTTTGCCAAAAGAACACTTGAAAATATACGACAAATACAACATCCTGATAACCAAGCAAGCAGATTTAGATGTTGATCACTTTTTGGCTGAGGAACATACATTTGATGAAATAATGAGAGAGGCCATAAAGTATCAAAAACTTACAGATGAAATACAGTACAATTCAAGAAAGGTAAATAATTATTCTATTGAATGTTAGCAAAAAGGTTCTAGTTTTTTAGACATCAGAAAAGTTATAAAACTTTATTAATGTAGATGGTTGGAATGCCCTTATTGTTTTTCTTTAGGAAAGATAAAGGAATGGAATAAGTATAGATTAAGTGTATAGTACTGATAGTGTGTTAGTATGTGTTTGATTGTTAAGGTGGATAGGCAGCCAAAACTTTCTTTTTTTAAAAATTAAATTGAAAGGGCTTTAATCTTTCAGGCTTTTATTTCTGTTTTTTACTGGTAAGCAGATTTCCATTTCTATTTGGATGCCGGAAACAGAAGTTGCTTTGTGTATGCTATGAGTCACTGAAGTTATAGCTTACACAGAGCTATTGGAGTCTCTCCATGTGTCAGTCACTTTGCTTCCCTGCTTAACAACTGTTGAGCTATATCAGCCACATAGGAAGTGCATTGTGCCAATTAGATAGAGCTTTGTGGCAGATAGAGAGATAAAAAGGTATGATTATTTTGTAACCCTATAAAAAAGCATACAACAGAATATGTACCTAAGGAGCAAAAATAGCTGCATCCTTTTAAAGTAACCCATATACGCATACATGCTGAAGGAAAGGTCAGTATACTTACCTTTCTGGCAGCCTGATTGTTAAAATGCTGCCTCTTCGCTGCTTGATGGCCACTGCACCTGTCAGATGGGACTTGTATAGTAGTTGTACATCTTGTAGTCCCGTAGAGAGGTTACATTTCAACAAACCAAGGCACCACAAAATTAAGAATAGTGACTCTTTTTTTAGTAGGTAAATCGTTCTATACAAGTGACCCTGTGCTGATTGGTGTAAAGCACTCGGTGGCAGGATTGTATACGTCACCTAGGTATCTCACCTACAAGTGGCAAAGGACTCCAGGGTTTATGACAGATGTGGAGAAAGCAAACTTTTTGTCTTCTTAATATGTTCTGTTCTGCGTTCTGGGATCTGGAGGCTTTGTAGAGCTTTTAGTGGGATAATGCCTTTATACCTAGGTCCATATCTTATCTGGTAGCTGTCTCAGCTGTCAACAAGTCTTGATATATGTGAACTGTCTGATGCTTAGGGCTGTCCCTCTCACTTTCTCTGCTTGAGAGCAAGCTGCTATGTGAAAAGCCTGACTACTGACAGAACACTAAAAAGTAAAACTGTTTGTGTTTGTTTTGGGAAACCCATTAGGGGGCACCCTGTTAGTCAGGGACTGACTTCAGATTAGTTAGTGGCTCAGACAAGCAGATGTTCTGTTTATATTATGCTATAGACTTGTACAAAGTCCTCCTACACTGAAACAGTTTGCTACATTGCTGCTACAGGACAAACCTGCTTGAATTGTTCCTGGGTGTTCCTGTGTTCTGCATAGTTTACCAATGCCAATACCAAGTGCGTCTGCTCCCCTTACACAGGGTCACATTAAACAGACCATAGTTTTCCTTTTATCATATACAATGGGAAAGCCTTAAATAGTAAGGGATGTTTCCC
Source organism: Glandirana rugosa (assembly GCA_018402905.1). NCBI lineage: Eukaryota > Metazoa > Chordata > Amphibia > Anura > Ranidae > Glandirana > Glandirana rugosa. The sequence goes on from BLSH010262334.1 coordinate 1,203,048, forward strand.
ACAATGGACTGACTCCTATCCGTCCACTAACCCCATTGTAGTCTTTGGGCTTGCACTGTGCACACCTGGATCAAGAAACCAGCTAAGAAATGAAAACAATGCTCTGGGCTCAAGAGCAAAATCTAAGTAAATAAAGTGATTGGGGGGGGGGGGGGGGG
>BLSH010262334.1:1213943-1226659 GCA_018402905.1 Glandirana rugosa
AAATTTTTTTTGCGTAATTACTTATTTAACGTTGACTTGGAGACGTGTTACATAAGTGTCCACCTTTGACAGTTTACTTAAATAAAACTTTTCGACATATACGATTTGTATACAACAGTCAGTAGGATTTAAGACGTTCTTACCTTTTTTCCAACACAGTAAGTAATTCAGTATTACGACGGAAATATGGAACATTACATGGGAAGAAAGTCCTGGATAAAACTTTCGGTGTTAACGTAGTTAATTTTACATATCGGGAAAAAGTGTCTTGTTGTTTCTCTAATATTTACAGTGAAGGAATATATATACGACTTACACCAATAAATATGATGTCCACGAATTTGTGTTGTATAAAATTAAAATAGATGTACGGTGTTCTTTTGCAATTTCTACCGGTGACTACGGTAATATGTTTAGCATATACAGCTTTTCAAAATAAATTCATTTGACAGTTTCCACCTGTGAATACATTGTGCAGAGGTTCAGTTGCAATTTATTCATTAATGCGTTTTTTTTAAAACAGGAATACATCCAGAAAGTTGAAGCTCAAGACATGCTAGATTTGGAAAGAAAACTGGTAGAATCCAAAAACCGTCTGACTTTCCTTGTAGATTACGTCACTCAGTCCCCTGCTGATATTCGTCTAAACAACAACACTTTTCAGTGGCATGACCGCATGGGTGCAATCTTTGAAGAGCACAGAAAGATAATGGATGAAAAGTCCAAAGAGTATCAAGATGGACTGAAGGTTAGAAAACATATTCTCAGCTTCCACAATGCAATGCTGCTTTTATCCTTTTGTCAGCATGATATTGAACTGGATGGACTTGTCTTTTTTCGTCCAGACTAACTATGTAACTATATATATTGGAGGAGGAACAGACACATAGTGGGTAAGGGTCTCAGCTGGTGATTTTGCATAATTTACATTTCCCTTGCAGTAGGTATAGACTAGAGCAGTTGTCTCCAAACTGGGGCCAGTTGTGGCCCTTTGCTTGCCTTTTTCTGGCCCTTAGTGCACTACTCCACCAACTGACACCAATGATGGGGCACCATTCCTCCTACTGACACCATTATTCTTCTAATTGATATCAACAATGGGGCACTATGCTTTTTAAATAAGATCAATTATGGAGCACTGATGTCGGGGCATTTTGTACTCCCACTGGCCACAGCAGCATATATCTTTTTCTTATGTTAGTGGACATTTAAGCCTTTAGTAGCCTTTAAAGATCAACTTTGTTTTAAAACCCCTTATTCACAGGGGTTGTAAAGGCAGAAGGTTTTTTATCTTAATGCATTCTTCGCATTAAGATAAAAAACCTTTTGTGTGTAGCAGCCCCCCCCCCAGCACCCCCCTAATTACTTACCTGAGCCCCATCTCTCTCCAGTGATGTCCACGAATGTCTAAGCCATCCGGGACACTCCTCCTGATTGGCTGAGACACAGCAGCGGTGCCAATGGCTCCCACGGCTGTCAATCAAAGTCAGTCAGCTAATCAGGGGAGAGGGGGGCCGGGTCGGGGCTCCATGTCTAAATGGATACACGGAGCTCTGGCTCGGTGCCCCCATAGGAAGCTGCTGGCTGTGGGGCACTTCATAGGAGGGAGAGGCCAGGAGCAGCAAAGAGGGACCCGAGAAGAGGAGGACCCGAGCTGCTCCCTGCAAAACCAACTGCACAGAGGAGGTAAGTATAACATGTTTATTTTTATTTTTTTTAAAAAAACAAGACTTTTGCAATCACTTTAATGAACCTAACACACTAGGCAGAGTTGTGAGTGTGCCATACAGGAGGGAGGTTATACCCAGAGTGTGCAGAACACGTGCATTTCTGCACAAACAGAAATGAGATTAGCGTATTTTTGTCAGGAACCATGAATCAGACCAAGACAGAAGTGCAGTAAAATCACACTTTTTAATAAAAAGTTGAAATTATATTAACATGAGTAAACATGGTCAACATATAGCCAGGGTTCGGTAACCAGCGCGGATAGTCAGAGCAAGCCATTGAAACAGGAGTCCAGAGATCAGCGAGGTCAAACAAATGGCATGCAGGGTCAGGAGCCAGGAGGAGAGTCAGTTGAGCAGGGCCTAGAATCCAGGAATCAGAAGGGAACGTCAAACAGGCAAAGTCTTTCACGGGAAAACACAGCAGAGATTTCTCCAGAGATGTTGACCAGACGAAGATGTCTGAGATCTGATCCAGGCAGTTTATATATCTAAGAGAGCTGGCTAACGAGCAAGATATGAACATCAGGTGAGACAGAGTGGAAGCTGAGACTGGCATTTAACCCTCAGCTGAGCAGCTTGCTCTGAGAAGGGAGGGCTGAGCAGACAATTGTCTGCCAAGTAAGTGCTTTGGGCAATAAACTGCTTCATTTGAACAAAGGAAAACTTGATAAGGATGAGATAGGTTTTACTCTGTCTCTGTTTATTGTTCATATACACAAATGACGCCCCATTGGGACCATTCCCAGAAAGTAACAGGGGTATCCATTCCTGGAGGGAACGCAGGGTTATATAAGAACAGCATAAGGGGTTTATGGGGGAAAAGAAGACCTCCTGATTACTTAATGATATGGCATACTCTATGGGAGCATGCCAAAACTGGGTTCAGGACATTGGTTCTGTCGTTATGTGTAGCCAGAGGAAATAATTGGTTCAGATTGGGTCACAGTCCACTGTTTCCAATGCAACCTAGACTGGAATCTTCCATCGTGTGTAGTACTTGTCTGGTACTATGGCCTGGCAATACTTGGTAAGCTTACTTTGAACCTTTTATATTCAGGGCATACAGGACATGCCCAAAGAGCTCAAGTGGTTAACTGACCATCAAGAATGCTGTGGAGTAATGAGTAAACAAGCAGCACTATCCTGTGCTCCACAAATCCTAGCATTGAATGCATCTGTGGAAAATCAAATCATTCAATCAGCTAACAGCTGAGTGGGACAAATATAGGAGAGCCTATTTGTTGACGATCCAACATTAACAAAATCTTGTTTGCTTACTGGGTATTGTCAGCTTCACCTGACTGGGTAATGCCAGAGACAGGTGTGTCACTATTCCATTCAGCACAGCTGAGGTAAAATGTTGAGTTAAAGAATGCTTCTAAATTTTCTCAGAATCCCCCCCAATTAGCTAACCACGGGGCAGAATGAGGGGAGAGGGCAGGAGTGAGCCTCCTCAGGTGCACTGAATGCTGGAAATGTTCCTGCACAAGAGCCTGGATGGTCAGTTAATGATGGTGTCAGACCATGCGTAGTCTTGTCTAGTTTATGTAGAAAACAAGGAATTGCATTTATACTTCTAATTAAAAAAATGTGCTAGACTCATTACAATACTGTTTTTTAAAGCAAAAATAAAATGTCAGTTAGTTTGAGGACATTGTTAAACTTTACTAAATTAGAAAAAAATTAGAACACCATAAAGCGACATGGAAGAGTTATTATACTGAAATACATTGTGGGCCCTTGTTTAAATGTTGTGCCCAATCATGTGGCTTTTAATTACACATCTATGCATCCCCAAGGGAAAGCATCCATTTGCATCCCTGTTCCCAAAATACATTTATTTGGGGTTCACATACATTGCTAAGGTTTCCATTATTATTTTCATTTGTAGACAAAAATGTATAGACTATAAAATCCAATATATCATTATACTTTAAAGGCAAATGTATAACCTTCATGTAACCATTACCTTTCCAATATTATTTTACTGATGAGTAGCTGCGCTGTGAGAGGTTTGTTGAAGAGCTGGAAAACTTTGGCAAACAAGTGGAAGAATTCGAAGCATATGGTGATATTCATGAAGTAAGCAAATACCTGAAAAAGGCACAAGCTCTAAATTCAAAACTGGAACAAGCAGTTGAAAAGGTTTGTATTACACTAATGCATTCAGTTGAATTCATGTTGGGGCTTTCTATAACAGATTGAGGAAAATAACAAACAAAAGCAGGATCATTGCCTGTAGTGACCAAACAGTATAAACATCAATGAATAGTTAAATATATAGTATTACTAAACGTTTTTTTGCAACACATTATTTCTTCTTCCACCTTGCCACCTCTCTGTATTTTAGATGATATTCTTTGTATCCTTATAACTGCCAGTCTTATGGAACAAGGAAAAAGGAAAATGTGCAAAGAACAAATAACCTGTACTCAAAGCGGTTATAAACCGTGGAGGTTGCAAAAAAAATAAAAACCTGCAAGGCAATGGCATAATGTGCTAGTGTGCATCGCATAATGTGCTAGTGTGCATCGCATACTAGCACATTATGAAATACTCAACTTGGAACGAAGCCCTCCAGTGCTGTAATGTCACACCTGACAGGGCTGACATGTCCCCCCCTTTTTTCTTCCGGGTTTGCGTGCTTCGGCTATGTGATCGACCGGAGCCGCAATGACGTCACTCCCGCGTATGCGCGCAGAAGTCCTCGGTTCCGGCTCTAAGCTCTGAAGTTTCGTCAAGGTATGTCAGACCTTCAGAGCGCATGCACCATTTATGTCACTGGCAGCATGCAGGGTGAATATCTCCTCGGTGCACGTTTAGCAGATATTCATTTTACCTACATGTAAGCCTTCTTACAGTTTTTGTACTTAGTACTGTTTCTGACTTTGTTTGATCCACATTTAACCACTTACCAACCGGAAGGTTTTCCAGCTTTAGGACCAGAGCACTTTTTGCGATTCGGTGCTGCGTCACTTTAACTGACAATTGCACGATCGTGCGACGTTGCACCCAAACAAATTTTGCGTCCTTTTTTTTCCCACAAATAGAGCTTTCTTTTGGTGGTATTTGATCGCCTCTGCATCATTTCTGATCGCCACTATAAACAAAAGAAGAGCGACCATTTTGCAAAAAAACCCAAATTTCTTACTTTTTGCTAAAATTCAAATCCAAAAAAATATATAAAAAAATTTTTTTTAAAAAAAATTGCAATCTGCGTTTATTGATGATGTGGCCGCGTTTACGGATGATGAGAATTCATTTCTGGGGTTTTTATTTTTTATTTTATATTTTATTTTTTACTAGTAATGGCGGCGATCTGCGATTTTTAGCGGTACTGCGATATTTCAGCGGACATGTCGGACATTTTTGACACTTTTTTGGGACCAATGACATTTATTCAGCGATCAGAAATTTAAATGTCCACTGATTACTGTATAAATGTCATTGGCAGTGAAGGGGTTAACCTGCAGGGGGAGAGCTAGGTGTTAACTGTGTTTCCTGGGTGTGTTCTTACTGTGGGGGGGTTGGGCTAACATGGGCATGAGAGATCTAACTGATCCCAGTGACAGGGATCAGTAGATCTCCCATGCCCCTGCTAACAGAGTGGGAAACCGCCATGTTTACAGCGGCGGTTCCCCGTTCTTTCCCTGTGGCCGCTCATCGCGGCTCGCCGGCGGACATCGGGTCCGCCCGAGCCGCGGGCACACTCCTCAGGAGTGCGGCGGGTGCGCATGCGCGCCCCCTAGTGGCTGATTGCAGATCGCCGTCTTTTACGGCGATTCGCGCTCAACCCGACTGCCGCCGTGAAAACACGGCGCGCGGTCGGGAACTGGTTAAAGTGGTTGTAAAGCTTATTTATTACTTTAGACCCCTTTCACACTTATGCGAGTTGTCCTGCGATTTAGAACTGCAAAGTCTCATGACAAGTTGTTCCCCATTATTTCCAATGAGTGCCATTCATATCTGTATGATTTTCAAGTCTTCAAAGTAGTTCCTGCATTACTTTGGTCCAACTTTGATGCAACTTGAGGTCCATAGACTTCAATGTTAAACCCTCAAAGTCTCATGCAAATCGCACCTGAATAATATAGATGCGATTTCTGTACTACTTCTGTATGACTTTGTAATATGTTTTCATTGAGCCAAAGTTGCAACAAAGTCAGACCAAAGTCGTACTAATCCCAAATCGCGTCAAAATTGCAGTAAAATTGTGGCAAAATTGCAGTAAAATTGGGTTGCACAAGTGTGAAAGGGGCCATAAAATAATAAACATGTTATACTTATCTGCTCTGTGTGATGGTATTGCACAGAGCAGTCCTTTACCTCCTGTTCTGGAGTCCACTACCGGAGCTCTCAGCTCCTCCTCTTCTCTGTGTGCCCCCCTCAGTAAGCCAGCTGCTGAGGGGACACTCATGTGGGTGCACTTCCGTGCCAGGCTGTGAGCATCCATAAACAGGGAAGGGGGGAAGGGTGGCCTCTATCACAAAGTGGTTATTTATATTGATTAATTGTTATGTGTTGTTGTGAACGTCTGACTGATGATTGGGATCCTGCATGACCCCAAAGCACTGAACCTTGCTTCTGCTGGTGACATTTTGCTGTGCTAGCGACATCTACAGCCTACATGTTTATCATAAAGCAATAGTAAACCGCTGTATTTTTTTTTCTTAAACTTGCACAGCAGAGTTATAATGTGCTAGTATGCATCGCATACTAACATATTATGTGAAATTTACCTTATAATGAAGCTCTCCAGCAGTGCGCTGTCACTGCTGACAGGGCTTCCATCTTCACCCAGCCTTCCTGCCGGGTTGGCAGGCTCCGGTGCTTTGATTGGACATTTGGGTATTTGGGTAATTGGGTATGCCGCTGCTTCAGAGCACATGCTCCGGTGACGTCCCCGGCAGCCTCGCAAGTGAATATCTCCTAAACGGTGCACGTTTAGGAGATATTTACAGTACCTATAAGTAAGCCTTATTATAGGCTTACCTATAGGTAAAAATCAACCAAGGGAGTTTAAATGCTATTACGCCACAAAAAGACGACACATAGTTTTTTGGATTTACATACTTATTACAAAGTAAATATACAATTCTTTATAATGTTATTAATGATAATAAAAAATAACTTATTCAGTTAACGTTCTTAAATTGGCTGAAGGCCATAGTGAATTAATGTTACACTTGCAGCCCTAAAAAAGCAGCCATTTGACATGCGTGCTCTGCATGGGATTTTTTCACTGTGCTTATTTAATGGATATAGGAATACCATAGATTTACTTTTTGCTTATCCAGGTGCATGCACTATATAATGTAGAATGTGCTATACATATTTCAAAGGCGTAAGAGAAGACATTGGAAGCACAAAGTATGCAAGTATAAAATTGTAGTGTACAGTTTGCGGGCGTTTAGGAGCAGTTGGGCATTTTTTTCAGCTGCCCCTGAACTCTCCTCTATGTTATCTTATCAGTCCATGTACACAGGGTCATTTATAGTCATTTCTAGGCAGTTGAGCTTAGAAGCATTTTTTTAGAAAGCAAAAAAATGCATTCAGGACGGATTTGTAGCGCCAAATGCCTGTAACAGCTTGTAAACACTGCTAAACGCACTAACTCGTGTTTAGCGGCGTTTCGTTTACAGGTGTTTTTCATTAAAAAAAAAAAAACTCAGCATGTAAACACGGCTAAACGGATGTTTTTAACTGTCGGTTACTATCTGTCAAGTTAAAAAATTCAGGAGAGGTTTTAAAACGTCCCGTGTACATGAAGCCTAACTGTACATTTTGATAGATATAAAAATGGTATCCTTTACTAACATATTTGTTTGATAAATTCTATTTCAGATTGATCAATTTAATGCAGAGGAAGAAGCATTTGGATGGGCAGCTTCACAGTACCCCCAGAGGAAAAAAATTTCTGAGTCTCTTAGTCCCTATCTCCGTCTTTATGAGATTATAGTCGAATTTAACACAAAGTACAAAAATTGGATGGAAGCACCCTATACTACAGTAAATCCTGATCTTGTAGAACAAGATGTAGGAAACTACTGGAGAGCCTTATACAAGCTAGAAAGAACATTTACAAATTCTCCAAATGCCCAGTCTCTAACGTCCAAAATCAAAGAGAAAGTAGAAAGTTTCAGAGAAATTATACCACTTATTCAAATTGTTTGTAATCCAGGGCTACGAGACAGGCACTGGGAGGCCATGTCAGCTGTTATCGGATATCCAATTAAACCGCAAGAAGACACAAATGTTACCAGGTTCATTGATATGAAACTTCAGCCTTTTCTGGACAAATTCGAAGGCATCAGTGAGTCTGCAAGCAAGGAGTATTCACTTGAAAAAGCAATGGAGAAAATGATTTCAGAGTGGGATAAGATGGAATTTACCCTTCTTCCATATCGAGAAACAGGAACATATATTTTGTCGTCCGTGGATGATATTCAGATGCTGCTTGATGACCATGTTGTTAAAACACAGACCATGAGGGGATCTCCATTTATAAAGGCATTTGAAAATGAAATCAGGTAAATGTGTAATTTCTCATATTGTTCGGCTGTATTCTACACATTCAAAAGACTAAACTATTTATTGATCATATTGTTTTTTTTTTTTTTATAAATAATATGCCACAGTAGTCACATTTTTGCTTATCTGAAGTTTTCAGAATTAGACAATTGCACAGGACTGCACAAACCAGCATGTTTAAAAAATACACGGAGCGATAAATGATATTCATTGTTCATCAGTTATGAACAGCAGTTGCCAATATCATGAGTGAATATAAAGGGAGGAGGCTAGTCGCATGGTAACATCACATTTACAAACACTTGCCAAGTGATCTTTGCGAATACTACATGCATTTCTGGCAAGATCAACAGATATGTTCTGTACTTGCAGAAAATGTTCTTAGCCTAAAAACGAAAATGAATGCAGCTGCCACATCTAAGAACCAGTAAGAACTAAGAACCCCTCCTTAACCTCCCTGGCGGTATGATTATTTCTGATTTTTGGTGCTGAAAGCGGTACCATTATTTCGCATAGAAATTTGTCGTTTTATATTGTAGGCCTGTAATTCTTAGGAATAACTCACTTAAATCTGTCCAAACAAGAGTATAGTAGACATCCTGGGTATGATAAGGTTTGAAACATGAAATCATAAATTATAATATAATGAATAACTAAAAATAATTATCAAAAATAATAACGTAATAGTAATAAAATGTATTCAATAATGTAATCAAACCAAAAACACTGAAATTTGCTCAGTTGCAGAATTGTCGCTGTCGTCACTTTCAGTGTCTGATGATAAATTTCCCCAAAAATCAGTATCACTCAATTCTGCAAATGATTCTTATTTACTATCAGTGTTTTCTAGCTGATCAAAAACCACTTTTGACGTAAAGGGACACTTTTTGGTTGCCATGGACATTCTGAAGTTTCCAGGCAGAAAGAATGACATTTATGATATAAAAGTGCATGCAGGGCACTGGGCAAACCACTAGGGACAAAGGGGATGTGAAATGCTTTCATACAGTAATGTAATCTTACAGATTACAGTGTACTGTATGTTTACTGTGTGTTTCACTTTTTGAATTTGCCGCCGGTCTCCGCCCCCGTGCGTCGCGACGCTCGCAGGGAACGGAGCCCGGCACACAGAGGCATCGGGCGGAGGACACAGCCTGCAGACATGGCGGGGGACATCGCTGGATCCAGGGGACAAGGTGAGTAATGCTGCCTTGGATCCAGCAATGCAATCCCGAGTGTGGCTCGGGGTTACCGCTAATGGTACTGAAATTCCACCCCGAGCCACACTCGGGAATACCTCCAAACAGGTTAAAGTATACAGTGGGTATAGAAAAGGATCACCCCCTTTAAAATAATCACATTTTGTTGCTTTGCAGCCTGAAATGAAGACAGACACATTATTTGCTTTATCCAGCTGTATTTACTAGTGCAACTTATAACATCCAAGTGAAAGATATAACAACAACATGTCAAAAATAAATAAAAAACAGAATTCCTGAGTTCAGGGATCACCCGCTTGTGTCAGTATTTTGTCGAACCACCTTTTGCTTTAATTACAGCCTTTAGTCTGTTAGGATATGCCTTTACTAACTTTTCACATCTAGACTTTGCAATATTTGCCCTCTCTTCTTTGCAGAACTGCTCAAGTTAAGTTAAATTTGATGGGGACGGTTTGGAGACTGCAGTCTTCAAGTCATTCCACAGAGTTTCAGTGGGGTTTGTCTTGGCTCTGACTAGGCCATGCAAGAACATTTACCTTGTTCTCCTTCAAGCACTGTGTGGTAATTTTTGCTGTGTGCTTTGGGTCATTGTCATGTTGGAAGGTAAACCTTCCCATTGACAACTTTCTGGCAGAGGGCAGCAGATTTTCCTAAAAAATTTGATGGTATTTTGCCCCATCCACTTCCCCTTCTATCCTGACAAGTACACCCCCATAACAGGATATTACCACCTCCGTTCTTTACTGTAGGAATGGTGTTATTTGGATGGATTTCCGCCAAACATAAAATATGCAATTGAGGCCAAATAATTAAATTGTAGTGTCATCTGACTATAACACCTTTTTCCATGTGGACTCAGAATCCGCAAGGTGCGTTTTGGCAAACTCATCCGTGAATGCATGCGGCCTTTCTTGAGGAGTGGCTTTTTTTCCGGCACCCCTCCCATACAAGCCACATGTGTGGAAAATTTGTGATATTGTTGTCACATCCACACAATGATCACTCTTTGTCCTAAATTCCCGCAACTGCTTGAGAGTTGCTGTAAGCCTCTTGGTAGCCTCTCTGACCAGTCTCCTCCTGGCTCTTTCATCCAGTTTGGCGCGACGTCCTGATCTAGAGAGGGTCTCTGGTGTACCAAATACCTTCCACTTCTTAATAATACACTTCACTTAGCTTCTAGGCATTGATTTTTTGTATCCTTCTCCTGACTTGCACCTGTCCACAACTTTATCCCAGAGATCCCGGTGACAGTGCTCTGCCACCCATAGTTGATTGTTTGTTTCAGTTGCACTACCAGGGACTGAAATAATCCATGGAAGCTATTTTCATGATGTGCTAATCAAAATGACCACAGCTGATCACATTTGAAAGTCAAATGGCTTTGAGTGCCATTGAGAAGGTGAATAGCTACACCTGATTGTGTTTACAAGTCATTTTTAGGAGGGGGGTGATCCTTTTTCCAACTCAGTGATTCTGTTTTTGATTTTTACAAAAAAAAAAAATTCTGACATATTGGTGTAATATCTTTAACTTGAATGTTATACGTTGCACTGAGTAAATGCAGCTTGATAAAACAAAAAATTGTGTCTGTCTTCATTTCAGGCTGTAAAGCAACAAAATGTGATTATTTGATAATCATACGTTATAACCAACTAACTTTTTAACCTTCCTGGCGGTATTCCCAAGTGTGGCTCGGGGTGGAATTTCAGTACCATTAGCGGTAACCCCGAGCCACACTCGGGATTGCATTGCTGGATCCAGGCAGCGCTACTCACCTTGTCCCCTGGATCCAGTGATGTCCCCCGCAGTGTCTGCGGGCTGTGTCCGCCGCCAGATGACTCCTGTGTGTCGGGCTCAGTTCCCTGCGAGCATCACGTCGCACGGGGACGGAGACCGGCGGGAAATTCAAAAAGTGAAACACACACAGCACATACAGTACGCTGTAATCTTATAGATTACATTACTGTATGAAAACATTTCACATCCCCTTTGTCCCTAGTGGTTTGCCCAGAGCCCTGCATGCACTTTTATATTATGTATGTCATTCTTTCTGCCTGGAAACTTGAGAATGTCCATAGCAACCAAAAAGTGTCCCTTTACGTCAAAAGCGGTTTTTGATCGGCTAGAAAACACTGATAGTAAATAAGAATCATTTGCAGAATTGAGTGATACTGATTTTTGGGGAAATTTATCATCAGACACTGAAAGTGACGACAGCGACAATTCTGCAACTGAGCAAATTTCAGTGTTTTTGGTTTGATTACATTATTGAATACATTTTATTACTATTACGTTAAAAATTTTTGATAATTATTTTTAGTTATTTATTATATTAAATTTATGATTTCATTTTTCAAACTTTATCATACCCAGGATGTCTACTAGACTCTTGTTTGGACAGATTTAAGTGAGTTATTCCTAAGAATTAAAGGCCTACAATATAAAACGCCAAATTTCCATGCAAAATAATCGTACCGCTTTCAGCACCAAAAATCTGAAATAATCATCCCGCCAGGGAGGTTAAGATGTGAAAAGAATAATCTTATAGGGTTTCATTTTAAAGAACAGAAATGCAGCCAGGTAAAATGAGTGAACAAATACACTTGTGGGGACCAACAGATACACCTGTGACATCAAGTGTGAAAAAGCCTTAAAGCATGACTAAAGGCAAAACTTTTTATTAGTTTTGAATAGAGTGGAGAGGGATTAGATCACTTTTCAGTTTCTATTGCTGTCTGTGCCCGTAGGGGAAATTCACCCTCTCGATTTGTCCTCTTTACCATTATTATTGAAAGTGAAAGTTAAGGAAATCTCAAATTTTGGGTTGTCCCCAGAAAAGTAATAGAGGAGAAATCTTTCAATGGGGACAATAGTTCTGGTAGTTCTGGTGATCTGGGGGTCTCCAAGGAATTCCCTTAACCGCTTCCCTACATTCACTGGCTTGCGTGTGCGCTGTAGCGGGCGGGAGCGTGCCTAGCAGAGAGGAAGAATGGGGAACCGCCAATGTAAACACTGCGGTTCCCCGCTCTGTCACTGGGCATTTAAGAGATCTACTGATCCCTGTCACTGGGATCGGTTAGATCTCTTATGCCCCTGGTAGCCCTGGCAGTGAAGGGGTTAACCTGCATGGGGCCATCTAGGGGTTAACTGTGAGTGAAAGTTATTATTACCATTTCTCCTGTTTAGCTCTCCCACTTAAAGGGGATGCCCGTGTCTGTCGTTATCTTTGACTTTT
>BLSH010262334.1:1234233-1261642 GCA_018402905.1 Glandirana rugosa
GGTGACTACATAAAAACACATTTCCATTTTGTAGTTGTTTGTTTTATTAAAAGAACATACAATTTGCAAGCACATTTTAGCTATTTTAGAAGCATAGGCTGTTCTTGAAAAAAAAGGTGCTGCCACTGGCCATTTTTAATTATTGTATTTCACCTAGAAATTTTAGAGGGAAAGAAGCTTGGCACTTTTTTTGCTGGCAAGGTGCAGCAAGATGCTGTTATAAGAGGCCTTCTGTACTTCAACCCCAGTAAAATTAAAGCAGCACACATTACTGTACTGTGATATTTTCTTTATGCATTCACCTTCTAAGTAATATCATAAACTCAGCTCAAATTATAAGAATTGATATAGGTACCTACATCCCTAATTCAATATTGGGATTACCTCACAAGGAAGGTGAGAGGGGCTGTGGTATTTTATTGGTACCAACATAAGCTTATATAGTCAATTTATTTTAAAACATAACGTTTATTTGTATAGAAAAAACATGTTAAAAATAAAATGTACGCTCAAAAACATGAACAGTATACAAAGATGATATATATTTTATCATACGGTCTATAGCAATGTGTTTCTCAACATGTTTCGTGGGAGATCCGCTTCTTCAGGAGATTACCACAATTACTTTTGACCAGACACTGAAATGATAAAGAGACTTTAATATACAGACCAAACCAATAAATAGTTACATAAAGGGTCCTGTAAAAAGGCCCACAATGTATAAATATATACATCTATATGCATGGTAAGCAGTTGTGGGATTTTGTGTATTACTGTGACTGAACAAAAGATTGGGTGTTATATATTTATACATTGTGGGCCTTTTTACAGGACCCTTTATGTAAGCTTATGTCGGTACCAATAAAATCCCACAGCCCCTCTCACCTTCCTTGTGAGGTAATCCCACCTTCTAAGTAACAAATCAACCTAAAAGGGGTTCGTACCATGCAGCATACTTCCTAATATTCAGGATAAGTGCAGCCGCACTATGCACAAGAAATGTAAACAAACAAAAAATCATAATTTTTTAAATAGCACAGGGGGGTGGTTTGCAGTGGGAAAAAGTTCCACTTTCAATTGACTTCTTGACTGAAGTCATCCACATTCGGATTTTTATTGATTTGTTGTTCAATACTTTTTTTAATGTAACAGTGGATACAGAGGCTTAACTAGAACCTTCAGGGTACCGGGGCAAGAAACCATGAAGGGCCCCCCTGACCCCTGGCCAGGGCCTTTCCCTTTGAGACCAGTGACAGAATGCCAGGGCCCGGCCGCATATGCGGCCTTGGTAGTTCTGACACTGTCAGTAATTTTTTTATTTTTGTTTTATTTTCTTTATAATTTTCACCATTTTATTTTATTTTGTTATAATATTATTTTTCCCAATTTTTTAGGTGCACCATTGGAGGACTTTGGTGAAATGTCAGGGGTTAGGAGATAGGGAAAGGGGATTGAGGACACATCCCTCAATCTCCTTCTCTGCAGTCTCAGTAGCACAGAATGAATGTACAGGAATAACTCTGTACAGATGCTTCCTGTTCATTCACAAACTGAAGCATAGTAAACATAGACAGAGTCAGTGATCGGTATGGATCACTGGCTCTATTCATTCAGACAAGGAATGAGCGGGTAAATGACACATTTAAAGGCCCTTCCCTGCTCTCTATCCTGGCAGCATCCTCCTCAGCAGCTGGCGGAAGTAGGGAGGAGGAGGGAAACCGGCATGGGGCACGGGAGTGGGAGCAGTGCCATCTTAATAGCATTATGGACCCTGAACAAATGAGATGGTGACCTGCGGCGTGCATAGCGCACCACAGCAAAAAGTGGATTTGGCTGAATTATGCTACATATTGGGCATTGCTTTTTAGTCTGATTAAAAACAACAACCACAACCAGGGAATTATCCCAAATTAAAGTCACTCCCTCTATTCACTATCCCAGACCTCTATACACACTGTACCCCTTTATACACTGACTCTCTTTTCCTCTGTACACACTGTCCTTTTTTCCTCTCTTTCCTCCTCTCTTTCATTGAGTTGCTTGAGTGAGACTTTCATCCAGTTTTCTTTGCTGTCTTTGCCTGTGTTTGCTTCACCGGGGGCAGGGACATCCTTTTAAGGAAAAAATGATACTTAAAAGTAAAAATTACATCTGTGAATTTAAAATACCAGGTAAAAAAAATCTACCACCTCCACTTGCAGAACCTCTGCCTCTCACTTTTAGACATGATTAACTTTTTTTAATAAAGGGGAAGGGTGGGCATACTATGGCTTTGGACTATGCAATAAACATAGCTGCTGCCTGCCCTTGTGTAAGGGCAGGCATCATATGGCAGTAGGTTTTTTTCTTCTGGGATAGTGGCAGTTGATCTCCTAAATGTCCCTCTTGTACTGGGGATGTGTCGCCCTTCAAGCTTCCCACCAAATTTCTTCTCCTCCTAACCACCAGCTCTTAGCACCAGCACCCCAACACTATTCCTCACCACTAGCACCCCAAGCCTCCCTCTACTCTTGCTGTCTTATGGCATTACAAATGCAGATGGCAGGCAGGAGTGGTGCAAAGTAATGTTGGTTGTGCATGAGCAAAATAATGGCAGTTGAGTACCTGACTGTAGTGTCAGGTACAGGCTACAAAGCCCCAAAGATGTAATGAAGAGGCTTGACATGGAGTTGATTTAGGAAAATGTTTTTTTTTATTTTGCTTCCACAGTAGGATTGCAGGGGTCTGTAGACTGGTATGGCAGTATTGGCAAACAGGCAAGAGGTTGCTTTTCACCTGGGAGGAGTAAGAAGGGAAAGGCGTTGTCAACCACTTCACTACCTCCCACGCTATTCACCACTGGTGGAGTAAAGAAAAAACACATATCCCCACAGCGGCTAAAGAACACCACTCTCATCATGGGAAGACTTGAGAAAAAAATGGGGCAGTCTATAGCTGTAGGATTCTGTGCCTATTTTTGTTTTTATACTGCTGTCTGCCATTCCCGCTTGCCATATAATTTCCCCCATCAAAAGCAATGTCTTCCAGGGGTGTGAAAAAAAAAATAATAAGGGCAAAAAAGTGCACTGTGTCTTAAATGTATTTTTCTTTAATTTAATCCAGACATTTTACTATTTATTCATCTGTGTGTGTGTTTTAAAAACATTTTCCCATGTATTGTTTGTAATTATATTGGTACATAGGAACAGTTATTTTCATTGCATATACAGGCTCATTAGGAGCTGATTATTACATATACAGTATAGAGGCATACAGTATATAGCACTTGTATGGATAATACATACAGTATGTGTAGTGTCTATACATAATAATGATTTTTTCTAACTTTATATTTAGGACAAACATGTTCTTTCTGTTGTGATGATTGAAAAAATGTTGGAAAAGTTCAAGAAGTCTAACGAATTATTGGAGCTCATTCTCAAAGGACTTAATGACTACCTAGAAAAAAAACGTTTATTCTTTCCACGGTTCTTCTTCTTGTCTAATGATGAGCTCCTTGAAATTTTATCAGAGACAAAGGACCCAACTAGGTAGGTTATAACATATATAAACTTCCCTGTAATAAGAATAAAAAAATACAGCCAGGCTTCTATGAAATGCAGAACATGCTAATTGTTTTTTCTACATTTAAATTTAGTACAGTATTTGGAGCTATCATTTGCTATCATTTCTTAAAGCCTTAGTAAGCCCATGGCTGGTTTTGGATAATTTAGGGTACAGGTTCATGGTAATATCCTCTATGTGATAAGTGATGGAATGTTAAAGTTTACAAAGTCTCACCAACTCTGATAAACAAGAGGCTCCAGCTATGTTTCAAATACTTCACAATGCCAATTCTCCTTGGTTTGTATTTTAGATTATGATAGGAATATCTTGTAGGCGCATAGCTGTATTACTCAATTGCTACCACTTACAGGGGTGAAGTCACAAATTCACATTGGGAGACATGTTATTATACATGATATTTACAGATAATCCTGCTAATGCTAGTTTATTGCTATAACTCACTCATACCAGGGTTTTATGTTACCAATGTTGTGTTAGTTGCCGTATATATATATATATATATATCCCCTGGAAATTAAATAAATAAGAGTTGATTCTTGTCTAATGCACATGAATGCAAGGTAATTCTAAGATCCTCCAGTTTGGTATATATAAGAGTTGCAAGGTTATATAATATAAATTAAAGTCTGGCAACACCAGTTTAATGGACTATGTAGAGTAGATCAACTTAGTTTGTGCCTGCTCCCACCCCACAAAAAAAGTTTTAAGAAGAGACAGTATAATCTTAAAGTACTTGAAAATATTATATATTGGAGAATGTCACAATATGATCAAGATTTTGGGTAATAGAATGATTTTTATTAAATTCACATGGCCCATGAATCCCAGGGGCAGATTCGACCATACCTGTACTTTGGTTTTGATGGTGCCTTTTAACCTGTTTAAGGGTCATTGTCAGGTCATCCAAAACCTCTTTGGATACCCATATCCCCAGGTACTTGATAGTGCTAATTCTCACGACTGGAAAGGAGTCATGTTCTCGAGTGATTCGGATATGATCTAAGGCAAAATGTTAAACTAGGACCATTTTATGGACAGGCCAGAAAGTTTGCCTAAGCGATCAATGATGTTTGATGCTAGCTGCAGAGAGGCTCTGGTCTGAAAAATACAGGAGCATATCATGAGCATACAGATGAGTCATGTATTGACCACCAAAACATACAGTGAAGGAGAATGGGGGCTTCCCTGTCATGTGCCCCTGTTTAATGAGAAGGTATGAGAATAAAGAATCTTGAGTTTTTAAAAAAAATTTCGAGTCAAAGCTAAATTTGGAAGGGCTTGCCACAGGAAGGGACACTCAGCTGAGTCAAAGGCTTTGGCAGCATTCAGACTAACTATCACCCAAATACCGTGCTGGCCATGAGCTCCTTGTAGATATGTATATAAACAATGGGTATTCTGGGTAGTGTTTTACTCATAATGTATTTAGGCATTTTAATATTCAAATAAACATATTAATACTGTAGGGGACAAGAATGCAATGAAGATTAGCTGACCTCAGGAATATCTGCCAAGCAGATAAGAAAAGAAACAATAAGTCGGATTTACTAAAGGAGCTGGGACCTTCACACAATGCATTCTTCACACACACAATATATTCCCTTCAGTTTTCCAATCAAGTGCAAAGCAAATTCCTGTTGAATTATTTGATCTGCACGACTGGGTACTTAAAGAGAACAGTTATTTGCTTTTCATATGATTGAATAAATTAAGTGAATAGTCACACAGTTTAATATGTAAAGATTGTCAGCTCCTTTAGTGATAAGCATTTCTACAGTATGTCTGTATATAAGAGTAGGGCAATACCTAAAATTACAGGCATGATTAAATTACTTCTAAAGCTGATGCCAGTAAAAATAATTTAATGGTCCATTATAGGCTAGAAGACATTGGGATAAGCATGGCTGGCACCCAGTATATAATTTGGCTTATGTACTACAATGTAGTTATTCTCCAGACCCCTTAACAGCACCTACAGATATGTTACATTGGGTGAAGATATATAATATACGGTATATATTTATATATCTCAGTCTGCTTCTCATTGCTTATCCCATAGTTTTTATAAAAGAAGAATGCAGGAAGTAAAATGCTGAGTGCAGTGACGTGCTAAATACCACAGCAAATTCTATCCAAAATGGCACTGATACTGTGCATATGCTTCTGAGCTGTCAATGTCTTCTTAAAGCGGAGTTCCACCCAGAATTTTTTTTTTTTTTTTGGCATCCACTCTTTTAATACTAAATAGATGTAACCTTTTGTTTCCTTACTTTCAAACCGCTTAGTAATTACATGTATTTTTTACTCACAATTTCATTTCTCTCACTGCTGGACTTTTCCATTTTAGGTGAGGGCACCTGAAGCCCATCCGTAGTCTCCTGGCATCTCTTCCTGAAAGAAGTGCATGGTGGGTAACCATCGTGCACTCCTTGATCTTGGTCCGCCTTAAATCGTGTCATTTCCTGTCTGGAAATAACACAATTTTACAGTACAGGGAAGCCCACTGACTCTTGGGAAATGATGAGTCACATCTCCTAGGAGGCCAGGGGAAGCAGGAAGTGAAAAGGAGCCTAGGACCAAATAGGAGCAGATTACAGAAACCACCTAGCAACAAGCGACTTAGGGTGAGTATAACATTTTTTTTTCTTCAAAGGTAAGTTTATATAGGCAAAGGACTTGAATCATGTAAAAAAAAATTTCTGGGTGGAACTCCGCTTTAAATGAGTGCCACTGGTCTGTTAAAAAAAAAGTATCAAATCTATGCATATGCAGTTCCCGCTAGCTTCTCCAAAATGGTGACGACATTTCACACGTACTCAGTAGCAGCACATACTTCTCAACATAGTATTGCTACTGCACATGCACATATTATTGCCTATTTTTTGGAGAAGACAGGGTGGAGTGAACTGCCCATGTGTGGTATGACTGCAGGCTCTGCAGCATGCGCAGGAGCCATATAAGTTCAATTTTTTTGTGGTTAAGAAATTTGCAGTGCTCTCACCCATACATATTATGCTTCAAATTTCTTTGCAGGTGTAATTTAGCTGCTGTTGTGAAGGGGTGCTCCTAATGCCCTCTCTGCCAGCACACGAAAAACCAGAGCCACCTCTCCACTCTGCCAACACAGCCCCCCTAGTTCTCACCCATTCAGAGATTCTTCACCCTGTCACCACAGCCCTGTCCCCAGCTCTCACTGTTTTACCAGTTTTTCCCTCCATTCCTCCCACCGTTCCTCCCCCAATCTGCCAACAAAGTTCACTGGCTCTAAGAACTCTACCAGAGACCCCTGCTCTCAACAATGCCAGCACCCCTCATACAAATTCACCACAGCAATTTTTCCAGAAAAACCAAATAAAAAGGACTATTCTTCCCAGATGAAACAACACCTTGATACTTATACTCTCTCTCTCTCTCTCTCTCTCTCTCTATATATATATATATATACACATACATTATATTACACTTTGTTTTTAATTTTCTGCAGGGTACAACCCCACTTAAAGAAATGCTTTGAAGGAATAGCAAAAGTGGAGTTTACAGATGTGCTGGACATTACGCATATGAAAAGCAGTGAAGGTGAAGTGGTACAACTGATAAATACGATTTCAACATCCAAAGCCAGAGGTCAGGTGGAGAAATGGTTAGTTGAACTGGAATCTGCAATGATTCAGTCTGTCCATAAGGTATGTACTGCTTTATACTTTAACTACAGATAAGATACCATAAATGCTGATTTTCTGTCAGATGTGGAAAAAAGATGTTCAAAGACTATCTGGTTGATCTACTGAAAGTATAGAAATAATAAATAGAGCTATAGGTAAAGGCTTTTTAATTTGCTAAGAAATTATCCCCATAGCTTAGTGAATGAAGTGAAGCTCTGCTTAATTCCATCATTCAATTATGCGCAAGCAAAAATACAATTTATTTAATTCTCTTTGCACATGATTGGGTATTCTTTGCAAAGTGAAATTTCACCACATTCAGTAAACTCTAGGGCAAATTCCCTTACAAAGTGCAACTTCTCTTGCAAAGTGAACAGCCTATTTCCCTTTACGAAATCAACCCCTCTGTACTCAGCTGCTACAATTAATAACATATTACAATACTTTCCAGTAGCAGGTTTCATTTTTAAATGTATAGTATATGGTAAAACCAGGTGGATTTAAAGGGCTAACTTTAGTAGAAACATGATGTTTTGGGGAAAATTCACTAACTTTCTCTCCCGGTGTCAGTGGTCACTGGTACAGGAAGTGTGGGGAAATCTCTCTAATGGATACTCAAGCAGAAGTAAAAACCTGACAAAACCTTATGAGATAGGATGTGTGCTTGGCACTGCTATCTTGTGGTTGACTGTATTTGCAGTGATCAGTAAGAAATGTTCATATATTTTTCCTTATGTGATGCATCTTTTAGTACAACAAAAGAATAGCTTTTACCCTAATAAATTGAATTTAGTTTTTTTGTTTATATGACAGTTATAATATATATCGAATTTGCTGACTATACTACAGCAGTAGGCCTTATTTAAAGTGATACTAAAGTCTTGTTTTTTTTGGTTTAAAAATAACAAACACTTTATACTTACCTGCTCTGTGCAGTGGTTTTGCACACCCCTTCTTGGATCCCTCGCTGGTGCTCCTGGCCCGTCCCTCCTCCGAGTGCCCACACAGCAAGAAGCTTGCTATGGGGGCACCCAAGCTGAGCTGAGCAGACACAGAGCTGCTGCTCGGCTCCACCCCCCTCTCTCCTTATTGGCTCACTGACTCTAATTGACAACAGCGGGCACCAATGGTGCCCGCTGTGTGTCTCAGCCAATCAGGAGGGAGAGTCCCAAACAGCCGAGTCTCTGATGAGGGCAGTTTGAAAAATCACAGCAACAATTATATTTCTAGAGAGTACTCAGGAGATTAGCTTAGGAATTAAACAATTGGTGAACTTTTATCCCTTATCTATTGAGAGTGTACTGGTATACTGTATTTCAGTGTGGTACACTAGTTGCTCAACAGCTGATAAGATTGCCCTCCAGAAAGTCATTAATATGGCACAGAAAATTATAGGCTGTCAAGTTTCCTCTTTGGAGTAAGCACAATGTAGTTGTGTGAAATGCGTCAACCTCTGCTGCATCGGCTGATGCACTTGTGGTGTGTGTTATGCACTTTTATGGAATTGCCAAATAAAAGGACTTTCGCCACGTTGGTGTGCAGCCATTCTCTTCATATCAACTTTCTTCTGCTATCTTCATAGAACAGAGAGTATTGTGAATAATTTTTTTCATCCATGTCTTCATTTTTTTGAATTGATGCCATCAGGTAGGCCTTTTAGGAATTTGAAAGAGTGTTTTTTAGGACAGTAAATGCAATTAATATGAATATTAAATCTAGTTTGTAATCACTGTTTAAACTAGTACGGTACATTACATTTTAATGCTTGTTTTTAAAGTATTGTGGATATTTAATTATATAGATTTATTACTTTTTGGATGTTTATTTATTTTATTGAGTGTGTTCTTTATATATGTGTAAGGCGTTGTGCTCTATGTGAGAGTGGCATCAAACATATATGATATATTATTTTTAATAACAATAAAGGCCATCTATTCTATTCTATATTATTTAGTTCCTTTTTATATGGTGGAACACCCAACTATCTAATAAAATATTTTCTTATATTTGATAAGCCATTTGTCTGTATCTACATAATAAGAGCATAGTATGTGGCTGCTATTTGAAAGTTATATAAGTTATCTATATATATATTTTTACAGCACTACAATTTTAAACATAGTTTTAAACATAGTTTATTTGCATGTAAATTCAGATCCAAACTCATCATCCTGTGTTAATGCACCCCCGTTGTATACTCATTACCACCAATATACAGCATTTTATTGTCATACAAAGCATTTACACTACTCAAAGTAAAAATAATGTTGATGCCGCTCTACCAAGTTGTTTTTTGTAAGCATCATTACCTTTTTCAACTTTTCTGGACAGCCCTTTACAGCTGGACTGGTAGAGCTACATTATATGAGCAGATTTACTTAAACCATCAAGTTTAATTCTTCTCATGTTTACTGTAATCAAAGTATTTTGAATAAAAAACGAACAACTAATCACATTAAAATTTAATTTAATGTTTTAAAAGGTTATCGGTGAAGCAATTGATGCCTACCCCAAAACTAGTCGTATAGACTGGGTAAGGGAATGGCCAGGACAGACTGTTCTGTGTGTTTCTCAGTGCTTCTGGACTCAGGAAGTGCAAATATCTATTAGGAAAGGACAAAAGGTAGGTCTGTGTGTCTGTTATTCATTTTTTTTTCTGGCATAAACTCTATATTTATTGCAATGGCTGTTTGCAACAGAAAATAATTAGCAAACAGTGGAAATAAAAATAATATAATACGATACAGCTTTTGTACCATGTAATCAAGGGATCGTTTCCATTTTGATATCTTTATGGCCGTCCCTATTGTATTAATATATTGTTTAAGGATCCATACTCTAAGCATAGAGCATACGTTAAACATGTTTAAATGATGACCATCTGGCTAGAAATGCAATTTGTATGATGTAAAAGGCTGCGCCTTATGGATCTGCACAAGATATGCACTAAATATAGTTGAGGAAATGATGTGAGTTGGAGAATTTAAAGTGTTACTAAACCCACAACAGTAAAATCAATCTGTAAATGCAGCAAAGCGTGCTTGTTCTACTCACTGTGAAACCTTAGGGGTTAATCCTCCGCATTGTGTAAAAAGGTTGTTTGATCCTGGCTTCTCTGATACTCCCCTTCTTCCACTACTCCCTAATAATTTCCTAATAACACAGAGTCTATGGAGTCAGGCTCCACATGCTCAGTTTGGTATTGTATTGCTAGAGAAGTTTTTTTTTTTTCTTGGGAGAATGCATGTGATAAGCACAGGGCCAATCAGCACTGTCCAGACAGAGGGACAGGGGTCTTGTAGTCTCATAGGTAAGTCAGAAAACTCCTCTTACAAGTTTTAACCAGTGCTTGGCTGGATATTGATACACGTCACAAAACTGCTGATTAAAAAGGCATTTAGCAGTTTATAGTTACTAAAAGAATTGCATTTCCATGTTCTGTGTACTGTGGGAGACCATATATGCTGATTGCAGGGTCCAGGGTTAAGTAACACTTTAAATAAATTACAGTTTAAATTAAATGTTGTATGCTGACCCATTAATTTTTGCACATAAAAGTGTGTCTTCAGAGAAAAAGCATTGCACATTCTTTTATTTACTTTTTCATGCTTTAGGCCTCTTTGTTGTACAATAAGGTAGTTAAAAAAGGCAAAATCCAACTACGTACCTACACATGACAATGTATTACCTTGGAAATTATCTACCAAAACAGGGATATTGTTGGACTATGCTTAAACTTTTTTTACATTTTCTTTCTTACAAAAATAGGCACTTGAAGACTACCTGGAACAAAATAATAAACAAATTGATGATATTGTTACTTTGGTTCGTGGGACATTGTCAAAGCAGAACAGAGTGACACTTGGAGCACTTGTGGTTCTAGATGTGCATGCAAGAGATGTCCTTTCAGCTCTTGTGAAAAAGCAAGTTAATGATGAAAATGATTTTGAATGGTTAAGCCAGCTAAGATACTATTGGGAGGTATGTTAAGAAAACACATTCATTTTTAATGACCTGGCATTTCAAGTGTAATTAATAATGTTAACACTTGCAATAAACTTGATGTTTCCAAGTAATAGAATATAAGTGAGTAGAACCTGTATGTTTATCAATGGGCTAATGTTTCATGGGGTATAAGGCAACAAAAGTAGTGTGGTTTAATATGAAGGGCTCCACATGTTCCTGCTCTTAAAATGATTGTGCATGGGATTGAAAACAGTATTAACTAAAACAAATAAGTTATTAAAAAATAAAGATTGTGTATTACTTATTCATTAAGGGACACAGAATTCAGTTATTCTGAGACAATCTGGCTATACAGTTGCCTTCAGAAGGAATTGATCAAATAAAAAAGCAATTGACCAGCCAGGTATCACCCTTCCCAATTCCATCATGCTTCAGTTTTTACTAGTATCTTAGGAGGAAGGACATTTTTTCCCTTTTGCGAAATGTTTAACCATTATTACTAGCCATTTTCTTAAGATTGCTTCCTTCCATCAAGACTTCAACTACATTCTGCCAAGCTGGGTATCATGATCAGGGGTCAGGCTTGGAGACCAGTAGCTATAGCAGAGGGGGGACTCCCACTGACCAGCAGGATAGGTATACAAGCAGGTCACCCTGGCGGATGACGTGGGCTCACCTGAGGTATTAACCAGTGATCACCAGAGCTCCTGATGGTGGAGATGGGTTTGGCTGCATGTTAGTACCAAGTTGCGGTCCTCAGGATTGCCCCACCAGGAGTTGAGCAAGCTGGAGTCCGGTAGCGGATATAGCAAGTGTAAGACAGAAGCATAGTCAGTAAACAAGCCAAGGGTTGGTAACAAGTGGTTGCAGGTTGGGATCAGGCAGAAGTGCAGTCGAGGAATAAGCCAAAGGACGGTAAAGAGTGTAGCAAAAATATGGATGGCAGCAGGGAAGACAAGAGCGAGATATTGGCTGGAGAGAACCCAATAATCTGCAGGGATCGGCAAGGTGTCCGCTCCCGAACACCAGTGTCCTCCAGCACTGCCTAAGGTGTCCGCGGCGGTCTCTGAACTTTTTTTTTTGTATATCTCTCCTGAGAGTCCTGAGTTCACTCCTGTCAGTACTGAGACTCCTCCTAGGCGTAATATTACTGGGCCGGGCACGAGGCGCCGCCCACTCCCCCTGCTGAGTGACAAATGAGTCTCAGTCAGTGCACAGTGCGGCGGAGTGATCTCTCTCTGACTGATGCAGAGGCTGGCCTGGGAGTAGAGAGGTCACATCACCGACCTCAATGTGTGTGTGGAGTGTGCCAGGAAGCACGGCTGAGCGCGGGAGTTGGGGGCTCGGAACTCAGGAGTGAATAACTTGCAGTGATGGTGGGAGAGAAGTACAGAAGACGCTGTGGTGAGAGTCTGTGTGTCTCTGTGGTCCGGTGACGATGCCAGACATGCCCCAGCCAGCCCAGTACCAGACAGGCCCAGCCAGCCCAGTACCAGACAGGTCCAGCCAGCCCAGTACCAGACAGGCCCAGCAAGCCCAGTACAAGACAGGCCCAGCCAGCCCAGTACAAGACAGGCCCAGCCAGCCCAGTACAAGACAGGCCCAGCCAGCCCAGTACAAGACAGGCCCAGCCAGCCCAGTACAAGACAGGCCCAGCCAGCCCAGTACCAGAGAGGCCCAGCCAGCCCAGTACCAGACAGGCCCAGCCAGCCCAGTACCAGACAGGCCCAGCCAGCCCAGTACCAGACAGGTCCAGCCAGCCCAGTACCAGACAGGCCCCACCTGCCAGGCCAGTACCAGACAGACCAGACTACCTACCCAGTCGTCCCAGGCCAGGATTAAGGCTAAGCAACTAACTGAACTACTCTACAAGTATATACTGTAAATCAGCCAGTGCTATGTAACATATACCTGTAGTGTAGTTTAGTTAGTTGCTTAGCTATGGATTTTTTTTTCCTGCGCATCCAAATCCTGGCCTGGGATGACTGGGTGGGTAGTCTTGCCTGCCTGGGACTGGGGCACTGGAGGCCTGGCCTATCTGCATTCAGCACTGTCTGCAGTCTTCATCAATTCATCTCATCCTCATCAGTACAGACCACACCAGGCCAACCAGGCCCTGCTAGCACTGGATGATTCTGAACTAAGGATAACATGGACTGCTAGCCTGCTGCATCGCTAGTGCAGATTTGCAAAAGCTGCAGGGCTGTTTGATGCAGTGCCAAGCAAAGCAAATGCTTACCTGAAAACTATTCAGCAAAGCATTTGCTTTACTTGCTTGGCACTGCATCAAACAGACCTGCAGCTTATGCACTACTAGTGATACAGCAGCTCATGTTTTACTGAATGAGTTCATCACCAGTTCAACTAGCAGGGGCTTGGCCTGTACTAATGATGATTGCAGAATGCAGATATGATGCATATCTGCATTCTGCAATCATCAGTACATGTCAGGGCCCTGCTATTTTAAACGTATTTGTACTTGTAGAACTAGGCCAGAGAGTAGACAGTGTTTTTGAAGGTTTTCATTTGAAATGTACCTTGGTGTCCTTCACTAAGGTCAGTACTTTGGAAAATGTCCGCCACAGCCTTGGTCCGTGCCTATCCCTGATAATCTGGCTAACAGGAAGTGCAGAGACATGGCTTAAATCATGAAATTAATGGGAGGAGCAAAGAGTTCAAGGTTCAGCAGAAGTTAAGGCACAAGGCAGGGCTGTCCAATGGATCAGACAGGGTGCTGTCCAGCATCACAGGTAGCTCAACGAGAATGCTATTGTCATTGCCAGACACAGCAGAGATCCCATGTTCAAGTCCAGGCCCTGACACTGGGATCTTTATACAGCTTTCCAGATTGGTGTATCCTCAGCAGTAGCTGTTGGTGGCCATGCCCAGATCCCACTGGACCTAATATAATGAATCCTGCCTGGAATCTATGTTTTTCAACCATAGAAGAGTCAAGACAAAGTTCATAGAGTCCATAGTGGTAGTTTTTGATTCCACAAATGACAACAGAAAAAAAACACTGGTCAGCCTATGCATTTTGGGTGGCTCAGCATTCTTCCATCAGGGCTTTAAAGAAACTATATATTCGTTGGATCCAGAGCAAAGCTCCTGAAGAAATTCAATACAAATCAGGAGGTCCCATGCCAGAGGTGACCTAGGCACTGTTTTCGGTGCTTTCTGGACCTCTGTGTACTGTGTTAGTTAGCCATGGAATGTGTACTGTGTTAGTTAGCCCAGTCTCTGAAGACTCTTTATGAGTACACCATGTGGGCGGAGCATGACCTGCTCGAGTTACTGCAATCATAGGGTGTCATTAGCATTCCCTTTTTCCATTAGTTTGCTTAGAAAGGGTGGTCAATAAAATGCTGCATCATTAGCTAGAGGATCACATACTCTCTTTCCGCCTTTTCAGTGTGAGAGGCATGTGGTTCCACCCTGGTTAGTCCTCACAGATGCCTATAGTTAAATGGTCACTCCTGGATATTTGAACCTCTGTTGCTGTCAGAAGTTAGGTTGTGAGCACCCATGGTCTTATCTGGTGTTTCTAATTGAGTTGTCTCTGTTAGATAATGTGTCACGTGCAAGGGGAGCACTCTGGCTGTATTGGGCCTATCTAGCTCACAATCCATTAACAGTTATGGGAAGGCTTGCAAAGTCTTGCAAAGTTAGCTGTGATTGAGTTTATGGGCCAGATTGCAATTATGCTTGATGACTCAGAATGCAAGTCTTTTTGAATGACTATTATAATTATTCCAGCCTGTTGTTTGTGCCAAAAAACATTCCACACACCATTATATACCACCAACAGCAGCCTGAGCCATTGATAAGACTGAATACATCCATGGACTTCAGGTCTTCTGACCCTACCTAGCTGTATGTTGCATCAGGAAACACAATTAAATGGGCCAGGCAGGGTTTCAGGGTCGATTTCCACTGTTGTGATTTTCCTGCGGTTTAAATAGAGACCAAACTGAACAAAACAGAAAAGAAAAGTATACTTTTTTCTCTACATTATTTAAAAGATGATTATTATATCATTTCTAGGGCTCTCACCAGGCGAACCAGAAGCAAAATGTATGCAAATCTGAAGCAAACTAAAAACAAAATGCATGTGCTCTGGTCTTCACCTAAAGTCATATAAATAATGTTTTGTTTAAAATACAAGATAAACAGCATTTCAGACTTGTGTATGTGTACTGAAAAGTTGGTTTATACATTCAAGATGTAGCCGATATGTGAATTTAGCTGTTCGCCTGGAATTGTGTTTTTATTACAAAGTAATTTGAATAGTAATTGTCATTGTTATTATTATCCCCCAGCATAACAGATGCAATAAAACAAATGTTTATTAACATGATTTTTTTTTATCTATAGGAAGGTCACCTTCAGACAAAAATGATCAATGCTGGTTTACAGTATGGATACGAATATCTTGGCAATACACCTAGATTGGTAATAACTCCTTTGACAGATAGATGTTACAGGTAAAGTAAATGACCATTTGCATTTATTGGAATAATACACATAATGTTACAAAGAATTGTCTCAGATATACCCTAGGATAAACCATAACTGGCAGCCTGAACTCTCCTGGTAAGATGATGTAAGTCAGGACCCATATGGTAGGTCTGTAAGGCAGTTGTGTTGAGATCATGCACAGGTAGGGAGACTTGTCTTGGAGCCAAGCTGGGGTCATACCCAGGTAAGTAGTACAGCTGGAAATAGTAGAGAGGTCAGGAGCCAGACCAAGGTCATACACGGAAGATTAAATGAAAGTGAGGTCCATCAAAAAGACAAGGTCACGATCAGGAGTCATGCAGAGAAAAGTCCAAGAATAGGCCAAGGCAGTGAAGGGTAATTAAGTAGCACAGGGTCAGGATACACAAGGATCACAGATAGCCAGGTATGGTATGACCTTAAGGCTTTCCTCTGGGGCCTGTTAATTCAAAAAATTAGTGCCATTAAAACCCCTTCCTGTAGGGAGCTAGAACTCAAAGGAGGCTGATCTGGGCTGAGAGGGAGGCAACTGGCAGGTTGTTGGCCCAGATAGTGTGGTCCCAATCTAATCCTACTCGTGTTTTTGCTCTAAAGAATGGAGGGGGAGAGATCAACACCCAGGTGAGCTATATTGTGCTGAACCTTTATAGCTCTAGGGTTTACTACACCCCAGCTGAGCTGACTGCTTACCCGGACACTATTAAGTTTCTGGTTCTGTCATTGTCAAACCGGGAAAGTCCTAATGCTCCACTTAACCTACACAAATTGGAAACTGCTGTAGCTAGTCTCCCTAACTCCAAAGCTCCAGGGGTGGATGGTCTCCCTATTCATTGCCTTGAAAAAGTATTCATGCCCCTTGAAATTTTCCATATTTTGTCATGTTACATAACCAAAAATGTAAATGTATTTTATTGGGATTTTATGTGATAGGCCAACACAAAGTGGCACATAATTGTGCAGTAGAAGGAAAATGATAAATGGTTTTCCAAATTTTTTACAAATAAATATGTGAACAGCGTGGCATGCATTTGTATTCAGCCCCCTTTACTCTGATACCCCTAACTAAAATCTAGTGGAACCAAATGCATTCAGAAGTCACCTAATTATTAAATAGAGTCCATCTGTGTGTAATTAAATCTCAGTATAAATACAGCTGTTCTGTGAAGCCCTCAGAGGCTTGTTACAGAACCTTAGTGAACAAACAGCATCATGAAGACCAAGGAACACACCAGACAGGTCAGGGATGAAGTTGTGGAGAAGTTTAAAGAGGGGTTAGGTATAAAAAAAAATCCCAAGCTTTGAACATCTTATGGAGCACTGCTCAATCCATCATCTGAAAATGGAAAGAGTATGGCACAACTGCAAACCTACCAAGACATAGTCATCCACCTAAACTGACAGGCCAGGCAAGGAGAGCATTAATCAGGGAAGCAGCCAAGAGGCCTATGGTAACTCTGGAGGAGCTGCAGAGATCCACAGCTTACGTGGGAGAATCTGTGCACAGGACAAGTATTAGCACAAATATGGAAGAGTGGCAAGAAGAAAGCCATTGTTGAAAATAATATGGATCCACTACTTTCCAGATTCCAAATCCAAAGTAAAACTTTGAATAAGTTACCCCTATCTGTAGTAGGTCGTATTAACCTACTCAATATGATATGGGTGCCTCAACTTCTGTATTTCTTATACAATTCGCCTGTCTGGATACCCCTGCGGATCTTTACCAAGATGAATAGCATATTTAGGCACTTAATCTGGCAAAAGATAGCCCCTTGTATAGAACTGGAGGTATTACAATACTCCAAGGATGCTTGGGGATTAGCAGTACCCAACCCGAAGATATATTTTCTAGCAGCCCAATTACAGGATTTTGCGGGATGGAATTCTGAGTCCCCACCATGTGCCGCTTATTGTTTATTCTCTCATGTGTTTGGGGGGTCAGCCACCATTATATGTACTGGAGGGGGCAGTGGGGGGTGTTTCACTTATTGCTCTGACCACCCTGGTGTTAATGTGTAAATTATGGGATGCAGCTAAGAAAATGATAGGGATTTCTTGCCCTACTAGATATACTCACATCTGGGGAAATGATGGGTTCCCTGAGCTTTCTATTCTTCAGGGCTTTTAGAGATGGGAGAGAGTTGGGGTAACCGCCTTAGTTCAACTATATGAGAATGGCTCTCTTAAAACCTATGAGCAGCTGAGGATGGAGTATTCCCTACGGTCAAGGTGATTCTATCAGTTCCTTCAGTTGCGTCACGCACTAAGTGCCCAAATTTCCTCAGTTGAAGTGTCCTTTTCTTCCACCCCTGCTCTTGAGAGAATAGTACAAGCAGGTCAACTAAGGGACTTATTTTTGTAACATACAGTATAGGGTGGTATTAGACACGTTTTTATTGAGGTTTCCTATCCATTCCAAGGTGGGTTGGGAACAGGATATCGGCCCTGTCTCTGAGAAGGTTTGAGCACAGATCCTCTGGTCCCTCCCTCTTGCCTCTCTCTCTCCATCACACAGATTGACCCAGATTTTTATTCCCACAGGGTATATAGAACCCCCAAATTTTTGCATTCCATAGGCCTGAGAACTGATCTAGCATGTGCCAGATGTGGTAATCCAGGTACTCTTATACATCTTTTGTGGTGGTGCTCCAAACTCCAGAGATATTGGAAGGAGGTGGTTGGCACACTTAATGGTCTCTTGGATGTAAATATTTCTGTTGAACCGCTTACATGCTTATTGGGCCACCTTGATTCTTCTTTTTACACTCCCCCTATGTTGAATACTATCTTTAATGCTCTCTTTGTGGCCCGCAGACAAATTACCCTTAAGTGGACCTTTCCATATCCTCCTACTTTATTTGACTGGATTCTTGACCTCAATAGGCTTATTTGGTAAAACACACATATCACTCATATCACATACTCAATGAGGACGTTTAATGCTATCTGGTCACAATGGATGAAGTCTATGTTCCCGCTATTGGAGTAGGCCAACTTGAATTATAAATATATATATATATATACATACACTATCCTTTTAGATTTTTTTTCTTTTTTTATTAATTCTCTTTTCTCGTTTGTTTTGATGGTAATACATAGTTGATCTTATTTAGTAATTATAATTCTCCACTAATATGTAATTTTATTTTTTTGTTTCTTTGTTTTATTGTATTTTTGAAGTCCTGTGTGACATGTTTTGTATGCTTTGTCTGTATTTTTCAAGATTTCAAAATTTGCTGTGCCCTCAAAATAACTCAACACATAGCCATTAATGTCTACACTGCTGGCAACAAAAGTGAGTACATCCCTAAGTGAAAATGTCCAAATTGGGCCCAGTTAGCCATTTTCCCTCCCCGGTGTCATGTGACTCGTTAGTGTTACAAGGTCTCAGGTGTGAATGGGGAGCAGGTGTGTTAAATTTGGTGTTATCGCTCTCACTCTCTCATACTGGTCACTGGAAGTTCAACATGGCACCTCATGGCAAACAAACTCTCTGAGGATCTGAAAAAAAGAATTGTTGCTCTACATAAAGATGGCCTAGGCCATAAGAAGATTGCCAAGACCCTGAAACTGAGCTGCAGCACAGTGGCCAAGACCATACAGTGGTTTAACAGGACAGGTTCCACTCAGAACAGGCTTCGCAATGGTCGACCAAAGCAGATGAGTGCACCTGCTCAGCGTTATATCCAGAGGTTGTCTTTGGGAAATAGACGTATGAGTGCTGCCAGCATTGCTGCCGAAGTTGAAGGGGTGGGGGGTCATCCTGTCAGTGCTCATACCATACGCCGCACACTGCATCAAATTGGTCTGCATAGCTGTCTTCCCAGAAGGAAGCCTCTTCTAAAGATGATAAACAAGAAAGCCCGCAAACAGTTTGCTGAAGACAAGCAGACTAAGGACATGGATTACTGGGACCATGTCCTGTGGTGTGATGAGACCAAGATAAACGTATTTGGTTCAGATGGTGTCAAGCGTGTGTCGCAGCAACCAGGTGACGAG
The DNA here is from genome assembly GCA_018402905.1 of Glandirana rugosa. Classification (NCBI taxonomy): domain Eukaryota; kingdom Metazoa; phylum Chordata; class Amphibia; order Anura; family Ranidae; genus Glandirana; species Glandirana rugosa. Next base: position 1,253,925 of record BLSH010262334.1, read on the forward strand.
TACAAAGTCAAGTATGGTGGTGGGAGTGTCATGGTCTGGGGCCATGAGTGCTGCCAGCACTACGAAGCTACAGTTCATCGAGGGAACCATGAATGCCAACATGTACTGTGACATACTGAAGCAGAGCATGATCCCTTCCCTTCAGAGACTGGGCCGCAGGGCAGTAGTCCAACATGATAACGAACCCAAACACACCTCCAAGACGACCACTGCTTTGCTAAAGAAGCTGAGGGTAAAGGTGATGGACTGGCCAAGCATGTCTCCAGATCTAAACCCTATTGAGCATCTGTGGGGCATCCTCAAATGGAAGGTGGAGGAGCGCAAGATCTTTAACATCCACCAGCTCTGTGATATCATCATGGAGAAGTGGAAGAGGACTCCAGTGAAAACCTGTGAAGCTCTGGGGAACTCTATGCCCAAGAGGTTTAAGGCAGTGCTGGAAAATAATGGTGGCCACATAAAATATTGACACTTTGGGCCCATTTTGAACATTTTCACTTAGGAGTGTACTCACTTGTGTTGCTAGTGGTTTAGACATTAATGGCTGTGTGTTGAGCTATTTTGAGGGGATAGCAAATTTACACTGTTATACAAGCTGTACACTAAATATTATATGTTCCGCGCAAACGGATAACCTTTTTTATTCTAGGAGCTGCTGCCTCCACCAAAACTGCACCAAAGTGTAGTTGAATAATATAAAGAGTAATTAGTGGTGGTATTGGCACTGCTCCCCACTCGCATACAGTCCTACAGTGGTTGGAGTGGAAATGGGTAATGTGAATATAAAAGAATATAGATATAAATTTAAAACATATAAAAGTAGTCACTGTAAAAAACTTTCCGGATTTTTTTGTAAAATTTCCAGTATGCTGGCACTATTATGTCTAGAATGGAGAAACTTTTGACAATTGGCTCAAAAAAATGGGTATGTAACCCTGTGCAGATGTAGAGAAGGGAAGGAGTAAATCAAATGTAAAATCTCTAAACCATATGACATATGTAAGAGAGAGGGAAGAAATATATATACCAACTACATCCATATATTGCCTCCCTTCATGCTCGATATGTGCCCCAACTCACAATATACAAATACATGTGAAACAAATGCAGTATGTGAGATATATAAATAATAAAATATAGTGCAAAATATAAAATAAAGTGCAATGTGCCAGTGTAGTATCACAAATGTGAATCTCTAGGGCCGTTAGAGAAAGGACTTTGTAACAAACACCAGAGAAAAACTGAAAAGTAACAAACTCTAGAATATATCCAATCAGTTATGGTGCAAAATTTATCATGTGCAGAATGTGAAATTTGCGAAGGTGCTTGAACGATAATAAATACTAGAAACTAATAAAAGTCTGTAATAGTCCGTAAAAAGTCAGTGAAGAATTAAATCCGTAAAAAATATCCGTGAAAGTGCTGTGCTTAATATTACTGCTGGCTCCTCAATATTGTGATCCCACCAAGTGATTCTTCTATCTGTGGGGACAGTTTTCAAACCACACTACTTGTGCCGTAGTGCCTTAGGTGTTCCCCTTCATGCAATCCTATTGTGAGAGCACTCACCAGAAAGCGTTCCCCACTGAAGGGGTGCACGCTTAGTAGTATCCCGGAATGGGTGCTGTTTCCTCCTCTGGGGTTTATGGCAAGTATGGGGAAATAGCGTCCTAGGTCCCACCTCTTCTGTGGTAGTCTCCACCAGATACCATGAAATAAGAGACAGTATCTCGCGCAAATAACATTTGGATTTATTAAAAAATAGTAAACACTTACATAATGGTAACCATAAATCAGCTCCTGTATGTCAAAATCCCAAGCAGGATGTTCGCCGTGTCCAGTGCGGTCCACGGCCCGAAAACCGGAAGTGACGTGTGACGCTGTACCTCCGCCCGACGCGTTTCGTCATACGGACGTCTACTGGAGCGGTGCCTAGTGTACACTCACTACTTTACATTGTAACAAAGTGTAATTTCTTCAGTGTTGTCACACGAAAAGATAGAATAAAATATTTACAAAAATGTGAGGGGTGTACTCACTTTTGTGAGATACTGTGTGTATATATATATATATATTGTGGCATGGGGGTGTTTAGCTCTCGTGGTAGATGCGTCTTAGTGAGTTCACACCAACCAGGATCTCTGTTTGAGGGCATGATAGCCCATGTTTATTAAAAGAAAGTTCAAAAGTAACACAGTAATCTTTCCTCACAGGGGGGTTCCAACACTGTTGTATACTTCAGCCTCCTGCTACTGGCATAACTAATATTCAGCTGTCCTGGCTTATAAAGGATAACTAGCCGTCCTGGCTGATAAATGAAAGATAGACCACATGGCTGGTAACTGAAGTCAGCACTCCTGGCTGATAAGCAATCAGCCACTGCGTGATCGCGGGTCACCTCTGCCTCTTTGCAGATGTGGTAGACCTGACTGCCTCCTGCAGCTTTAAACCCCTGGAGACCGCCTGTCTCCCTCTCTGGATCTGTCTCCCAGTGTGTGACACAGAACCCAGGTCCTGACTCTCTTATTAGGTCCCCACCCACCTAGATAATCAGTGTCCTGGTAGGTCACAAAATCTGGATCCAGGACTAGGGAATTCATCCCACCTGGATTGCTATGAAATCCCCGGGCTCCAGGTCCCAAAACGGACTTTAAAAAATGAGGAAACTGAAAGGCCAGTTTCCTCCCAAATAGGCAAATCCCCTGGAGCCCCTCAACCTGCCAGGTTGAGAATCCTGTGTTCTCCTGCTGGTGGGGTACCACACTACCACAATACTACTATATATTATGGGTGTTGAATATAATCGGAGCATCGATGCATCGCGATTCGAACGTTCACGATGTTGCACCGATGCTGCGAGCTGGAATAATCAATGTCGGATGATGTCATCTGTCCCTCCGTGCGGTGCTCTGCCTCTCCGGGAGAAACACAGAGCCAGAGCCTGCACAGTGGATAAAGCCCCCTCCCCTTCACTAAAGCAGAGAGTCAGCTGACAGCCAGTACAGTGCAGGGGGAGGAGCTCAGGAGACCCGACATGAGGAGAGGCTTCACTGGAAGCACGGAAGGGGGAAAACAGACTGAGCAGCATGGAGGAGGGGGAATTGACTGACACTGAGAGCAAGTGAGTGCCAGTGTCACTGATCCCATTCCTCCACTATCATCACCCCTCTGCCTCATCCTAGCACCCCTCTGACTCATCCCAGCTTCCCTCTGACTGATCCCAGCACCCCTCTGCCTGATCCCAGCCACCCCTCTGTCTGATCCCAGCACCCCTCTGACACTGATCCCACACCCCTCTGCCTCTGATCCCAGCACCCCTCTGCCTCTGATCCCAGCACCCCTCTGGCACTGATCCCATCACCCCTCTGGCACTGATCCCAGCACCCCTCTGGCACTGATCCCAGCACCCCTCTGGCACTGATCCCAGCACCCCTCTGACACTGATCCCAGCACCCCTCTGGCACTGATCCCAGCACCCCTCTGGCACTGATCCCAGTACCCCTCTGACAATGATCCCACTACCACTCTGCCACTGATCCCACCACCCCTCTGCCACTAGCCCCAGCCATCCATCTGCCACTGGCCCCAGCCATCCCTCTGCCACTGGTCCCACCATGCCTCTGATCTCAGCTATTCATCTGCCCCTGATTCCAGCCATCTATCTGCCCCTGATTCCAGCCATCCCTCTGCCACTGGCCCCAGCCATCCCTCTGCCACTGGTCCCACCATGCCCCAGATCCCAGCTATCCATCTGCCCCTGATTCCAGCCACCCCTCTGCCACTGGAGAAAAATTTAGTTTTTCTGACTGCTTGAATGTTTGCATAAAAAGTTTTTAACCATGTGCAGTTGCGCAGCAATCGCGATGCATCGCGGAATCAAATCGCATTGAATCGTGGACAGGGTAGTCGAAATCGCATCGAATCGTGAGACCAGTGAAGATGCGCACCCATACTATATGCATGCTATGTATTCAACAGTTTGTCTGTTGCTTAGTTTTAAAGGATAAGTCCACTCTAATACAAAGTGCAGATATCCTTTTTGATTCTCCCCAACCTAAATTACCCCACCCTTCCACTCCCCCATAGACTTCTCTGGGGTTGTCTTTCAAGGCAGGAAACATTTGGGAGGAAGCTTCCTAGTCTATAGGTATTTACTGTGCAGGTATTGCCAGCAGAAAGAAGATTTTTTTTCAGCAGGATGTAAACATTGGGGCAGGTGGCTATGGGATTGAAGTAATATGAATCTGATAGGGTGGGCTATTTTGAGTTGAAAAGGACAACAAAAAGATTAAGGGTCCTTTCACATGAGCAGATCGTTTGGGTCCGCCTGTCAGTTTTTCAGGCGGACCCGAGCGGACGCTCCATTGTCCTCTATGGAGCGACGGATGTCAGCGGTGACATGTCCGCTGACATCCACTCCGATCCGCTAAATACAGACGGATGGACACCCAATTTTCCATCCGTCTGGCGGATCAGATCGAATGAACAAGGACAGACGGTCCGTGTTCATCCGATCCTCCATAGAGGAGAATGGAGCTGTGACAGGTCAGTCTCTGCATGGAGCGCAGAGACGGTCCTGTCATCTGCCGGCTCAGCGGGGATAAACGGATGGATGCCCGCTGAGCAGCGGAGCACGTCAAAGCTTGTGTGAAAGGGGCCTAATGCTTCTTTTTTGAGTACACTTATCCTATAAATTCTTCCAGTGTATCAAACAATCAACATAGAATTTTTAGAACCTCTATATTCAATATGAAGTATGTATATGAAATTGAATAAGTAGAGAAAGCTTTTTTTTTCTTGAATTTTCTCACTTGCCAGGATATATGATTTGTTTCTTCTGTAATAGAATGAATGTGGCTAAACTATAGATTTTAGTGATGTCAAGAGCAGTTTTTATATAAAATTAAATATACTTACTATAATGGTTGCAAGGGCTTTCTTATGCTGGGTCATATTAATTGTTTTATAGGACTGCAGGAAGTGGATAAAAAGATTTGCCTGTATAGACAGTATAAGCATAAAACAACGTATATACATATAAGAAAACGTATTCATAAAACAATTGGAAAACATTTGTACAATAAAACTCCTGTTTTATAAATCATCATTCACATTTTTATGTCATAACTTCTATAAGATAGGGTATTTTATGGTGGAATAATGCAACTATTTGAATAATATGGATGAATAGTAGTTTAAAAAAACAAAAGCAGCTGCTTTAATGTTTTTGTCTCAATAACAGAACTTTGTTTGGTGCCCTTAACCTTCACTTGGGTGGCGCTCCTGAAGGACCTGCTGGTACAGGAAAAACAGAAACAACCAAGGACTTGGCAAAAGCAGTGGCAAAGCAGTGTGTTGTTTTCAACTGCTCTGATGGATTGGATTACCTTGCTTTAGGAAAATTCTTCAAGGTACGTTTTTACTGAAGTGCTGTAACATGTAATCATCTAACCACTATGAATAACTATTTACTAAACTAGTAATAGGTTCTAACTATATAATTTGAGACATAGGGTTTATTATTTGATATCCCAAAACAATCCAAAAGAATGGTGCCCAATGCTGGTACAAGTTCCTCTGTTGCCAAGGTACAAATACAAATCTGTGTCTCCTGCTTCCAGTTTTGCACATTTTTTTCCATGAATTGTCCCTTTTTTGTAAAGGTACTAAAATGGTGTTTCTGGTACAAAGCACTATGTTATCTCCTCAGCCCATCAGGGAATGCTTTGGATTCATTGATAAAGTGCATTGTTCTCTAAGGCTTCATGTATACGGGACGTTTTAAAACCCCCCCTGAACGATTCAACTTGACAGATAGTAACCGACGTTTAAAAACGTCTGTTTTGCCGCGTTTACATGGCACGTTTAGCAGCGTTTGTGTCTGAAAGTGTTTTTTTTTACATGAAAGATGCCTGTAAACGAAACACCGCATATAGCAGCGTTTACAAGCTGTTACAGGCATTTCAAATGCCTCTGAACATCCGTCCTCAATTCATTTTTTTGCTTTCCAAAACATTCTTCTAAACTCAACTGCCTAGAAACAGCTATAAACAACCTTGTGTACATGTACTCATAAGATAACATAGAGGAGAGTTCAGGGGCAGCTGAAAAAAAATGCCCAACTGCTCCTAAACATCTGTTTACCAGCAGCAGCGTACATAAAGCCTAAAAGCCGCTCATGCCGGATGAGCAATCCTCGGCACAAGACTCGAAAGCTAGCAGCGATCACTCTAGGAGCAGGGTCTACTTAAGTGATCTTCAGCTTCCAAGGGGATCAGCTAGGTATGGATTATGTATACTTACATTGTGTTATAACTATACAAAAATAAGCATTTCCAGAATTCAGCGTTTAATGAAGCTTTAGATAAAGCTAAAACTAACATTTTCAATATTTATTCCCAAGGGTTTACTTTCCTGTGGAGCCTGGGCTTGCTTTGATGAGTTCAATAGAATTGATTTAGAGGTACTCTCTGTGGTTGCACAGCAAATCCTCACCATCCAAAGAGGTATCTATTTATCTATCCACTGTATGTATCTGTTTATCTATATATCTATCTATGAATCTATATAGATACATTATAATTATAATACATTATAAATAGATCTAGAGCTATAGATACTTTATCTATCTATCTATCTATCTATCTATCTATCTATCTATCTATCTATCTATCTATCTATCTATCTATCTATCTATCTATCTATCTATCTCAGCTGTAATTAAATCTTTTTTTTCAGGTATAAATGCAGGATCTGATTTATTGATATTTGAGGGTACAGAATTAAAGTTAAACCCCACATGTTCTGTCTTTATCACCATGAATCCTGGCTATGCAGGACGGTCAGAGCTCCCAGACAATCTTAAGGTATGCTGCATATTTTGTTGTTTGTTAGTTTTGGGATTTCTTCCATAAATTATTTGCTGACTTCTTTGTTTAAAAGGAAGTTAAAAGGTAACTCCACTTTCGTGGGGGTAAAAAAAAAGTGAATAATAATAAAAAAAATATATATATAGCGTATACAATTGTAACACAAGTCATATTGTAATTGACTGTTATTAAAATGAACTTTCTCCTACGTTCACTGACAGACGCAGCTCTTCTTGACTTTGTGGGGTTTTATGTTCATCTTACCAGGAGTTAACTAGGCAGGGAAAGAATTCAGCTGGCCCCTCCCCTGGGGGCCGTCCTCCTTTCCTACATTAAAACCCCCCCTCACAGAGGAACTCTCCAGTTTCAATGCCTAGTTTGCAAGGAGTTGACCTGGGTTCCCTATGGGAACTGCGGTCCTATTGTGACCATTTTTTCTTTTTGATTTTCTTTTTTCTTTTTTCTGCAATCAAGATGATCTGCTATCAAGAAGCCGGTCGGGGCATCGAGTACAACCGGTCCAGCCCCTTTCATGTCTCGTGTTTCTGGGAGCTACGGGGCTGGCCGAAGAACTATCGTCTAGTAGAACTAACGTCTTTTTTCTTTTTTCTTTTAGTTTTTCTTTTTTACCAGTGTTATCCTGGCGTCAAGGGTATCCCTTGGGTCCAGTTGAGGAACGTTTGATCCGTAACTTTGACCTCTCAAGGAGACACTCCCCCCCAAAATTACATCCTTTCCTCCTGCCGGGGGTCCCCTCCCCGGTCGACTTAAGAAAGGGACGGATCAATTGAGGACCATTCTACTTGTATTTTGGGGTGTTTCAGTTCTTCTCGACGCAGACAGTCACTT
>BLSH010262334.1:1287738-1329380 GCA_018402905.1 Glandirana rugosa
GTATATGAACGTAAGATCGTTGCGTTAGACAGAGTTTAATCTGCAATCTCCAACTCTAAGCAGCAGTATTTGAAATCTCAAATTCCTCCAACAATCTGATCGTTGAGCACGATCGTGGCGATCGTTGTTTTATGCAGAGTTTGATCTGCAACTCAAAGCAGCAGCATTTGAAATCTCAAATTCCTCCAACAATCTGATCGTTGAGCACGATCGTAGCGATCGTTGTTTTATGCAGAGTTTGATCTGCAACTCAAAGCAGCGCTATGTGAAATCTCTAATTTCTGCTATCTGTCCTCAGAGCAACAGCACAGCAGTAGTAAAGTAATCTATCTCAGGATGCAGGATCAGATCTTAAAATGTCTCTATTCTCTCCCTCACGCTGTCAGCTTCCTCTCCCTACACTAACCCAAGTGCATGTGACTGCAGCACTACGTGACTCCAGCTTATAAAGAGGCTGGATCACATGATGCACTGGCCAATCACAGCCATGCCATTAGTAGGCATGGCTGTGATGGCTTCTAAGGGCAAACCAGTGAAACGCTTGTTGATTGGCTGCCCTGCAGCTTCTCAACACGTGGAGTAAAATTGCAGAACCCCGGGCCGAACCCGAACGTATTTTGAAATGTCCGGGTCCGGGCCCGGGTCCCGGACACCCGAATGTTCGGTACGGACCCGAACGTTACAGTCCGGGTTCGCTCAACACTAGTTACAAGCTAAAAACTGTTTTTCTCTTATGTTCATTGACAGACGTAGCCTCTATTCATGACACATGGGGTTTATGCACATCCTACTAGGAGTAGACTAGGCAAAAAGAAAAAAGCAAGCTGACCCCTCCCAAGGGGCTGTCCTCACTCAGCATATAACCCCTCAGCTCTGCATAGCATATCAGTTTTTTTATGCCTAGTACAAGGAGTTAGACCTGGCTCCCTTATGGGATCTGCGGTTCCCCATTTTTTCTTCTTTTTGCTTTTCTCAAGCTATCTGATGAAGACTGCTATCAAGTAGCCGGCTGGGGCATAGAGGATAACTCGAATCCTGAAATTTCCCCAGCACGGCCGACGAATGTGAGCTACCCTTAGCTTTAGCGGGGTCCGCCGCATCGTACCCGTTCCGTGTGGGGGGGGGGCTAGTGGGTGAACCCCACTTACGTCCGAGTGACCGGCCTGCAGCATCTCTCTCCACCTGAAGGGAGGAAGGTCTGCTACCGGGTGGCTACCCGCTGCACCCGTCGGGAATGGTGACACCTGGGGTGCGGAGGGGGGCGACTAGCGGTACTGTAATTCTGGTGGAGGGTCCTGGGGTCAAGGTGTTTTTTCCTATTCCCCCCGCCCCCGTGCTGCACCCCCCACGCTATCGGTACCGCTATTTGGCGTTGCGTCACCGCCATTTTCACCTGAGCTGCATCTGGCTGCCATTTTGCTGTAGCTGCGGCCATTTTAATGGCTTGTTTGGCCTCTTGTGACCGCTCTGCGACCATTTTGCTGTAGTTGCGGCCATTTTTACCATGTGCTTTGGCCTCTTGTGACTGCTCGGCGACCATTTTTGGTATGTCCCACTGATAGAAAACGTGCGTGTTGGCGCCGTTTTTCTCTTCCTGATCAGCGGTGCACACACAGCGGCAGCATCTTGGCAGTGGCGGACAGCACACCTACAGTGACTGTGGAGGGCATACAGAACAGCAAGTATAGCTGACCTGTGGGTTCTTCTCCGGAGGGGCCCGTAGAAGCGCAAGCTGCGCTGGGACCTCTGGTTCCCCTGGATCAGCTAACATCCATTTTGGGAGAGTTTTTTGCCAAGGGGGTGACTAAAAAGCGTCCACCCCCTCCTCCTTATGAGGAGGAACCTGAACCGGAAGGGGGCTCTGTGGTCACAGGGACCCCCGTGGAGTTTTTGGATGGTGAATTGGAGCCCTCAGACGGTGAGGAGCACCAGGGGGCCTCAGTGGCACGCAAAAGGGCGTTAGTGGCCTCCCTGATCACCAACATCCGTGAGTCGTTGCGACTGGACCAGGCTGGGGAGTCGCAAGAGCCTACCTGCGTTTGTGGGTCTTTTAAACCGACACGGACCCCTAATGTTTTTCCTTATGTCCAATTTTTTGACCAGTTTGTGTACAAGGAATGGCAGCGTCCGCAGAATTCCTTTTCACTGCCCAAACGTTTCTCTGTGCGCTATCTTTCTGAGGACAGCCTTTTGAAGAAGTGGGCATCGCCCGCAGTGGACCCTCGCCTGAATAAGGCGACGACCATTCCGTTGGAGGGGTCACCATCCTTTTAGGATCTGGCCGATAGACGGACGGAGGTGGCGTCCAAGGCATTGTTCTTGGTGGCGGGGACGGCCATGAGGCTGGCTCTGGCGTTGCCCATGGTGGCGCATTCGCTCACAGAATGTGCGACAGAGTTGCACAATGATTTGGGCTGCAGGTGCTTCTCTGAGGCTTTGCAATGGGCAGCTGGTGCAGGGTCTCCGTTACCTATGTGACACAGCTTTGGACCTGCTCCCTATGCAGTCAAAGATGTCTGTTTTTGCAGTCATTATCAGACGGTTATTGTGGTTGCAGTGTTGGTCTGGTGACCACGCGTCCAAAAAGGGCCTCACGGACCTCCCTTTTCAGGGTGGTCATCTTTTCGGGGTGCAACAGGATGAAATCATTTAGGATTTCACCGGGGTGAAGAGTACTTTTCTTCCAGAACCCAAGCGGCAGGATTACCGCCGTAGGCCGGGGCCTTCATCCTCGGGCCAGAAGCGGTTTTTTCCTGGTTCAGTAGGCAAGGGCTCACGGCCCGGCAAGTCTGCCACGGGGTCCGGCAGGCGGCCCTGACAGCGCAAGCCCCGAAAAGACGGAGGACAAGTCCTCAGCATGATGGGTTTTACCTGCCCGATTCTCGGGTGGGGGCCGGCTTCTGGGGTTCGCAGACCGGTGGATCGCTCGCATCTCTGATCAGTGGGTGCGGGAAGTGGTGTCCTCCGGGTACAGAATATAGTTCAGTACTTTACCCCCAGACAGGTTTTTCCCATCAAACTTGAGGCTCCCTCCGGGGCGTTGGGAAGCTCTGCTGGGGGCTGTTCAGACGCTGTCCAAGCAAAGGGGTAATTGTGCCGGTCCCTCCGTTGGAAAGGTTCCACAGCTTCTATTCAAACCTCTTTGTGGTGCCCAAAAAAGGTGGGGTCAGGTCAATTCTGGACCTGAAAGCGCTCAATCACTTTGTGAGAGCAGGGAAATTGAGGTTGGAATCAGTCCGCTCAGACGTGGCCGCCCTTCACCAAGGGGACTTCACGGCGTCTCTGGACATCAGGGGTGCTTATCTTCATGTTCCCATTTGTCTCCGGCATCAGCGTTTCCTGCGCTTTGCGGTAGGGGATCTACATTACCAATTTGTGGCACTTCCCTTCTGTCTGACCTCGGCTCCTCGGGTCGTCACCAAGCTGTTGGCTCTGGTGCTGGCCCTATTGAGGCAGAGAGGCATTGCTGTGGTAGCATACCTCAACGATCTGCTCCTGCGAGCGGAGTCAGCTTTGGCTCTGGAGGACAATGTTGCTTTCACCATGGCCTCGATGAGAGACTTCGGCTGGCTGATCAACCTGCAGAAGTTGACATTGATCCCATCCTGTCGCCTGGAATATCTGGGTCTAATATTGGACACGGAGCAGGCGAAGGTGTTCCTACCTCCGGCCAAGTGGCTGACGCTACAAGCAGTGGTGCGATTCCTGCCATCACGCCGGTGGTCCTCCTTACGGTTCTGTATGTGGGTGTTTGGGCTCATGGTCTCGACCTTCAAGTCACACTCGGCTCCTACAGCGAGCGATCCTGTTACGGTGGGACAAATCTCCGTTGTCCCTGGACCAGCTGATCAAATTGGATCATCAAACCGGGGGTCATTGACCTGGTGGCTCCGGGCCCCGGCAGTGACTTTGGGAAGGTCGTTTTCTTCCCCTGAATTGGTCGATAGTCACGACGGACGCCAGCCTATCGGGCTGGGGAGGTGTCCTGGGGCAGTTGTCTGCTCAGGGCCGTTGGTCGATGCAGGAATCGCGCCTCCCAATAAATGTGCTGGAGTAGAGGGCAATCAGGATCTGTCTCTCCCACTGGTCGGGAAGGCTGCGCGGCCTCCCTGTTCGTGTTTCAGTCGGACAACGCCACGGCGGTAGCGTACGTGAACCATCAGGGCGGAACAAGGAGCTCGGCAGCAGCTGTGGAGGCGGCCCACATTCAGAGGTGGGCAAAACTTCATGTGCCGGCAATCTCCGCCATCTACATCCTCACGACGGACGCCAGCCTATCGGGCTGGGGAGGTGTCCTGGGGCAGTTGTCTGCTCAGGGCCGTTGGTCGATGCAGGAATCGCGCCTCCCAATAAATGTGCTGGAGTAGAGGGCAATCAGGATCTGTCTCTCCCACTGGTCGGGAAGGCTGCGCGGCCTCCCTGTTCGTGTTTCAGTCGGACAACGCCACGGCGGTAGCGTACGTGAACCATCAGGGCGGAACAAGGAGCTCGGCAGCAGCTGTGGAGGCGGCCCACATTCAGAGGTGGGCAAAACTTCATGTGCCGGCAATCTCCGCCATCTACATCCTCACGACGGACGCCAGCCTATCGGGCTGGGGAGGTGTCCTGGGGCAGTTGTCTGCTCAGGGCCGTTGGTCGATGCAGGAATCGCGCCTCCCAATAAATGTGCTGGAGTAGAGGGCAATCAGGATCTGTCTCTCCCACTGGTCGGGAAGGCTGCGCGGCCTCCCTGTTCGTGTTTCAGTCGGACAACGCCACGGCGGTAGCGTACGTGAACCATCAGGGCGGAACAAGGAGCTCGGCAGCAGCTGTGGAGGCGGCCCACATTCAGAGGTGGGCAAAACTTCATGTGCCGGCAATCTCCGCCATCTACATCCCGGGCGTAGAAAACTGGCTAGTGGACTTTCTCAGTCGACAGACTCTGGATCAGGGGGAATGGTCTCTGTATCCAGAAGTGTTCCTCCAGATTTGCAAACGGTGGGGCACGCCAGACGTGGACCTAATGGCGTCCAGGTTCAATCACAAAGTGCAGACCTTTGTGTGCAGCACAAGGGATTCGTTGGCGGCCGCCACGGACGCATTAGTCGCACCTTGGTCCCGGTACAGGCTTCTGTATGTCTTTCCTCCTCTCAAGCTTCTACCGCGGCTCCTGCGCAGGATAGAAGCGGGGGGAAGCCCGACAATCCTGGTGGCTCCGGATTGGCCTCTGCGCCCTTGGTACACCAACGTGGTGCGGACGGTAACGGACGTTCCCTGGCGGCTCCCGCTTTGTGAAGATCTGCTGTCGGGGACCCATCCTGCACCCTGCTTTACCCTTGCTGGCTTTGACGGCTTGGCTATTGAGTCCCAGGTGCTGAGGGATAGGGGCGTTTCTGACTCCGTATTCCCTACCATGCTTTAGGCGCGTAAGTGTACGTCGCGCAAGATATATCATCGCACCTGGAAGGCTTATATTGCCTGGTGTGAGGCCCGCTCTTTCTCTATATCCCGGGTGCTGGCCTTCTGCAGCAAGGCCTGGATAACAATTTGGCTTTGAGTACACTCAAGGATCAGATTTCAACTCTGGCGATTCATTTTCAACATCCTTTAGCTACGCATTCTTTGATACGTACATTTGTACAGGGTGTACGTCATGTAGCTCCTCAGGTACGGTCGCCGTTGGCACCGTGGGTTTTTAAATTTAGTACTTTTTGTACTGCAGAAACCGCCATATGAGAAAATCAGGGATATTCCCTTACAATTGCTGTCACAAAAGATGGTTTGTTTGGTGGCCACTACATCCGCTAGGCGGGTGTCTGAGTTGGCGGCTTTGTCATGTAGGTCCTTCATAAGGATGAGGCGGTGCTGCGCCCTTCCCCTTCGTTCCTACCGAAGGTGGTTTCCTCTTTTCACATTAATGAGGACATTGTTCTCACTTCATTGTGTCCACACCCGTCTCATCCCCAGGAGATTGCTTTGCACTCTTTGAATATAGTAAGGGCCCTGCGGGTGTATTTGTCAGCTACAGCTTCTTTTCAGAAGTCTGATGCTTTGTTTGTATCGACGGAAGGACCGCGCAAAGGTTTGGCGGCCTTGTCAGCTACTATATCCCGTTGTATCAGACAGACGGTGACCCATGCGTATACTGTTCGGGGTCAAGAACCCCCTTTTCCGGTCACGGCTCTTTCCACCAGGGTGATTAGCACTTCCTGGGCTTTCAGACAGCAAGCCTCTGTGTCTCAGTGTGCAAGGCGGCTACATGGGCCAGTAGGTGATGTGTCAGCATCCGCGGATGCTGCTTCTGGTTGGACACTGCTTTGGGACGTCCCCATATGTCATAAATAGAGGCTGCGTCTGTCAATGAACGTAAGAGAAAATAGGATTTTATTAAGATCTTACCATAAAATCTTTTTCTCTGAGTTCATTGACAGACGCAGCACCCACCCCTCTGTGTTGCGTTTGTACGGCTTGTTACGAAATGATATGCTATGCAGAGCTGGGGGGTTATATGCTGAGTGAGGACGCCCCCCTTGACAGGGGTCAGCTTGCTTTTTTTCTTTTTGCCTAGTCTACTCCTAGTAGGATGTGCATAAACCCCATGTGTCATGAATAGAGGCTGCGTCTGTCAATGAACTCAGAGAAAAGGATTTTACGGTAAGTTCTTAATAGAATCCTATTTTTTTGCTAGAAAATTACTTAGAACCCCCAAACATTATATAAATTTTTTCTAACACCCTAGAGAATAAAATGGTGATCGTTGTAATACTTTTTGTTACACGGTATTTGCGCATCGGTCTTTCAAGCGCAATTTTTTTGGAAAAATTTCACTTTTTTGAGTTAAAAAATAAGACAGCAGTAAAGTTAGCCCAATTTTTTTGTATATTGTGAAAGAGGATTTTACACTGAGTAAATAGATACCATAAATGACACGGTTGAAAATTGCGGAATGGCGACAAAGTCTGGTACTTAAAAATTTCCATAGGCGACGCTTTAAAATTTTTTAATGGTTACCAGGTTAGAGGTGCAGAGGAGGCCTTTTGCTAGAATTATTGCTCACACTCTGGCGATCGCGGCGATACCTCACATGTGTGGTTTGAACACTGTTTTCATATGCGGGCGCGACTTACGCATGCGTTTTCTTTGCTGCGCAAGCTCGTGGGGATGGGGGAGCTTTACATTTTTTTGTTTTAATTTTATTTATTTATTTTTAACACTGTTCCTTTAAAAAAAAAAAATTCACTTTTATTGCTATCACAAGGGATGTAAACATCCCTTGTGATAGTAATATGTGGTGACAGGTACACTTTTTGGAGGGCTGGGGGGTCTAAAAGACCCCCATCCCTCCTTTGCACTTCACAGTATTCAGATCGCTAAAAACGGCGATTCTGAATACTGTAATTTTTTTAAAATTGGCGCCGTTAGCCGCTGAGTAAACCAGAAGTTACGCTGTGACATCGCTTCCGGAATTTGCCAAAGGAGACCCGATCAGAGCCGATTCCGGCTTCTGTCAGGTCTCCTTCTAGCCAGCGGAGGCGCCGGATCGTCACTCCAGTCTCCTGGTGGGAGGCCGGAGAAGAGTGGCGGAAGGCGGCGGGGTGTCCCCTCCCGCCCCCTGGGATAACGGCCGAGTGGCTCCCGAGCCGGATCGGTCATTATCCCCGGATAGCCGACCGTCCACTCTAAAAAACGATACCAAGCTATAGCCTGCAGCTGCAGGTTATGTCCCGGTACAGCCACTCAAAACCAGCCGCCGCCTATTTACGGTGCTGGTCGGGAAGTGGTTAAAGGGATAGTGACAACCGCAGGACTGAGAGAGGGTGTGTTTACACCAAAGTCTGTTTGACCTAGGTTGGCTTATGCCAAATAGGTCCATCACATCTAGTAAGCCTCCCATTCAGCCCTGGTGATGGTCTTTATGATGGTGGGTTCCACACGGATGAGTCCCTTCATACTATACAGAGGAGTGGGTGTTATGACACCATAGCCTATTTGACCTAGTTTGGTGTATGCCAAATAGGTCCACTCTATCCGGTAAGCCCCCACACATTATTAGAACGAGGGTTACATATATGGAGAAGTGTACTGTGGAGAGGACAATTTTGTTGGATTTCTAATTCACACGGGCACACTTTGTATTGTTTTCGTTTATTCACATTTTCTTTAAAAGGGACAGTGTGCATAAGTCAGAACTTTCTTGCTTACCGTTATTCCTTTACTTATTTATTTTTTTCACTACATGCATTGTGCACTTTGGATCACAGGAGTGTGTGCAATTTCTTAAGATTTCTTATTTGATTAACACAGATTTTTTATGACTGTTCACTTCATTTATATTTTACACTTATTCCAAGCATGGCACTATTATGTTTTTTTATTCGTTACAATTTGTCAGTTGTTGTGCCAGCTGCTACACATTCTAAAATAGTTAGAGATAGCGCCGTATTTTCACATTATTATATAACTTTTACTTCAAACTTAAACAGATATCAAATCAATACAGTAGTTGCGGGTTGTATTGTATTATCACTTTTAATGCAAGCAAAAATAACCTGTAGAGAAGTACATTGACATCTTTCAAGTAAAGGCCAGCGGGTACAATCTGTGAATTTTGTGTGGAAACCTATTTTAATATACCATCTAATAATGAGACATAAAATAAACAAATACTGTAGCTGATAGCTACTATAACCCCCTCCCCCCCACTCAGACAGACCCAGTTATGTCCTAGATGCGCCATGGCTATACAAGGCAGAGATTATAAATCCACCAAAAGTATGAAAGTAGGTCTACAATATGCTAGGGATGTCATAATGATATTTTTAAGCAAAAAATCTGTTGTCTTTGATTACAGCTTTTATTCTTTTTTTTTGTTTCCTCAGGGTATAACATCTGACCTGTTTCCAGGGGTGAAACTGCCTAAGGCTGACTATCAAATTTTCATGGATGCTATAAAGGAAAATTGTGAGCGTATGAATTTACAGATGACTGGCTTTTTTGCAGAAAAGATTTTGCAGATTTATGAAATGATGATTGTGCGTCATGGATTTATGATTGTTGGGGAACCCTTTGGAGGAAAGACCTCTGCTTATCGAGTCCTGGCAGCAGCACTGAATGACATATGTGAAAAGGTAAGCATGGCAAGATTTAATTCATAATAGCCCTAGTGATTGACATGTGCTTACAAAAATGAATAGTTGCCCATAGCAAGCAATTATTTTTGTCACCATCTCTAAAAGAATTGCAAAGTTTTACCACAAGTACATTATTTCCTTGATGTTGGTTATATAAGACTGTGCATTTCTTTTCCCTTCAATTTTGGTGTGGTTGAGCATGTAAATGGATACAATTCTCCACTGCTTTATAACCGCGCTTTATAACATTTTCCAACTAAAGCGGGGCCTTCACCTTAATAAAGAAATATAAGTACTGTACTAGCCTTACAATGCTCCCATGGGTTTTTTATTACACGGGGACATGACCTCAAACTAACTGGGGGGAAGTTCAAAACTAATCTTAGAAAGTATTATTTTACTGAAAGGGTGGTTGATGATTGGAATAAACTACCAACAGAGGTTGTGAGACAGTCAACAGTAAATGGCTTCAAACATGCTTGGGATAAACATAAATCCATAGTCAGACAACAAGGTTAATGTAAAAAAATAAAAAAATAAAAAGGGGCAGACTCGATGGACTACTCAGTCTTTTTCTGCCGTCACTTTTCTATGTTTCTATGTTTCTATATCCTTTGTAAGTGGAGTGCAGAGGAGGATGACACTATTTTGCAACTAATTATTTCATCTGAAATATTGTATATGAATTTCCTTGCAACTTTTTATTATTTAATTACCACAGTATAGAGCATCAAAGTGGAACTTCCGTTCGTTGGATTCCTCCCCCCTCAGGTGTCAAATTTGGGGGGGGGGGAGTGCATACCTGTCTTAGACAGGTGTTCTGTTCCCACATCCAGGAGCCCGGGTCACTAGCGATTTCATCAGCAGCCAGCTCCCTCCTCCGCCGCCGGGCCAGTGAGAAAGCGCAGCGGCGGCTCGTGTATGCACAGTAGGGGCCTGGCATGTGAAATCGAAAGGCTACACTTCCTGGTTCCATTACCCCCAATTGGGCGGCAGAACACGACCTGTATGTGTAGCTTCTGACTTTTAATTTTTAAAGGGGCAGTGGCGGCTGGCGGACCTCCGCTTTAAGAACATTTTATTCAGCAGCAGTTGCTAATAGCATATGCTTGAGGTCTTTAACCATATTTTACTAAGCGCAGATTTTCTTTCCAGAATAACCTTGGTAAAAGTGAACATCCTTTCTCATTTCTTTTTCACACTTCAAATTTTCCCAATTAGATTATATCCCAGCAAGCTAGGTTACAAAAATACATTTAAAAAAGTCAAATGGAGGCCTATGTCTTCTTAATTTTAGAAAATATAATCAAGCCAGCCACTTGACAAAGATCGTTGATTAGACCTGACATGACTAGAATTGAATTGACTTTGATTAGACATGGATTCTAGGTAATGGGTCCCACGCAGTTGCAGTTGAATGAAGTTATTTTAAAGGTGTTTGCCTTCTTGATAATTGTTAAAGGACAACTATTGCAAGAATAAATGTGTTCATGGTAATAGCATTAGGTGGAAGAGGTTAGCATTCAGACACATATTAGTATATTGGCTTCTAAAAAGTTTAACTTTTTAAATTAAAACATATATGGCAAACTCAGAATGACAGGTGATTCTGGCTGGACCTTGTAGATAATGGGGGTGTTCCATCGCACCTTAAAATAATTCACACAAATAACATGGCACCTATGTCTTGGATCTGTAGGGGTAAAATAGATGCCTAAATTCCAAGGCTTGGCTCTCAGCTCTCCCTTCTCAGTGCTCAAGTTGCTCAGCTGTCGTTTAATTGCCAGTACTCATCGTTTCACAGTGGCTCACTTGGTGATCATTTCCTGCTCACCAGTCCAGCCTACAGCCAGCCCCTTATGGCTATTTAAACTGCCTGGTTCATTTCTTCCATGCCTCGCCTTGGTCAAACATATCTGGAGACTTACTGTATTCTTGTTGAACACTTGCCTGGCTGGCGTCCCTTCTGGTTCCTGATCCTGTCTGCTGCCTCTGACTATGTTGATCCATAGCTTCCTGATTTACTGGCTTGTTCTGACTATCTGCTTTGGCTACCGAGCCCTGGCTAGGTTTTGACTATGTTTACTTTCTGTACAGTTTTTACCATTATATTAAAAGGTGTGATTTTACTGCATTTCCTGTCTTCATCTGATTCATGGTTCCTGACACTATATAGCTCTCTCATTTCTTCTCTGTAGATCTTGTACAGATCTGGGCAGTGTAAAGTGGGTCTGCTCTGCATCTTTGGTTTTTAGTATAAAAGTAAACCTGTACATAGCAGAAAATATCACACAGTTAAACAAAATATCTTGCATGTGCTGAATACATGGCTGTAAATAATTTAAAGAAAGAAGGAAGGAAATTAAGTAAAATAGGCTCTATCAACTGAAAATATATCCAAATTCTCTGAGTTTGGATAATGAAGTCTGAACATTTAAGCATCTGGTATATTTTTCTACAAGCTCAGACAAAAATAACATTTTGCTTGATATTATGTCTTTTAATGGTCACATATTTTAACTTTGATTTGAAAACTTGATTTCTTTTAGGGGCTCTTAGATGAAAATAAGGTTCAAATTACAGTGATAAATCCAAAGTCCATAACCATGGGTCAACTTTATGGACAATTTGACCCAGTGTCTCATGAATGGTCAGATGGAATATTGGCGGTTAGTTTCAGAGCATTTGCTTCTTCAACAGTAAGTAATGACAATTTAAATTATTAATATATATTAACATTGTAAATTGTTTGGAAAGCAAATATTTTACATTTATAAATGGAATTTAAAATGTATTACACATTTTTGGCCACTAAAACTTTTGGATTAAAGTGTACCTAATTATATTTGCAACAATGCTGTCGGTGGAATTCTGTACTGCATATGGAACTACATAAATTAAACTAAAGCAGGGGCCAATTTTACTCCATGAGAACACTATGTACACTTGGGTAAATCTTCCATGAAAGAATGGGATTATTAAACGTCTAATGCAACACTGTAGGCAATCCTATAAAGAGTGGCGCAGACACTCTTTAGATGTGAGTCTCACATCTGCACGACAAATGTAGCTGCATGCATGACAAATGTCGTTGTGTGACAGATTCATTATATCTTATACATGCTTTTTGCCAAGGTGTGCCAATCTTGTAGAAAATCCTGAAAAGTAGGAGACGACCTTCCAAGCTGCCATGCCAGCACTGCAGGAGTTAAATGACTGTAACAGCAAGGCTGCTGCACTGGGATCCTATGTTACCAATCATGTAAATGACCCAGGAGGATCACACAGCTCTCCACAACCATACACATAGCCCAGCACAGGAGGATCACACAGCTCTCCACAACCATGCACATAGCCCAGCACAGGAGGATCACACAGCTTTCCACAAACATACACATAGCCCAGCAGAGGAGGATCACACAGTTGTCTGTAGTAGTGTACAAAGCCCATGAGGATCACATAGCTCTCCACGGCCTCCCAAAATACACAACATGCCATGCAACAGTAGCAGCTGTGTGCAGCCACTCCCGAAATAACCAGATCACTATTGCTTGTTTGTTAAATTATTTATGGGTAAACACTAGCTTGCAATTATTCTTGTTGGTGATTTAGCAATGTTATTGGTACAGGACTTGATATTTTTCAAGGTAACATACAAAGTCCTTTTACTGGCATAACAGTCCTTGGTAGACATATTGAAGAAAAAAAAAGCTCTGAATATGTTATGAATATTGCAGAATTCAGTGTTTGAACCATTTTCTTGTGTATTCCTCACACAAATTCTCTAACCATAATACAAATACACAATATTGTGAAATGATGCAGAGTCAGTGAATATTACAAAGAACATACATTAATCATCTCAACCCCGGAAGGATTTCCCACTTTAGGACCAGAGCACTTTTTGCGATTCGGCACTACGTCGCTTTAACTGACAATTGCGCGGTCGTGTGACATTGTACCTAAACTAAATTTACATCCTTTTTTCCCCACAAATAGAGCTTTCTTTTGGTGGTATTTAATCACCTCTGCGTCACTTCTGATCACCGCTATAAACAAAAAAAGAGTGAAAATTTTGAGAAAAAAACAATATTTTTTACTTTTTGCTATAATACATATCCAAAAAAATATATATTTTTATAAAAAACAAATTTATTCATCAGTTTTGGCTAATATATATATATACTTCCTCATACATGTGGTAAAAAAAAATGCAATCGGCGAATATTGGTTTGCTCAAAAGGGTTGCTGCGCTTACAAACCATGAGAATTAATTTATTGCATTTTTACTTTTTTTTACTTTACTAGCAACAGCAGCGATCTGTGATTTTTATCAGGACTGCGATATTGCGGCAGACAGATCGGCCATTTTTTACACTTTTTTGGGACCATTGACATTTATATAGCGATCAGATCTAAAAATAGCCACTGATTACTGTATAAATGTCACTGGCAGGGAAGGGGTTAACCTGCAGTGGGCAATCAAGGGGTTAACTGTGTTCCCTTTCCTAGGTGTGTTCCAACTGTGTGGGGGCTGGGCTGGCAGGGGCATAACAGATCTAGCTGATTCCGAATACAGGGATCAGTAGATCTCTGTCATGCCGCCTGTCAGAACTGGGAACCGCCGTGTTTACATCGGTGGATCCCCGTTCTTCCTGTGTAGTAAGTGATCGTGAGTCACCGCCGGACATTGAGTCCGCCTGACCCGCGGCCATACTGAGGGAGCGCGTGGCGGGTATGAGAGCGCGCCGCCAACTGTGAGCGCTCGTCCCCTAGCCACGCCTGCGCGAATCACGGTTTATAGACAGCGATTCGTGTTACGCTGCCACTCGGCAACGGTAAATGTATGCGAGTCGGTCGTTAACGGGTTGAAACAAATAAGTAAATAGTGTTCAATGTGTTATGATGTCTCTCTTAAATAAAAGTCCATATACATTCAGAAACAAAGATCTTCAACCATCCAACAGATTCTTGTAGTCTAACAAAAACATAGAGTGCTGCCACCTTAATCAAAGGCATACTCACCAGACCATAAGATCTTCCCCAGGTGTATGTACTTCACTCACTCCGCTTATTTGTTCAAATGGGAGTTGTCCTTTGCTGCTGCCTAAGGCCCCTTGCACACATACGGACCGTTTGTCCGTTTTTCATCCATCCCTTGATGGATGAAATACGGACATCAATGCAACTCTATGGAAAACCGGATGACAACGGATGATCATTCATTTGCATCTGTTTTCATCCGCTTCTGTCAACATCGGTTTTTTTTAACGGATGAAAGCCCTATTTTTCATCCGTCAAAAAAACGGATTGGACGAAAAGCGGATGTAAACTGACGAATGGTCAGTTTTTTATCCGTTTTTGCATTGGTAGTGGATGTAAAAAAAACTGATGAATAACTGATGACCACAGATGAAAAATGGATGAAAAAACGGATGAAAAACGGATGAATACTTCATCCGTTTTGATGTGACGGAACTGATGAACTGATGAATGGTCCGTATGTGTGAAAGGAGCTTTAGGGGAGTGATTCTGGAGTGGAAGTGCATACACCTGGGGAAAATCTGTGCCTGAGAAACATGCTGTTTGCTGTACATGCCACAGCTTATGGTCTGGTGATTGTGCATTTAATTAAAGCAGAGTTCCAGCCGAAATATGACTTTTAAGATAAAAATACCCTTAGAATACTCATGCTTTGTGCAATGTAACAAAGGTATGCTATAAACTATGCCCAGTTTTCTATTTGTGCAGCATCGTTTTCTTACTTTGTGAAGTTTCTGCACAGTGTAGTCATTTCCAGTGTGGGCATCAGAAGCCGCAGTGTCCTTCTTCCTGGATTCCATGCATGCTGGCTACCCAGCATGCACCTGCCGATCTCGCGCATGTGCAGTGCGGTGAAATCTTGGTCAGCTTTCCACGCTGACAAAGATTTTCCATAGATGCCAATGTTAAATGTTACGGGAGCAGTGCCATTCCATACTTACCAAGATCTCCCAGGAGCCAATGCAAAACTGGAAATAACGTACAGCGCCGCAGCCCCTAAAAGAGGAAGTGAAATTAGATATAGGCATAAATAAGGTAAGTGAACAGAAAAAAATAAATAAATTGCCAATTCGTTTTCAGGATGCATATTAGTGCTGCATGGTGAGGAGTAAAAAAATGTGGGTGGAACTCTGCTTTAAAGTGGTGGCACACTGTGTTTTCGTTACACTACAAGGATCTGCTAGATGGTGGAATATCTTTTTTATGTGAATATACTGTATATGAACTTTTATTTAAGAGAGATTCATGTTTGGCACATTGAACACTGTTTATTTAATTTTTTTTTTTTTTTGGATGGTTCTGTTATATTCACTGCTGCTGTGATATTGTAAGTGTTTAGGTTTGGGTATATCAAACTTTGTTTGCCAGCAGCCACATGTGTTATCCCTACTCAGATTCATTACAACATGTTTTATCTAATCATAATAGATTTGAATTTGTATTTATTACATGCACAATATATCAATGAAAAGAATGCATTTGTTTACTATTTTATGTTTTAAATGGACACTTTTAGCTTAGTATTCATGCAGCTATAACTATGGGTCCACTCTCACTTTTAGATTTAATTTTCATAGTACTTTAAGTTTCTGAATTATATTTATTAAATGTGTTCCTTATTGCAGACCCCAGACAGAAAATGGCTGATCTTTGATGGACCAGTTGATGCTGTATGGATTGAAAACATGAATACAGTGTTGGATGACAATAAAAAGTTATGTTTAATGAGTGGAGAAATTATTCAAATGTCTTCTCAGATGAGTCTAATTTTTGAGCCTATGGATTTGGAAGTCGCTTCTCCTGCCACAGTAAATATATATATGTTTTTAAAATTGTTTTTAGTATTTACAATTTGAATGGAGTTTCAGAAAAGAGTGAGGAAATTAGTTCAATTACATCATTTTTTCTTCATCATGTTGCCACAAATGAAATTAATTTTCTGTGTAGTACTGCTACATTTTAAGAAGCAGTAAACCCGATATTCACCAAGCATTCACTGCAGGTGAATCTTACGAATGCATCTGTTTTAAATGTACAGTGATTTATTCACCATCAGTAAATATCTAGTAAAAGCTTTATACTGCTTTATAAATTCACCCCTTGCTGTTTATTCTCCAAAAGGGAAATGCCAGAAAGGTGCTTTTGCACCACATCTTTAATTAAAAAATGCTGCTGGAAAATTTGGGGCCAGGAGCCTTGTGATCCCACCACATACTAATCTTCCTTTTAAGTGTTGCACTTCAGATCATTTAGATGCAACACAAAAATGACATGTCTGACATTATATTAAAAAAAAGTCTGAAAAGTATTAATAGCAGATAAAACTTCCTACCTGAATATCAATTGACTGGTAGAGAACAAAGAGCTAAACACTGTACTGTATAAATAGTTGTACATAACTGTGAACCTGCAATAGTCTGTTCCATTTTGTGAAAACAATGTTCAGTAAAAATATAATATATTTTTTTTAGGTATCAAGATGTGGTATGATTTATATGGAACCTACTATGCTTGGTTGGAGACCCCTTATGGTTTCCTGGATCAATCTTCTGCCTCCAGGGCTCAGCAAAATGCATAAAAGTTTTATTGAAGGATTATTTGATAGAATGGTCCCCCCATGTCTTCAGATGATTCGAAAATGTGCAAAGGTACCTGTTTCTGTCAGATACAGCATAACCTATTAAACAATTATAATACTTTATACGTTTATTAACAATAGAATGTAAGTAAACAATGCTGTATGCAGCTGAATTGGATTTTGATGTTCTGTTATACATAATCATATGACAGTTACATTCTGAGAATTGCTGGAGTTCGTACCCTAAATGAGGCATCTGACAGAGTTGTATCCAAATGCAATGCACTGGACAAAATTGTATTCTAAAAAACTTTAAATTTAGAGATGGACTGTAATTTTCCATTATATCATACATAAGGGCTATTTGGGTGATCTTGTTGCTGCCGGTTGATCATGTATGGAAGTGAATCATAAACTTTGTTTTTTGTTATTTCTCATATAAATTGAATGGTCATTTATTTTTAGTCTGCAAACATGGATTGTTATGCATAATCTATCTATCTATAAATATAATCTATATTTTACAGTTGAAATTAATGTAAATACAAGTTATGCACAGTTAGATCATATGACATATAGCATCTTTTTTTTTTTTGTAACTGAGTGTGTTTCAAGTAGAACTATGGGCAAAACTTTTTTTTTCATTTTGGATAGAGTAAGGGAGGGTTACAACCGCTGTCGGATTTTTTTCGCCACCTCTGTCCCATTGCGGATATTTCCCTTCACTTCCTGTCCCATAGCCAAACAGGAAGTAAGAGGAAATCCCTGCAAATGAAAGGTTTTTTTTTTGGGGACCCACAGCTCACCAGGACTAGTGTCCCCATTGGAAGATTTCCCATCTATTACTTTTCTGGGGACAACCCAAACATTGGGGTTTTCTTTTTACTTTCACTTGCAATGATAATGGTAAACAGGACAAATAGAGAGGGTGATTCTACTTAACAGGGGCACAGACAGCAATAAAAACCGACAAGGGCCCTAATCCCTCTCAAAGCTAAATGCCTAAGCCCAATTTTGCAATTTTGACATGTGTTAGTAAAACCGTACATATCATCACAACTACTTTGTGCATCTAGGTGGATTATACCTTGTTTTTTTCAGAACAAATTGGGCTTTCATTTGGTGGTAAATGATAATGGATATCTCCTAATTTTTATTCTTATCAAAGGAAAACTGACCCAAAATCGTAAAAAAAAAAAATAAATATTTTTTTTTAATGTAACTGTATATTTCTTGCTACTACCATAACCTACCACCAAAGAACAACCCAAAATAAATTATCCTGCTCCTGATGATCGTAGCCATACCACAGTTGTGTATACTTGTTGTAAAGCCCAGAAACAATAGCACACATTTTGCTTCTTTTTTTTTTTTAAACCTACCTAAAACACACTGGCCTTAACTGACACTGATACTAATTAAAAATAAAATCCTGTCCCAAACATTCTGACCCTGAACTTTAACCCTGACCTTTGACCCTGACCTTGAGCCTAACACTAACTCTGGCACGGGCCTAGAGCAAACCTTGATTTAGGTATTTTTTATTTTTATTTTTTAATTATTATTATTTATTTTTTTTCTACACACATTTTTTCTCTACAAGGACAAAGTGATACAATGTATCTCTCTCATCCATTCACAGAGACAGAAGACACAGTGGCTGATCACTGTGATAGCCAATCAGAGGCTATCGCAGTGATCAGGTGACCCAAAAGCGGACATTCTGGGTCCCGATCATTAGAACAGTCTCTTGGTGAAACCCCGGTCTCTGTGCTGGGAGTGCACCGTGCGGCACACGCCTAGCACAAAGGGAGATATGCAAATATGCGGCCCCACGGAAAAAAGCCCAGTCCAGTGGGGCTGCTTATTTTCATACCGTCAGTGTGAAGGGGTTAAATACTGTGCTCAATTGGCCTTACTAACCACACTATTCTTAGGTTCATTTTTTTTAAATGTTGGTAATAACCACATAACATCTCATAACATGATATTCTCTCTTATTTCTGTTATTTAGAAATGATGTTTTCATAATGATAAAAAATATTTCAAAATTTGACATAAACTTCACATATGCCGTCTGTATTTGTATGGTAATGGCCACTTTTATTTGTAACGTTGAGTGACTTGATAAATGAAAGGGTGCAGTTAAGACTCCCAGTAGTCAATCTCAGATGATGAATGATGACTAGAGGGCTTTGGCTGTAGATAGACTTGCTGATGGCTATCAAAATTACATGCTGCCAGCCACAGCAGTACAGTGCCACCAGCAGGTAAAAAGTAGAGATTACATGTTCCTTATATGCATGCATATATCTATATATAGGAAAGTCTATATGGATAAATTACTTTTATTTGTATGAAAATAAGTTTTATTCAGAGGTTTTGGGGCTGATTTACTAAAGGAGTAGAGCATGGTTACTTTGCAAAATGAATTTTCACTTTGCAGAGAAATATGTGGCTTAGTAAATAAGGTAACAATTTGTGATGCAAAGAATACCTCTTCACGTGCAGGGAGAACAAAAAAATATATATATTTTTTATATGAATTAATTGTAGAAGTCAGCATAGCTTCACCCTATTCACTATGTTAGAAGAAAATTCCTTTGCAAAGTGAAAATTTACTTTGCTAAGTGAACAGCCTATTTGCCGTTAGTATAACAACCCTGCAATCTCATTGCTTTTATACCAAACTTTTAACATTCACCTACAGTAGCCTTCTGCACCAGCGTACATTTTGTGCATGTCTGTGTTTTAATGAGAACTTAAGCAAAAGCCTTTCTTATGAGTTTGGTTATAGTGTGAAAGGTTGTTCTTTTTTGGGAGATTCACCTCCCTCATCTTATCCTATTGTCAATTTTCCAAATCCTAAATGTAATAGTTGTCTCTAGAAATGGGATGTGATGTGAAATCCTGCATTGGGGGCACATTTTGAGGTGGCAAGTTGGAAACCCCCTTTATACCCTCTTACTTCTTCACTCGCATGATTTAAAAAACGTAAGTGTTGGCCAGAATTCCACAATAAGTTTGGGTGGTATACACCTTTTTCTATTCACCAATTTTCCCTGGTGGTATCTAATTCTGAAGCACAAGATGGTTCATACAGACAAAGTTTAAAACAAATTCATAGCTGTATATTTACAAGATATCCTGTCTGATCAAAACATGAGATGGCTTCCAATTGTTTGCTTTATTTTTTAGGAATTATCACCAACCTCTGACACAAATTTAGTCCGATCTCTAATGAATCTCATGGACTGTATGTTAGATGAATTTGCAGATGATTCTGTAGTTCACAGCATGAATGAGAGAGATATTTGCTCATGGCTAGAGGTGAGTAACAATTTAATGAAAGAAAACATGAATTTGTTGTACATGATTAATATAGAATACAATATACAGTATGAGACATAAGAATTCATTTATAAAATCTTAAGCAAAGAAACCTGAAGCTGTTTCTGATGGTTGTGAATGAGATTCCTTAATTTTTGAAGAGTGGATTAGAGATTTACACTGTAGATTATTATTAGATATGTCCTTTATGCCCTCTCTGAAAGGAGAACCATTCTGACAAATTTTGGTCTGCGGCTTTTACGCCCACATCTGAGAATTCATTTTTTCCCTTTCTTTGCTGGTAAATGTACCCTTTAAATTGGTAGCACTGATGGCTCCTGTTTTTTTGTGCCTTGTTAAATCATGGAATATGTGAGGGCAGAGTTGTCATTTTTAATTTCAGCTGTACTGGTCTGGTAAAAGCTTCCTGGTTTAGCTATCACATGGTTCTTTTGTCAGTATGTATATATGGGCACCCTGGTAATGGTGTTGTATCATAAATATTTTGTCTGATGCATAGTCTCGTCTCTTTGAATTGTTTCTAGATACTATTTTACTAGGATTCTACTGACAGGAAGAGCACCCATCTTCCTCAGTGGAAGCAGGTTATGGAATAGACTGCTAAGTTAAGAAGCAATCCTTTTTGATTCTTCACTTTGTTTTTGAGACCCTCCAAACTAGGGTCCCATTCTACCTGCTAGGTCTGGCATCAAATGTTTGTCGAATATGCATTTTTTGGCATGCAGATGAGCCCTAATTTTACAGAGTGGGGGTACACTTGAACAACTTGGATCCCCGACATTTGGGTGCAGAAGTTGGTATCCCGTTGGCTCCCTGCTCCCTCCTTTTTTTAATCCCTCCAACCTCCTTGTATCATCAAACAGGTTGGAATATTTTCAGTAAGCTTTGTTGGTTCTTCTGGATCAAGGTATCATTGCCTCAATTCCTGTGGCAGAAGACCAGGTCATTGATGGCGTCTCATCTGCTGATCAACATCCTGGAGACTCTGGTGCTTTGGCAGTCTGTGCAGCATTGGACCATCCTGCTGGAAAGCTATCTGATCCAGATTCAATTGGACAATACTACAGCAGTGGCATACATTAGCCATCAGGGAGGAATCAAAAGTCTCACCTTTCATTTTCACAGTCCTTGGACTATTGACAGGTAGACTTCCTCACCTGGCAGTGTCAGGACTGTTTTAGTGGTGCCTACTCCCAGAGGTGTTCTAGGTCCTGTGTTGTGGATGTGTCATGATCATGAGTCAGGCCCGGAGGCCAGTGACTATAGCAGTGGAAATGCTCACACAGAAACCAGCAGGATAAATACGCAAGCAGATTCCCCTGGCGAGTGGCGCAGGTTTATCCGAGGAGTGGGGGTCTAAGCACTAACCTGTCTTCACCAGAGCTCCGGATGGTGAAGATGGGTTTCACTGCATGCTAGTGCCAGGTCGCGGCACTAGGTCGCAGTCCTCAGGATCGCCCCATTAGGAGGTGTAGCAGGTAGGGATCAAGCAGAATCATAGTCAGTAAACAAGCTAAAGGTTGGTAACAAGTGATTGCAGGTTGGGATCAAGTGGAAGCATAGTCAAGGAACAAGACAAACATTCTGTGGGGTTCTTCTCTTCTCAGAGAGGTGATCCAAGCCGCATGTAAAGTTAAGGGCGTTCTGCCCGTGTTCATTGATCAGCATGCACAACAAACAAAATGATTCCCATGCAGAGGTAGGAAACACAGGCCAAAAAAATAATCCTATCAAAACAGTTTTAAGCCCCCTGGCTTATAAATATACATCACTGGTTCTGCTCTGGTCCTGCAGACATGTTCCCTCACAGCCTTCTTGTCTCCTTTTTCAACGCCCACACAGATTGACCTAGCGAACACAAATTATACCCCAGGTGGGAAACAAGGTGTGGCCAGTGCTTAACTCCTTGCATTGTGCTACAGACCTCTCTCTGCCATCCATTTACCTCAGAACTTCAAAATTCTATGTGGCAGACACACCCCATTGACAACTGAGAGGGTATCAAAAATTGTACTAAATAAAAATACCACCATGTAAAGTGTATCTGTAAACCTGAATAAAATATAATGTGTACAAAAGTCCAATCCACAGTTTAGTTGACATACTCCAAAGGTGCTCAGTGTCCAAAAACAATCTTCAGTGATAATGGTTCAAGATGAATAATTGTGTACACTCATTGTAATCCACCACCAATTACACTAGCTCCTCTCCTTAATCATGGGACATAAGGAGAGAGAAGCAGTGCCAATCTGAGTGTAGCAATGTCTTGAGCAATTTATTAAAATAAGTATTTTCTCTCACAAGATAATGGCGATTTTAAGGCACATTGGTCAAGGTCCATTAGTAATGGTCAGCCAGATGGTAATAGAGATCCAGAGCGGCATCAGGGGAGCGCATTGTCATCATTCACGGCAGCGCCGGTGGATTCCGGTGTCCCGGGCTGGATGGAGGGGCACAGGATGAAGCCATCAGCAGGAAGTCTCTGAGTGTGGAGGCTGGATGCTCCAAAATGCGTTCGGAGCATGCATGCTCTTTCAATCAAAAAGATCCACCATCCAGGATATACAAACTTTTTGCATGGGCTATCCCCCCCCCCCTTTTTTCTCATGGTGACATCCACGCCATGTTTTAACCATTAGAGGTGTCCCCACACTAGCCATATAGCACATGGCGCTGCAATCACCATTGTCTTACCTCAATTGTATATATACAAGTGCCTTGCCCTTTAACTGGGCTTCAGTAACTCTCCAGACCTCTCCAGATGTGATCAGGATCACCATCAGGGATCTCCACACACTCCAGAAAGCAATTAGCAGTACCTCCACTGAAATGGTGCTCAAAAAGAATTAAGAATCCTCACTGTGCAGTATTTAAAGCACTTATGAAACACTTATTAACATGTATTATAACATTAAAAAATCCAGAGGAAATATTCTCACATCTTCCAATGCACTAATCCTATATATAGGAACAATTACCTCTTTAAAACAGTGTAGGAACAATGCCAGCATGGATTTCACATATAAGTGTGCTTCCTTCCTGCTTAACATCCTGATGTCATCAAGCTACATCCCTTCCCAAGCTACATAGGAGTATCTATAGCAGTAGAGATGGTCCCACCGACCGGCTGAATAAGTACACAACCAGGTCACTCTGGCAGATGATATGGGCTTGCCCGAGATATGGGTTCTAAGCACTAACAGGTGTACTTCTGATGGTGGAGATGGATTTTGCTACATGTCAGTACTAGGTTGTTGCCCTCTGGATCGCCCCACCAGCAGGTGAGCAAGCTGGGGTCCAGTAGCAGATATAGCAGACAGGGATCAAGCTGAAATATAGTCAATAAACAAGCCAAAGGTCACTAACAAGTTGTTGCAGGTTGGGATCAAGGGAAGCGTATTCGAGAAACAAGCCAAAGGTCTATAACGAGTGGTAGTGGAAATAAGGACAGCTGCAGGTATGCAAAGGAGTAAGATATTGGCTGGAGAGAGCACAATAATCTAGCAAATAGGAAGTGCAGAGACATGGCATAAATCAAGAAGTTCATAGGAGGAGCAAAGAGTTCAAGGTTCACCAGAAACACAAGACAAGGCAATATTGTTCTAAGAGATTAGACAATGAGCTTTCCAGCATCTCAGGTGGTGTCACGCACCTGGTGGCGGAGTCTGTCTTATGCAGGGAACAACCACTCTTGCGCAACTGATTCTGGGGCCCCTGGTAGAGCAGATAGGAGACCGAGAGTGCAGGATGGCATGAGGGCTGGCTTGTCTCTGATGATGGTGTAAAGATTCCGGATCGGCTCGTGCAGACAGGAAGGAAGGTGAATCAGGCTGGGTCGGCAAATAGCGGGCGGTGCGGTACAAGGGAGCAGACAGAAGAGTGGTCAAAGTCCAAGCAGAAGTCATAATCAGGCGGGCAGCAGAGGTACCAAGGTCAGAAAGGAGAATGGTCATGGGTAGCTGGGGATCGGTGCAGGCAGGAATCAAGCAGGTCAGGACAAGTCAGGGAACAGGATCAAACAACAGGAACAGAGCTGAGGCTCACAGGTACACTATATGCTGTAGAATGGATAGCACTGGCTGCTGTCTGCTTAAATGGGGCCGTTTGGCGCCAATGCCAACACATACGCGCGCGCACAGGCTCCAGACCCGGTTTCCATGGGCAACAGCGGTTTCCTGACAGGTGGCTCAGCAAGAAGAGCTACCACTGGATGCAGTAGAGCTCATGGGTTCAGATCCCAGTCCTGACACCAGTTGGATGTGGTTTACAGTCCTAGTAAGACGTCTGGCAGAGGCTATGTGGGCTCCAGCAGGATATTTTGCCATTCTTCTTCATGGCCGCTGCCCTTGTTTTTTTTGGTCAGGGGCATCTTTGGATTTGTGTTTCCTTGATGCTCACAGCTAGGAAGGCTGCCTCCCATTAGGTTTATCATTGGGCATGGATGGAGTCCAATGATTACCAGGACTTTCTCTGTGGTACAAAGCCGCTCCTCAGTCTAGACTAGTGTTTACTCTTGGCACTTTCGAGAGTCAGGTTTCTGTCTGGTCTATTTTGTTCCAGAGACTGCTGGTCCTTCATTCCTTGATTTAAAACTCTGTACAGAGAATCTCCCATGGAGCTCACCTTGTTCATTCCCCTGTAACTCTGTTGGATCTAAAGCTGGTGGCTTTATTCTGCAAGGAATACCCTCTTGTTTTGCATAGGGATAGGGTGGTGTTAAACCCTTGGATTTTCTTTTTGTTTAGGATAACTTTTTTGCCTTTCTCCTCAATCAGAACATTGTTCTTGCATCCCTCTTTCTAGCTCCAGTTAACCAAAAGGACATTTCCCTCTTTTGTCTGGATGTGGTTCAGCCACTGCTTCTTCGGGAATACTGATTCCTTTTGTATTCTGGGCGGACGCCAAAAGGGTAAACCAGTTCCTCTCACCACTATCTCTCGATGACTTAGGCAGATCATCATCCAGACTTATGGTGTTAAGGATACAGTTCTTTCCTTTACTGTTATGGGGCACTGTACTAGATCTGTGAGTGATTCTTGCTCTTTTCAGCATCTTGCAGATTTTCCCAATTTACAAGGCTACTACCTGACTTTCTGTTGTTGTTTCTTAAATTTTACTAAGGAGATATTCAACCCTCATCTGATGATAGCTTTGGGCATTGGGTCTTTAAGGCGGTCCTTTGATCTGCAGACAGTCCTCAGTTTTCTGTTGTCTTTAGTTGGGCCTGTTAGCTTTGTTGCTATGTTGTCCACCCCTTTGTTGGACTGCTTTTGGACGTCCAGACTGTCTAGGAATTCTAAGATCCTGTGTCCCTTAAAGGACAAGAAAGGGAAGAGTGAGTTTTACTCACCATAAAATCTTTTTATTGAAGTCCATTGGGGGACACAGGTCCATTCTCTTTGTTTTTTTTTTAATGCTATTGGTACTATATTGCTACAAACCTGAGGCATACTGGTTGTGGTTGGAGTCATTCTGTGCTGACCAATGGATTTTTTTGTAGCCAATGTCTGATTCACCTGTAGGTGGCAGTATAACTCAACAGCTTTGGAATTGTAAGAATTCCTGTGTGCATCAATGTACTCTAAGAAGTTACAGTATGTACAAAAATCCTGTTTTTTTCTTTTTTTGGTTGTCATGAGTCAAAGCTAAAGTCATATGCTGACCATATGCTGCTATTGTTGCAGAATGGCAGCAAGACTTGGAGCTCTGGCTAATTAGCATTACAGAACAAGTTTGAGTAGTGTTGTCCACTCCTGTGTTGCAGAGAACACAATATTAAGTATATTTTCATGGAAGACTGTGTTCTGTGCACATCTGATCCAGCACTAGAATGATGTAGGCACCATTGGTCGATGGATCAGTCAGGCTGTGGCTATATTACATAATATAGGTTGCTGTTGTACCATGTGTTATTACTCCATAGTGCTTTATCTTGCTACCTGCCATAGCATTTTATTATGACTGCAAATTGTTTAGAAAAAACTCAAAGCTACTAAATGTGTAATTCTGTTGATTCTCATTTTTTCCAGTGTTTTTTAAAATGCTGTAAAATCTCTTTGACCTAAAGTACAGATTTCTTTATGTTGAAAGGCTTGCTCTGTGTCATATTTTAACCCATACATAATCCAGTTTTTTTAAGGTATTAAAGAGATGTTCATGGTCTGTCTGGAAATAGATGTTTTCATAGACAAATATGGTACTATATAACTTAATAACATTTAGCAGATTAACTGTCAAAACTCACTAAATCGGTATTGCTTCTTTTTGAAGGGCATTTTTTTGTTTTCTATGATCTGGTCTGTTGGAGGAAGTTGCACAGAAAATGACCGCCTGAAATTTGACAAACTCCTGAGAGAAATCACAGATGGACCACTAAGTGAGGAAACAAGAATTCGATTTAAAATTCTCCATCCAGTGGATCCACCTGAAAAACCCTTTACTGTTCCCTTTCCCAAGGAGCACACGGTATATGACTATCGATTTGTGAAGCAGGTCAGTGATTTCTCTGTTAAAACAAAAGAATGCTATTTTATGCACCTAAGCACAAATGTTTTCTGGCTGATGAAACCATTTCTTATGGCTCTTATGGTTAAGTATAAATGGAAAAGATAAGTGCAAGACAAAATTGTCATCTGTAACACAGTTTTTGGTTGGGATTGGGTTTTCTCCGTTGTGTTGCTTTTTTGCTCTTTTGTTTCAATACTATGCTTTGTAAGAGTGCTTTACTCAAACACCTCTGTGACCTACAGAACAGGTTTTCCTGGCTGTGTACATTAAGAGAAGAGCATGCAGTCAGGACCACTAAACAGCCCTGGACACAGCCAGTTTGCATCCATATTCTCTGGCAATATAAAAAGTGGATGCAGATAACCTTCCACGTTGTATGCAGCCATAGCTCAGTGCTGCTAAGTCCAGATGCAGTGTTTAGCCACACCTGAACACAGCAGCCTAGTCACCCTTCAATAACGTCTCTGGTTGATTCATAGTGAATCTAAAGACATGGCAAGTAAAAAAAAAAAAAATTGTTCCTGGTTAATATTAAAACTTATTTAATTTTCACTTATTTGCAAAAAGCCTTGTTTGTACTGAAATCAATATATGTATTTGTTAACTTAACCCTTTAACGCCGCCTTCCAGCGGCCCTTTAAGTAGGCTTTAATGTCCAGGGGGTGATGTGGTTTCTGTATCATGTGGCTACTGTGATTGGCTCTCACAGCAGTCACATATATAGGAGCCTGTTGTGCTGGCTCTCGATCAGAAGGCTTTATCGAGACCTGTGTGTGTCGGTGTGCTAGGAATGTAAAAATTGCTTTGGTCCATAAGGGGTATACAGGTGTGAGAGATGAATGGTAAAAGTATTTGAATATTCTAAACAAGCCATAAAATTGCTTTTAACAACACTCTAATGAACTTTGTAGCTGCAAGTCCTGTTCATTAAAGAGGAAGTAAACCCTGATGGGTTTTACTTCCTCTTCGTTACTCTTTGTTACCCTGCAATATAAAAGCATAATAGGCTAGTATGCATTGGATACTAGCCTATCATGTGACACTTACCTGCATTGGAAGCCCGTGCTGTCCCCGCAGTAGGAAGCATCCATCTTTGCCCCTCTTCCTTCTGGGGCCGCGGACTCCGGCTCTGCGATTTGCCGGAGCCGCGTGACGTCACTCCCACGCATACACACGGGAGCCGCCATTCGCGGCACGATGTCTGTGAAGGAATGGCATGGAGGCTGTTTATTCACTGTGCATGTGCCGATGATGTCGGCACATGGAATTACACTGCATATCTCCTAAACCGTGTAGGTTTAGGAGATATGCAGGGAACCTACAGGTAAGCCTCATTATAGGCTTACCTGTAGGTTAAAGTGGTTGTCATGAGTTGACAGCCACTTTAATGTATCCTCAACCATCAAAACATAGACTCTGAAGTCACGTTTAAAGTGATTGTAAAGACTTGTTTTTTCTCTTAAAATAACAAACATGTTATACTTAACTGTTCTGTGCAATGTTTTTTCACAGAGTAGTCTCGATCCTCCTCTTCTTGGTCCCTCGCTGTCGCTCATGACCCCCCCCCCCCCGCTGAGTGCCCCCCATAGCAGTGCTATGGGGGCAGTCATACGTGCTTGCTCCCAAGCCCCGCTCCAAGTGTCCATAAGACACACAGAGCGGGGCTCCACCCCCCCACTCCTTGTCACTGGCTCTGATTGACAGCAGTGGGAGCCAATGGCTCCTGCTGCTGTATTTAAGCCAATCAGGAGCGGGAGACCCAGGAGAGCCTCAGCTCTCGTGCACATCTCTAGATTGAGATCGGACTCAGGTATGTATTTAGGGGGAGCTTTGCAGGGAGCTGCATGCCAAAGGTTTTTTTTTACTTTACTGCATAGAATGCAGTAAGGTAAAAAACATTCTGCCTTTACAAACACTTTCAGTCAGTTCCTAACAGCTAACAAGCACCTGCTGCGTGTTTACATTAGAGGTTGCCAAGTCCTTGCCATCACAGTACCTGCAGCTACAAAAGATAGCAAAGGGAGTTTAAAAGCTTTTTTACTGCTTGTTAAAAATATGTAAATCCTTTAATGTCCATAATCTGGTCACAGGTGCTCTTTAAGATTTTGTCAGCCTGTTAAATAACAAACTCAAGATTGTGTGACCCATGAATGCTTATGGCTCCCTGTGGAAGTTGTCACTCTGAAATCCTGGTTCTGGCTTCACTAGCTTCAGAGTCACTGGTCTGAAAAAGGTATGCATGATGTCTTTAATGGCTGCATGCTTCATCTAAGTGGCACGCTAAATAGTAAAGCCAGGATCCAAATGACAAGTCTGTATCTTTGCACTTTTAAAAACAAGTCAGGACTGCCAGCTGTGATATTTCTGTTCTCAATGATCTTTTCCTCTTTTCTACTAATTTGGCATGTAAAATATTTAAATGTATAAAATTGCAGGAAATTGGAAGATGGGAGTTGTGGACACAAGATCTGAGCTCAGTGCCACCTATACCACGTGATATGATGTTTAATGAAATAATTGTGCCTACTTTGGACACAATTAGATATACTGCACTAATGAAGTTGCTGACAACGCACCAGAAACCTTCTGTATTTATTGGACCCACGGGTACTGGGAAAAGTACCTACATCATTGTAAGTAGTTATATGTTTGTGTTTGTTTATTTCATAATACATAAAGTGACATAGGGACTGACAGGGGGAACCACAGAATGTGGCAGGGGAGGGAAAGCGCTAACACACCTGAAATTGTGTTGAATGTAGATATCATCTGGATGGCTTTTTAACGGTGCACAGATTCTAAAAACTGGCATGGGGACTGGTTAGTATGAAGTGATTTCTTTTGCAGAAGCATATTTATTGCCTTTTTTACGTTGTGAGGATCAGCTAGGTTTCATGAGGTTGCAATGTGTGTGTGTGTTTTTGGGGGGAGGCTACTGTATAAACATGTCTTTATTTCTGTATGTGTGTCTGAAGACCTTTCTGTGTTTGACTTTCACATTTTACTTGCTTGCTGTTCCATATATTGGTGATCGTGTTGGGTATACAGATCTCAAGTTCCTCTGCTAATGGCAATATGCAGATCATGGTGTAGCAGTAACATCCTTGCTGAACAGCTGATGAAATCACTTATCAATATAAAAAATCTGTTGTTTTCAATCAGTCTGAGCAGATAGAAACAGAAGCAATGAGGCAAAAATCACTGTGCAGTAATACTAAGCAGGAAGCGCTATAGGATGTATTTAGAACATTTTTGCATAGCAATTCACCCAGTCAAAGTGCATGTACATTTTGTTCTGTGCAAATGGGGCACAAACAAAATGTTGCTGGGCTATTTCCTCTAACAGTCAAATGTTTTTCATTGATTTAAAATGGAAAATGATCATAGTAAAAAAATACAATATAATACTTTGTGCCAACTAGTAACCAAAACTGGTATTTTCCATTTTAATATAGCACCACAGCCTAAACATTTTTACCTTAACGTATTCCCTGCAGTATCGCCCCTCCCCCCCTATACATACCTGAACCATCACTCAATCCATTGCTGTGCTCATCCGTAGCGGCTATGAGAGTTCTTTGGCTGAGAGCATTGGGAGCCATTGGCTTCCTTTGCTGTCAGCTAAATCCTGTGTCAAGGATTCCTATGGTGGCACACTGAGAAAAGGAGGAGCCAGAAGCACCAGTGCAGTACCCAAGAAGTGGAGGATTGGGGTTGCACAGAGCAGGTAAGTACAAGCCCAATTCCAAAAAAGTTGGGACGCTGTATAAAATCCAAATAGAAACACAATGCAATGATTTGCAAATCTCATAAACTCATATTTTATTCACAATAGAAAACAGAAAATGTATCAAATTTTTAAACTGAGAAAATGTAACATTTTACCAACAAAAAAAAGTAGTGACAGGACAACTAAAAACTGACAAAGTACTTACAAGGAAGAGCTAGAAAAATATTAGGTTATTTGGCAACAGTTCAGTAATATGACTGGGTATAGAAAGAGCATCTTAGGGAGTCAGAGTGTTTAAGAAGTAAAGATGGTCATAGGTTCACCAATCTGTGAAAAGCTGCGTTTAAAACTTGTTGAACAATTTCAGAATAAAGTTCCTCAACATAAAATTGCAAATACTTTAAATATATCATGATCTACAGTACATATTATCATCAAAAGATTCCAAGAATCTGGAGGAAATCGGGCGGCACAGTGGTGCAGTGGTTAGCACTTTCACCTAGCAGTAAAAGGGTCGGTGGTTTGAACCCCAGCCACGGCACTACCTGCCTGGAGTTTGCATGTTCTCCCTGTGCCTGCGTGGGTTTCCTTCGGGTACTCCGGTTTCCTCCCACGCTTCAAAGACATGCTGGTAGGTAAATTGGCTCCTGTCTAAAGTGGCCCTAGTATGTGTATGTATGAATGTGAGTTAGGGACCTTAGATTGTAAGCTCCTTGAGGGTAGGGACTGATGTGAATGTACAATGTATATGTTAAAAAAGCACTGCGTAAATTGATGGCGCTATATAAGTACCTGAAATAAATAAAAATAAAATAAATAAATAAATCTCTATGTGCAAGGGACAAGGCCAAAAAGCAACATTAGAAAATGGTACATTTTCTCAGTTTAAACATTTGATATGTTTTCTATTTTTTATTGTGAATAAAATATGGGTTGATGAGATTTGTAAATCATTGCATTCTGTTTTATGTAGATTTTACACAGAGTATCAACTTTCTTGTAATTAGGGTTGTATATCATATTTGTTATTTTAAAAAAAAATTACAATCACTTTAAATTAATGAAAAACACTCAACCAGCACAAGCAAAAAGGAATATACATGCACTTTCATTGGATGGATTACTTTGCAAACATTTTCTAAATATACCCCTATATATGTATTGCTGTCCTTTTGCACAGATATTTACAAACTTTGACATCACCAAAACCAAAATTTAACAAAGGAAATAAAGAAAGAAAAGTAACAACCAAAGAGAGTGAGATACAGATTGAAATAATGCACAGAAAAACTATAGAGAATTGGAAGATGGATGGATTTCCACAACCTGGGACTGTATAGATAATGAATTATTAGATAATGAAAGCAGTACAAAACTTGGGTAACAACAAGGCCACGGACATTGCTGAAATAGGGATTGCATATGTTTAGAGTAGGTAATAGAAGAGTTTGCTCAAATCATAAGAAACATTTGCCAAAGTGAGGAAATTCCCAAAGAATAGCTACAGACTATTTTCATAGCACCCCAAAGGAAAATAAAATCATCGAATGTAAAGAGAATCAGACCATCGCCCTGATACCACACCCAATGAAGATTTATTGAAAGTAATCTATAATTATATAAGTTTAAAAAAAAATTGGCCCCCTGCAGTATGGCCAAAAGTCAGCACCAGGGCATTGCCATACTGACAACCCTGCTATGAAATCAGATCAACAAGCAACAGGAACTATATCTTTGTTTCAGTGACTTTGTCAAGACATTAAATAAGCTAATGTAAAAGAGCTTTAGAGTAAAGTGTTGTGGTACACTATGATCCACATCTCTATCTTCAGTTAACCTCTTGCATTTGCTGAACCTCGCATGGGCAGTGCAAATAGTTTGACCCACATATAGGAGGCCACACCGGCATGAGAGACAGTATACCACAAAACTGGTGGCACGTGTAAAAAAAAATCTGTGTATACTTTATCATTCTCACTATGAAAGGGCTTCTGTCTGTGGTAGACAAAGCTGCACATTTTACATTTTTCACACTTTTCTGCACTGGTACATCCCTTCTAGTTTTCAAAATGTAGCCAGAGGATATGAAGACAGCTTACTTGCTACTATCATCTTACTGGGGGTGATGATATTTTTTTTGGGAGTCCTTTTGTAAACATATCTTGGTCTGGTAGGGATGACAGATTGTGGGGTCCCCAAGTAGGATTCCCCAATAATGATGAACAATTTTCTCTACCTGCTTGTATTACTATTTTAATGAAAATTGATGATGAACCTTACTTCTTGATTGGAGGGTGATTATTTTTCTTTAACTTCAGGGGAGAGTTTCAAAGCTTCCTGTGGGATTTTTCTACAAGCTCAGAGTTGTGTCCTTTGTCAAAAAATCTATGCTTGGGAAGGGAACCTTGGGCCACATAATCAGAATCTATGTAACAGTTTTTTCTCAGTCTGCAGAAGGGGATGTTATTAATTCGCCTGGAATGGTGGCAGCTGTTAAAATGTAATTGCGGATTTCCTGAAGTAGGTTTGAAGTATGTTTCACAGACTATTTTGCCCTCACAGTGGCTGAGTTTAATTTCAAGGAATATTAGGTAGAAGTAGAATCCTAAATATGGGTGAGAGAGAGACCCATATTGTTGTTGGACAAAACTCTTGATGGCAGATGGTGAGCCATCCCATATAATGATATCATCTATAGTAATTAAATCAGTCTTCTATATACCTCCCCCAATCCCATGGTAAGATTGGCATGCGATGTAGCAAATAAAGCGCCCATAGCAGTGTCCTTTATTTGAAGATAGTAGTCATTCAAAAACATTAAATAATTGTGCTCCAGACAAAATCCTGTACTATCCAGAACAAAATTGACTGGGCACAATGTAGCTGGGAATCATTATATAAAAAAATAAGTAAGTGCAGCAAGACCCACCTCATGAGAGATAGAGGTATTAAGTGATTGTACATCCAAGGATAGCCATATGTGGGACTCTTACCATACATAGATCTCCAGGACACTTAAAACTTGCAGAGAGTCACTAATATATGATGGAAGAGATTTTACTAAAGGTTTTAAAAATGTCCACAGATTGGCACAAGCCATTTGTAACACTCTCCATTGAGGCTATAATAGGCCTTCCTCTCTTGCAAATACTACCCACCTCCATACACTCCACACTCCTCTCCTGCACATACTACCCACCTCCATACACTCTGCACTCCTCTCCTTCACATACTACCCACCTCCATACACTCTGCACTCCTCTCCTGCACATACTACCCACCTCCGTACACTCTGCACTCCTCTCCAGCACATACTACCCACCTCCATACACTCCGCACCCCTCTCCTGCACATACTACCCACCTCCATACACTCCGCACTCCTATCCTGCACATGCTACCCACCACCATACACTCCATACTCCTCTTCTGCACATGCTACCCACCACCATACACACCCCACTCCTCTCCTGCACATACTACCTAACGCCATACACTCCGTTCTATACATTCCTTATTTAACATTACTGCATTCTGCAATATGTAAGTCATACTCTATTAAGCCCCACCCCATTTAGCCACGCCCAATATGTGGCACAATTTAAGCCACGCCCACATTTTACTGCGACACATTTTTTTCCTGTGCCTAGGGCCCGCTTTTTATCTTGCACATGGGCCCACTGATTTCATGC
The DNA here is from genome assembly GCA_018402905.1 of Glandirana rugosa. Lineage (NCBI taxonomy): Eukaryota > Metazoa > Chordata > Amphibia > Anura > Ranidae > Glandirana > Glandirana rugosa. The sequence goes on from BLSH010262334.1 coordinate 1,321,749, forward strand.
TACGCCCCTGATGTAGTAGTAGTAGTCACCTCAGTGGTGGGAGCTTGTGAAAACAGATTGACAAACCCCCTCTGCCTTGATAAGGAGATACAGTAGCTGTAAATTTAAATGTAAAGTCCCACTGCTTTCACTTCCACTTTGCATAAAAAGCTGGCTCATTCCCTATACAGACCAACTTGACAAAGGGGGCAGAGCCCCTGAAACGCTTAGTGGTCCAACCATTCCATTAGCATTGTGTGCCTGTCAGAGGTGCAAGAAGGACAGCTGTAGACGCAGTCAGCTTTTTTACAAATATGACTTCCACTGCATAGAGCAGGCATCCTCAAACTATGGCCCTCCAGCTGTTGCGGAACTACACATCCCATGAGGCATTGTAAAACTCTGACATTCACAGACATGACTAGACATGATGGGAATTGTAGTTCCTGAACAACTGGAGGGCCATAGTTTGAGGACCCCTGGCATAGAGGCTTAACATTACAGCAGCCTACCTGTCATCTCTGCCAGTGGTCCTGCAGTTGTCCCCTCCTCCTCCTCCTCAGACTGTTTACAGACTTCCCATATGTAAGTGTGCTATGTCTTTTGTTCAATTAACAATGCTATACACTGATCCTGCACCCTTGCTGCTGTGCTTTTTTACATGTACATGGGTGAACCTATCCTGGATCTAACAGAGGAGAGAGCCCACCCTCATGCATATTGGACTTTCTGTTGAAAGCTGATTTGCAAAGTGCTGAAATTGTTATGTGCTTTTGCACATATAGTGGTGTTATTTAATTGAGTCATGCATAACATCCTCATAGAAACACTTTTGAAAAGTGGCGTGTGTAAAAAGATGTAATTCTCATAGCCACTATCTATAACAAATACCAAGATGGATACCAAATGTGAACTTTTGATAACAGTAGAAATTGGTATGCGCCAAGGGTGTGTTCTGTCTCCACTGCTGTTCAACACCTATATAGAGGAAGCTTTTCAAGGTGTTTGTAAGGGTGTTGCAATTCCAGCATATAAATTTGAGTTCGTATAGAAATTAAGCTATGCAGACGATATGGTTTTACTTGCAGAATTTGAGAAAGACCTCAACAGCTTATGTAAAAAAATAGCAGAAAAGAATAAAGAAGTCTACATCCATATAAACACTCAATAGACACAAAGAGTTAATGGAGTGGAGGACAACCTTCTTCCCTCAGCAAGAATACTGAAGTAGAGTCATGGATGGGTCTTTCAGCATGACAATGACCCAAGACATAAAGTCAAGGCAACAAAGGAGTGGCTCAAGAAGAAGCATATCAAGGTCATGGAGTGACCTAGCCAGTCTCCAGACCCTAATCCTATAGAAAATTTAGGGAGGGATACTTCAAGTTGCCAAGCGACAGCCAAGAAACTTTAAGGATTTAAAGAAGATCTGTAAAGAAGAGTAGACCAAAATCCCTCCTGAGATGTGTGCAAACCTGGTCATTAACTTCAAGAAATGTCTTACCTCTGTGCTTGCCAACAAGGGTTTCTCCACCAAGTACTACAGTCAGGTCCATAAATATTGGGACATTGACACAATTCTAATATTTTTGGCTCTATACACCACCACAATGGATTTGAAATGAAACGAACAAGATGTGCTTTAACTGCAGACTTTCAGCTTTAATTTGAGGGTATTTACATCCAAATCAGGTGAATGGTGTAGGAATTACAACAGTTTGTATATGTGCCTCACACTTTTTAAGGGACCAAAAGTAATGGGACAGATTAACAATCATAAATCAAGCTTTCACTTTTTAATACTTGGTTGCAAATCCTTTGCAGTCAATTACAGCCTGAAGTCTGGAATGCATAGACATCACCAGACACTGGGTTTCATCCGTGGTGATGCTCTGCCAGGCCTCTACTGCAACTGTCTTCAGTTCCTGCTTGTTCTTGGTGCATTTTCCCTTCAGTTTTGTCTTCAGCAAGTGAAATGCATGCTCAATCGGATTCAGGTCAGGTGATTGACTTGGCCATTGCATAACATTCCACTTCTTTCCCTTAAAAAACTCTTTGGTTACTTCCACAGTATGCTTCAGGTCATTGTCCATCTGCACTGTGAAGCGCCGTCCAATGAGTTTTGAAGCATTTGGCTGAATATGAGCAGATAATATTGCCCGAAACACTTCAGAATTCATCCTGCTGCTTTACTCAGCAGTCACATCATCAATAAATACAAGAGAACCAGTTTCATTGGCAGCCATACATGCCCACGCCATGACACTTCCACCACCATGCTTCACTGATGAGGTTGTATGCTTTGGATCATGAGCAGTTCCTTTCCTTCTCCATACCCTTCTCTTCCCATCACTCTGGTACAAGTTGATCTTGGTCTCATCTGTCCATAGGATGTTGTTCCAGGACTGTGAAGGCTTTTTTAGATGTTGTTTGGCAAACTTTAATCTGGCCTTCCTGTTTTTGAGGCTCACCAATGGTTTACATCTTGTGGTGAACCCTCTGTATTCACTCTAATGAAGTCTTATCTTGATTGTTGACTTTGACACACCTAGACACACAATAGACACTCTATTTATCGAGTTCGTAAGTACATTTCTTATTTGCGCAATACAGTGAGTGTTTATGGTATACACTATGAGCTCTCTTTTGTTCTCCTGAGCTGTCTGGAACAAATCTTTCCTCACTGGAAACCGGTTGGATATCCGTTGTGCCATTAAGCTCCGGGTTACATCTGCCCCCACCAGTATCTAGCCCATCTGACCCCCTGACTGAAAAGCAGGGAGTCTACGATTTCTGGTGAGTGGGGTCACATGAGGGGTTCTGGCACTCTGCACTGTGTTTTGTTTGGAGCACCTTACAGCACCACTTCACTTTTAAAGCACCAGGACACTTTAATGCAACCATAAGTGTATTATTTATCACTCGTTATATGTGTACACTCTCAGCACTTTATGGACTATGGTATGAATTTTGAGAACACTTTACAGTGATGCACTGACAGTTTTTCATATGAGCAGGATTGTCACTGGTTTTTCTGTTGTTCATCATGCTAGCAGGCTATTTACCCGAGGACAGCAGCCTCCTATATTTATTCACCATTTACATAATTTATTTATAGTTTGTATATGTTTATTTATTTAGATTTTGTATTGTCATTTTATGGTCACGTGCTTTTTAGTTACACTCTTTTGTTTCTGCTGACTTCCATCATCCAATCACGTCCAAGCAAAAATACTACTTTTTAGTTTTCTTGCTCGTGGTTCAGTGTTTTTGCAAAGTGAATTTTCACCACATTGACTAAGCTAAGAGGAAATTTCCTTGCATAGTGAAAATTCTCTTACAAAGTGAGCACCCTGTTTGCCTTTAGTAAATCAACCCAGATGAAAAAAGATCACACTATTTTAACTGAGTTGCTGCGAGAGAATTTTGAAATTCAGATGGATGAATATGGTCACAAAAAATATTCTGTAAAGAGCCAGTGAAGTAAAACTATATGTTGAAAAGAAAATGCCAATTTTTATGACCACAAGAAACTCAGCTGGAGAGGAGCTATTCAAGATTATGGAAGAAAGCAAGGTAAAGAAAGGCAAAGGGAGAAGATAAACGTGGTGGATGGATGACATCCAGGAAGTGGGAGGCAGCTGTGATGTAAAGCAAGACATTACCTGTCAAAACACATGGCCAAATATGGTAGAAGCAACATTCCAGGCTTGACATTCACCAAAGAGTCATGGTATGGTTATGGTAGTGGTAATGGATGAAAAACATAAATGTACCACTGATTCATGTAAATGACAGTTGAAATCAGTTTCATAATTAAATTATCTGTGAATTGTTATTCTTACCAGGGAAAAGGACTGTAAGGGATTTTAAAGGATTTTTTTGGACAGAAAACCTCATCTTATTGACTTGCCCACACTAGAGCTCTTTAAGCGTGTAAATGCTTGCTATCATATCACGGATAGATGGATGACACTGTTGGTTTATCCAGTTCCAATTAATTGTAGTGGATATCAGTTTCTTAGTACTTATGGTAGATAATTGTGAGCACTAGTTTGTGACTATGTCAGCTGCTTTGCTGAATACTGTGAAAGGATGAGGGGTGGGTGGTAGGTGGTAAGCACCTGGATTACAACCTAATTGAGTTCTGGCCAGTAGCCCATCTGTAGAACCAATAATCAGATAATCAGTGCCGGTTTCATTTACTTTATTTTCTGCAACTATTAGGTAGTCAGTTGTTCCAGTGACCCTGTTCACCTTCCACGTGCCATGCCCCTTTATTGGCTGACAAAGATTCACTCTTTGGGTTCCCATGCTTTCCTAATAAACCTGGGAATCCTAACCTGCCACAGTGTCTATTGATGAGCTTAAAGGTTTAAGGTGGAATATGAGAAAAATCTTAACCCTGGTAGTGGCTGTAAGAAAGTGGATCCTGTGCCTGTGAGAGTGATGAGCTGGTGATTATTACCTCTGGTAAGTTGTTATTTTAAGACTTCGTGCACACAAGACGTTAAGAAAATGTCATAAAAATGTCAAGAGCTTATCAGCGATATTTTTCAGCTTTTACCAGCGTTATATATTAGCGGCGTTTTTGCGCGTTTTTAAACTGCAACCTTTTTTTTTTCTCAATTGATCTAAAACATCCAAAAAGGTTGGGGATCGGCGTTTTTGCACGTTTTTAATCATTTTTGAGCGTTTGAATGTTTTTACAGCTGAAAAACGTCTCTCAGAACTCACTGGTCTTGGGTTTTTTTTTACAGCTCAAAAACGTCACTGCTAAAAACAGTTGATAACAGTCTATATGTGCATGAACACATAGGATAACATGATGGAGAGTTTATTGACTGTAGAAGAAAACGTCTGCAGCTACAAACAGCTGCTGTAAAACAGTCCTGTGTGCATGAGGCCTAAAGGTGAAGGACACGAGATGGAGGTGTTGAGTACTGTGGAATGAGAAGATCATACACTTGATTAAAGTCACTTTGTTGATGGACTTTTATTGCACTGGACACTTTATATAGTTTATGTAATTTGATAACACTGGACACTTTAGAATACGTACTTTATATTATATATATAATTCTTGTGAACATTGAGCATTTGATAATATTTATGAATTTTGATGTTTTTTGGATGAATTAGCACACAGGTAGTGTATGAATTTATTTATTAGATAACGTAAGAAATTAATTTTTTTTTTAGGTTTACTAAGTACAGAGCAGTCACTATTTTTTTCCTAATTTGGGAAGCACTATTTACTTTTAGTGACTGCAACTATAGATTATATTCATATAGGGAGTTTTTGCATTTTAGTTGTGGCAGATTTAATTTGTGAAAATTTTGCTCACCTTGTGTATCTTACATCAATCCTATTTGTGTAAGCATGTACATTATCTCACAAAAGTGAGTACATGCCTCAAATTTTTGTAAATATTTTATTATATCTTTTCATGTGACAACACTGAAGAAATGACACTTTACTACAATGTAAAGTAGTGAGTGTACAGCTTGTATAACAGCGTAAATTTGCTGTTCCCTCAAAATAACTCAACACACAGACATTAATGTCTAAACCGCTGGCAACAAAAGTGAGTACAACCCTATGTGAAAATGTCCAAATTGGGCCCAATTAGCTATTTTCCCTCCCAGTGTTATGTGACTCGTTAGTGTTTCAAGGTCTCAGGTGTGTTAAATTTGGTGTTATCACTCTCACTCATACTGGTCACTGGAAGTTCAACATGGCACCTCATGACAAAGAACTCTCAGAGGATCTGAAAAAAAAGAATTGTTGCTTTTCATAAAGATGGCCTAGGCTATAAAAAGATTGCTAAGACCCTGAAACTGAGCTGCAGCATGGTGGCCAAGATCATACAATGGTTTAACAGGACAGGTTCCACTCAGAACAGGCCTCGCCATGGTCGACCAAAGAAGTTGAGTGCGCGTGCTCAGTGTCATATCCAGAGATTGTCTTTGGGAAATAGACGTATGAGTGCTGCCAGCATTGCTGCAGAGGTTGAAGGGGTGGAGAGTCAGCTTGTCAGTGCTCAGACCATACGCCGCATACTGCATCAAATTGGTCTGCATGGCTGTCATCTCAGAAGGAAGCCTCTTTTAAAGATGATGCACAAGAAAGCCTGCAAACAGTTTGCTAATGACAAGCAGACTAAGCACATGGATTACTGGAACCATGTCCTGTGGGCTGATGAGACCAAGATAAACTTATTTGGTTCAGATGGTGTCAAGCGTGTGTGTCGGCAACCAGGTGAGGAGTACAAAGACAAATGTGTCTTGCCTACAGTCAAGTATGGTTGTGGGAGTGTCATGTTCTGGGACTGCATGAGTGCCGGGGAGCTACAGTTAATTGTGGGAACCATGAATGCCAACATGTACTGTGACATACTGAAGCAGAGCATGATCCCCTCCCTTCGGAGACTGGGCCGCAGGGCAGTGTTCCAACATGATAACAACCCCAAACACACCTCCAAGACAATCACTGCCTTGCTAAAGAAGCTGAGGGTAGAGGTGATAGACTTGCCAAGCATGTCTCCAGACCTAAACCTTATTGAGTATCTGTGGGGCATCCTCAAACAGAAGGGGGAGGAGCGCAAGGTCTCTAACATCCACCAGCTCCGTAATGTCATCATTGAGGAGTAGAAGAGGACTCCAGTGGCAACCTGTGAAGCTCTGGGGAACTCCATGACTAAGAGGGTTAAGGCAGTGCTGGAAAATAATAATGGCCACACAAAATATTGAAACTTTTGGCCCAATTTGGATATTTTCACTTAAGGATGTACTCACTTTTGCTGCCAGCGGTTTAGACATTAATGGCTGTGTGTTGAGTTATTTTGAGGGGACAGCAAATGTACACTGTTATGCAAGCTGTACACTCACTACTTTACATTGTAGCAAAGTGTCATTTCTTCAGTGTTGTCACATGAAAACATATAGAGCCAAGCAATTTCTTTGTTGTGTGACCCCGCACTGATGTTACGTGCCCACGCATCAGTGATTTTAAATGTAAGTCTACCTTTTAAATAAACCCATATATGTTTATACTGCACCATGAGGAGTCATCTCTTTACTCATTGCATGTATGCAGAGCACTTTTGAAGAACGGATACTGAGGATATTGTTGACAGTTCAATGTGCATTACTCATTCAAGTGAGGTGAGCGGCCATTTCACATGGTGAAGAATTTTAGCACTGGAATTTACCTTTTGGAGCACTAATCACTTTATGGGAGAAAAAAACTGCGTGTAACTGTTTTATGTTATTTACACATGCTGATTTTGCACTAAACTTGTGCTGCATCCGGCGAGTGGAGTGAACTTACTCATTACGTGTAACTTGACAGTTGTTATAGGAGTCATAGGCAAGAAGTTTTCACGAGACGTATGTACGTTACTCATTTCTCTACTGAGGAGTACCACGTCATATTTGTATATACCCAAATAAATTTTCCATCTGAATGTAAATTTTAGTGACTACGCACCCGTGCATTGTAGTCACGCCCCAGTGTGTTGTTTCTTTAACGAACCGAGATATACAAAAGTACACTGTTGTGACTTCTTTACTGTGAAACGATGTTACATTTCATCACTCACATGTCGAACGTATTGTCACATGTAAACGACAGGGGAGTTTTATTGAGTT
>BLSH010262334.1:1333620-1350018 GCA_018402905.1 Glandirana rugosa
TCCTTTTAATGCCTTTCCACTCATATGTTAAAAGGCAAAAGGACCACGTAGTACCGTCGTATGTGTACCCTGACCCATGTGTATGCTGCCATGATGCACCAGGAAAACGGAAAATTGTATACTCACCTTTCCGTAATTTTCCTTTCCTGGTGCATCTTCATGGCAGCATACAGATTCCCGCCCAAATTGGTGAGAGTTACAGAGAATGCTGTGAGCCGGGTCTGTCTTTGATTTATAGTTAACCAGTCCTATCATGTTGTGGGGGCGGAGCCACAACCCATGTGTATGCTGCCATGAAGATGCACCAGGAAAGGAAAATTATGGAAAGGTGAGTATACAATTTTCCGTTTTTTGCACATAAGGACTTTGCACATTATTGGAAGTTAAATTGCATATGGTTTGATAATTTTTCACTTATCTCTTTGTATTTATTATTATTAATGAATTGTGAGTTTTTTTTGCATTTATTTTGTTTTAATATTAGAATTGCACATTTATTGTATTGCTTATGAGTGAATTTATAATATTATGCTATCTTTGAACTAGTTACACACGATTCAGCGCTGCCCCATTTAGAGATATAATTTCTTCATTGTTGTCACATGAAAAGATATAATACCATATTTACAAAAATGTGAGGGGTGTACTCACTTTTATGATATACTGTATATGGTAGTGGTATCAGACTGTAAGATCCTTTATAGAAGATAAATGTGAATAGTCACTGTTCTCTCTTTACAATATGGTGTTGCTCTAAAAATAAGTCACATATCTAAAGTATTTTTCTTGTTTCCTAGCATACATGAATGCATGTACCAGAAGAGCTCTGTATATGGCCTTTTTATTCTTGCTTTGGTGATTTCATGTTTAAATATTGAGCAAGCTAATTACGTTAACCGTGTTTTTTTGAAGGTTGTCATGTGTAAAAATCTTAACTGCCTAAAAGGGTACATTTTCAGTTCGACTAGAAATAGATTTTGTTAATAGAGCACTGCATGTTCTAAACAAGACTGATTATGTGAAATGAGCAGATGAGAAATACTGAATAAAAATAAGGGACTGAAAGTAATATATATATTTTTATATACAATTCTGGCAGATGTATTAAGGGACACCTGTTGTCTTTGAACTGTGTGAATTGCCATTGTTGACCTGTTACAGCCAATTACTGTCAATTAACAGCAAGGCTGACCTGATGGGGAACTAGTCCCTTAGTTCCCCATTAGGCTCTACTGATTGCACTATAAATTTCCTTGGCGATGCACCTGTGTGTGTGATGGGCACAGTGGCCAGAGAAGGAGTGCCTGCAAGGAGGGTGGGACCTCAGTGCCAGACTCCAGCATATTCATGTACCTGGCTCTGACAGGTACAACATGAATCAGACACAAGCACTAACAATTTTGATGTAGTGGCCTGAAAGAATTCTAAAGGGTGTCTACGACCCTCCTAGCTTTGTAAATGAATGAATTAACAAAACAATTCCTAAACCACTCAATCATCTATCAAGAAACCTCAAGCGGTGAAATGTTTATTGGAGCAGTAGTTCCCAAATGATTTTTCCTACAATAATCTAAGCAGTCCCTACTGCCTCATATTTGTATGTGTTTAGCTTCTTGTTTTAATTAGAGCAATCCAAAACCTTCAATCATATTGTTGTGGGTTGCCACAGAACATCTACTGTATGTCAGTTCTTATGCTTCTGTTGTATGTCGGATTTATTGCTAATACAGATTTAATTTGCCAACCTATTAGGTATACAGACATTTCTGAACTTTATTTTCTACCAGAGCACAACTGATTTATGTAAGAGTGACACATAAGCAAAGGTGTCCTATATTTTTAACTTTAAACATAGTTTTTTTTTTAATTTTAACAAGCTACATAGTTTTAATGTGATTTACAGTGAAAGGTTTATGGTCAAAACTTCTTGAGAGTATTCTTTAAAATATTACTGAAGCCTAAGCAGTGCGCAAAAGATTGCTTGCGGAATGCCTCTGTCATTTTTGACTTCTTTAAGCATAAATATTCTCTTGAGTAGCACATTCTAAAGCAATGGTTCTCAACTTTCGTGGGTGTACAACATGATGGATGCAGTGGACCATCTCTTCCTTTTCCTATATAAATATCTGCCAAGATGCTACATGACATAGCTATTTTTGAGTGAAATGTTGTCAAAAGTACTATTATTTTTTTAAAATTGTACTGATTGTAGCTAATGTTTTTGTACATAAAGCATTGATGTGAAAGAGGAAAAAGCATCTCATGGTATACTGCTCTTAGGCACGACGTTTACTTTTAAAATTTTACTACAGGTTTGCTTTGATGCCAATAATAGATCTGCTTTTGCTTAACAGCCGTAAAGGTGACATTTATATTAGAACTGGACTGCTCTCATAATGAGTTCCATTTTCAGTTAATTTTGCAATGCTTTCCTTGATCTCCTTTAGGCTTAGGATAGTGCCTGTCGTAGGTTTTGAGCCAGCGACAAACTCTGGACTTGGCTGGGAGCTGTGGCATGCGGGGATGCCACTCTACTCCTTCCCTCCCTTCCCCTTTTTTGTATCTTTCTGTTTTTTTTTATATACAGTATATATTTGGTACAGTGAGTATTTCATTGAGCACTTGGGTATAGACTAAGTTTGAACCTACCCATTTACTTTCTTTCGGGAGGCTAGACCTGTGATTTCATATTGCTACAGCTTGCCTAAGTGATATACCTTTGAGTGACTTATTCTTGAGTGTTCTGTATGTTGATCCTTGTTGTTTTTCTGGTTACATGTGCTCTGTAACTACTGTTCCCTTGTACTCTGATTGCCCTCTACTTTTATATGTAGAAACCTAGAGAAAATTGTCAGGTTATAAAAAAAAACAAAGAAATTAAACATCCAGATAAGAAAATGAAAAGAGATGAGAAATCCCAATAACCCTGTCCTTGCATTACAAAGAAATTAGAATTTAATCACTGTGCTATTTTTTTCCTATTCTTCCCTGCATCATTTCTTATAAGCTTGAATCTTAGTCGTACAGTATGATACAGTTTACAGAACTTGCCATGGGTTATTTGCTGCTACCTTTAGGCAATTGGACACTGGAAAAAAAACTATATAACCCTACCAATACCTGAGGCTTCATTTTTTTGTTTTTTTCCTAAGGTGATGTAGAAGTATTTTTCTTTTCTATTTCTTTGATATTTTTTGCATCTGAAACCTCTACCGACACAGTAGGGCGCTCACTGGGCAGCTCCTCCATGCAGAAAACATCTTGTATTAATTTAGAATAATGCAAGGTGTTATGTGATTGAACAAGGATTGTGATGGAGATTGTGATTTTCCAGCTTGGACCAAATAAATTATTTGCATGCCGAAACAGACTGCAAGCTGCTTAGGCTGTAATATACTGTAGTGGCTTGTGCTATGTACAGTAAGGGGCGCTTTGTTTAAGGGAGAAACCCGGGAGAGCCAAGGCTCCCGTGCACATTGCTGGATCGAGATAGGGCTCAGGTGAGTATCGGGGTGGTGGCTGAGGGGGATCTGCACGCTGAAGCATTCATGAATGCAAGAATGCATGAAGGTAAAAAGAAACTTTCAGCCTTTAGAACCACTTTAATTGAATCTGTCACAAACACGGGTATTTCAAACAAAGCATGATTAAACCAATGCATAAGCCTGGGGTTCTTCCAGTCATGTGTCAAAATGATCAGTAGATCCTCAGATATTGGCAGCTAAGTTATGCAAATCTCAAAATTTTTTGTAAAAAAAAAAAAAATCAGGATTGCATTTTTTGTAATAATTTTCCTGTTGACATATTTCCTCTAGGACTTTTTATTGAATCAGTTGGACAAAGAAACATACAAACCTTTGTTGATAAACTTCTCCGCTCAGACCACAGCAGCTCAGACTCAGAACATCATAATGTCTAAACTGGATAAGAGAAGGAAAGGCGTCTTTGGTCCTCCACTGGGCAAGAAAACGGTAATACAATCATGTTTGTTCTTGCTTTAATGTATCCATAATAAGCAAGGGGTACTTTTATTGTGCACTGCTGTAGCTCTTTCTCTGTATGTAAAGTGGTTTGATATGTACACTAAAGTCTGTCTGTGCACTTTCAGAGCAAAACCAATTCATTTCCTGCAGACAGATATCAGTATAGTTGTGTAGGAGAACAGACATGCTGTTGTCTGAATAACTGTAGAGGATGACCATTATTTTAAAGGGGTTATAAAGGCAGAAGATTTTTTATCTTCATGCATTCTATGCAACAAGATGAAAAGCCTTCTGTGTGCAGTAGTGCCCCTCAGCCCCCCTATTACTTACCGGAGCCCCAGCTCTATCCAGCAATGTCCACGAGTCCCTCAGCCATCCCTTTTGATTGGCTGAGACACAGCAGCGTGCCATTGGCTCCTGCTGCTGTCAGTAAAAGTCAGTTAGCCAATCAGGACAGAGTGGGGGCAGGGCCGAACCGAGGCTCCGTGTCTGAATAGACACACGGAGCCACAGCTCGGCTTGGGTGCCCATAGCAAGCTGCTTGCTGAGTGAGCACTTGTCAGGAGGTAGGGGCCAGGAGCAGCGAAGAGGGACCCAAGAAAAAGAGGATCCGGGCCACGCTGTGCAAATCTACTGCACAGAGCAGGTAAGTATAACATGTTTGTTTTATGGTTGGAGTTAACCTAGAGGAAGACGCCCAATAGGGTGTGCGGATCAGAGAAATTACACCCAGAGAATTAGGACCTCATTGTCCATTGAATCTATTGGAGTATGGAGAGATTTCTTTTTTGTTGTGTGGTCCCATGGGGGCTAGATATTTCTGGTGAGCACATATTGAGTGGCTGTATGTCGGTGGTTCACTGTGCAGGTGGAATAGTCTGTGGTGGAATCTATACTTATTAATTTGGGATTTTGGTTTTTATTTTATACATATATATATATATATATATATATATATTTATTTTTTTTACTTTATTTAGATATAGATATATATATTTTTTTCCACATTGCTGAAACACAATTTTTTAAAAAACTGACTTTATGATTTATTCTGATTAATATAAATGTATTATTAATTGTGTATAATCCACATATTGGTTTAGTAATATTTCACTGGATTTCATTTTTGATAATATTTTTTAATAACACATTTTTTGATATTTAATCACCTTTTTTACACATGGTATATGGTATCTATTTATGATTTGTTGATTTTATTTTAATCATTGATATTTTTCATGTTATGTTATGGGCGGATACAAAATAATACTTCTAGATAGGTCAGCGCCCTAAATATTTTCTAAAATCACCTTTTCTGTAGAGTTCCACTATTAGGAGCAGCGACCAGAGATATTTATTTATTATAATTTTTTGGTTCTTATGTGTGTGTGTGTGTATGTGTAGATACACGCATATACATACATATACCTCTTATACACTGATATTTTTGGGTATTTATACACATTTTTTTACAATATATATATATATATATATATATATTTTTTTTTTTTTCCTTTACACACAAGTATTTCCAATATCTTACATTTTTCCTTGCTTTTCTTTAATCACTGGAGGAAAATGTTCTTGATGCATATCTGTATAGTTATTATCTTGGGTCCACAAATCCTTGGGTGTTTGGCATGCTGGTGGAAATTTGCACATTAAGTTACCCTGGGACTCAATTGGAAAGATAAACTGACATGTAGGCACTTGGAAGTGCCTGCTATGTGCTATTACACATGCATGGAGCTTTTAGAAGAAGACTTAGAAGACGTGCTTTAGGGTTAGCTGTTGAAATATCTTTTTTTTTCAGATTGTATTTGTAGATGATGTGAACATGCCCGCCAGAGAGGTCTATGGTGCCCAACCTCCTGTGGAATTGCTGCGTCAGTGGTTAGATCATTGGAACTGGTATGATCTGAAGGACTGCTCAATGATCAAATTAACTGACATACAAATCATATGTGCTATGGGACCAGCAGGTAATTCAATAAGTATGACCTGTATGACTAAGTTGCTAAAATGTAAGTAAGGTTCAAGATATGTTGTAGATGCCCTTCTGTATTGGTAGGTGTTCCTGAACCTTTGTATGTGTATATGCTCCAGCAGGTGGTGGAGGGAAGAAGAGTCCTCTAAGCTACATAAGCTGCTATGGCTAGTGTAAGGTCTCTGTGTACTGACTCCTTATGTCAGAAATTAGATATTTTACATGCATGAAATTAATGAGGCAGTATGACAATTCTGTGTTTTCCACAGTACTCAATTACTAGTGTAACATGTAAGAAAAAGCAACCAAATGTTCAGGCAGAGGGTAGATTTGACTTGAACTTTACTAAACAGGCATAGAGATTAACAATGCAAAGTCAAAATGGAAAGGGGTATGCATACAGTACATAATAATGCTGAATCAATCATAAAGCTTTACAGACAAGAGCTCACAAGAGCAATGTCTCCAGGTGGCATTACAGCACAGTCTCTCTAATGCTCTGTAGCCACAAATACTAGAGAAGGACCACAGTTAACAGTACAGTACATAAATTGCTACTTAGCCCCTTTGTCAGTGTCTCTCACAGTGAAGTCCAGAGTAGGTCTGGGTACAAAGACAAACAACTGGAGGGATCTCTAGGCTGGCACTATAGGCAAGTGACTGGAGGAGTCCCAGGGCTTGTAACCCAGACAGGTGCTTTGAGTCAAAGGGCCAACCCACTTGAAATGCAGTACTCTGGCAGCAACTGGTGCAGTGCTCTCTGCAGTGGCTGGGTCTTCCTTGGGAGCTGCATGCTATTAATCTCCAGCCCTGTTGCCCAAACCCGGGGACTAGCAGTAGAGGACCAAATTCCTGGATGAAGAGCACATGCCTAGCCACCTGTGCCACATCAGGTGCAGTCTTTATGAGCACCTGAGGGAAAGAAATAGGGAAACCTATATCCCCTGCATGTGTCTAGAAGTCCAAGGGCTTGTGAGAGCTCAGGTGACTGTAGGAAAGGGGGCGCTTTGCTACACTAATAAATCCTAAATATTTTAAGATATCAAATTTAAAGTGGAAGAAAATATTAACTTTGACTATTCTTTAAAACATTCCCTCCTCCCTCCCTCCTACTTATCCTGCATACCCTATATAAAAAAAGTTTCTAACTGGAAGTTTTTGGCTCCCCGGTGTCAAGGAGCAGCTGCTGAAGGGGAGAGGAGTGAGCTCTGACAACGGCTGGGCCATGGGAGCCTATGGGTGATGTCACAGCTCTGGGAATTTACAGACGTTGTCGAGAGCTCCATTACACATTTGAATGGGCTGCTCTACCTACGAGAAACCGGGTAAAAAAGTTCTGGAAGTTTTCCAAAAAACTTGCATTTTACCTGCAGATCATGAATGTATTTGATTATGCACGAGTTTCTGAAACGCACATACTGTATGTGAACCTACACACAGCCTTTATGAAAAGCTTAATGGAATAAGTATATATTACAGTGCAAGATACTAGTAAATGCATTAAAACATTAGTCCAATATTTATGCTCCTGCTATTGTTAACAATATTAATCTTATGGATGGTTCAAATAAGATATAAACACACAAAAAAATGTTACACTAGCCATAGATAGATGCACATGTAGCTTAGAGAACAGAAAAAATCAAAATATGCTTATTGATTTATTGGATTTGACTGGTTAAAGGATTATAGAATGTTCACTAAATCTGAATGTCCAAATATGCGCACAGGAATGAAAAAAAAAAGGATTTTGCCTTGCACATAATATGATGATTATAGCCAACTAGGTTTAATTTCATTAAGATAATGTTTTTTCTTAAAGCAGACAAGCTTTTCTTTTCTGTGAATGCTGTGGAATTTTTTGACAGGACATCCTATGGATTATGAAGTAGTTTAGAAGGATAATGTCCTAAGAGTCTAGTTCTGAAGTACATCTGTTCTTTGCCCCTGCAGGGTAAATGCTTACCCCTCTGCATGTACTTACAATCCCTTTGCCCCCCACCACACCATTGGGTTGGACAAAAGGAAGTAATGCAGGGAGCACAGGAGTCAAAAGTGCATAACTCACAGAGAGCAGGCCTCAGGAGTGTCTGTTCTCTGCCCCTGCAGGGTAAATGCTTACCCCTCTGCATTTACTTACAATCCCTTTGCCCCCCACCACACCATTGGGTTGACCAAAAGGAAGTAACGCATAGAGCACAGGAGTCAAAAGTGCATAACTCACAGAGAGCAGGCCTCAGGAGTGTGTAACACACATAATGCGGGGGACGGAAATGCATAACACACATTGCAGGGGTCAGGAATGCAAAACACGCATAGCTCAAGGGTCAGGGGTGCATAGCACACAGAGTACAGAGGTCAGAAAAGTGTAATGCACAGGTCAGTAGACAGAGTACAACCAAAAATGACCTCCCTCCCCAAATACAAATATCTCCCCCAGTTCACCTCTCCCTGTCCCCTCCCACTAGTACAGATCTCCCCAAGTACAGTTCTCCCTTCTCCCCTGTTCTGCACTCTGTAGACCACACAGTTCAGAGTGAAAGGAAGTCTGACCTTATATATAGCTTTGTATGCGCAAAGCGTGGCTTAAAGTTATTCATATACATCTTTTAGCAGTTTTTCTATGTTTCTGAATGTGATCAAGTAGTATTTACAATGTCATTTTTACATGTTAAAGGAAGTGTGTGATAAGAGAAATATGGAAGGTGCCATTGTTGACCTCCTTCTGAAAATACTTGGTGTCTAGTAGAAATGAGTACTGCCCTCAATATGATTGCTACCTCTTTCCTATAGTGCATGTATAGCCAAAGCCTTTTTTTGATAGCATAGGGAAAGGTTAAAAACCCCTGTCAGTTTTGCTGTTCACAAAGGTAATCTCAATAAAGTAAAGGGAATTTATTGCCACAGGAATAGTTGTTCTTATGGGTTATGGGTATAGTTATGCTCACCTCTTCTTCTGGTGACAACTTAAAAATTTTGGATGTTCCTACATTTTATTTCTTGGGCACAGAGGTCACCAAGGCACCAGGACAAAAAGGCAGGATTAATTCCCACTGGGGGAGCAGACATCAAAAGGAGTCTGACAGGGCAACAAACCACTCCCCAAAATATCCAAAACTGTAAAAAAAAAAAAAAGAAAATTGCCCCAACCCCCCTATTGTGTTTTGCTGGGGGGTGTTATGGATAGCCTCCCCAGCCGGCAGAGCACAACGATCACTGCTAGCAGTTTTAGCTGCCTGTGATCCAATGCAAAAAATCTGACAGGCTGGCTGTACTTAAGTCAATCAATGGATCAGCTTCAATTTAACCAGCCTGCCCAGAGATGGATTGAATCTTGGCCATTTCTTGCTGATCTGGTCGAGGTTTGATCTATCAAGTGTCGGCTTTAGTCAGAGAGTCTGTCAGAACTCGTGATATGTATCCCTTTTCTCTGTCAGCATTGAAACCTGGGGGTGAGCATGATAGCCAGACAACTAGCATTTTAAGTAGAGGTGAACAATGGCAGCTGGCATATTACCCTTTACAAAAGTACCCTTTTATTATAAGTACAGAGTTAACATACAATTATCAGATAATACTGGTATAGTGCAATTATCTACTATATTCATATCATGCTTCAGCTAGTTTTCTTGCTGTCTAGGTGGTGGAAGAAATGTTATAACACCACGATTCCTAAGGCATTTCAATACAGTTACAATTAATGAATTTGATGATAATTCTATGTATACAATATTCTCCAGAATACTGGACTGGCATCTTTCAATAAGGTAAGCATCCTCCATATAATTAAAAAAGATACATTCATTATCTGGCAACCCTGAATTGAATATGCTCATCCAAAGATAGACTCGTGGCACCTAACTTCTCTGTAAAAGGCATTCTAGGCACCCTAGGCAACTTTCTCCCTGGGAAGAGAAGAAAGTTATTTTTGTTTTCTGTCTACCTTCTTCTTCCCTCAGTCCTCTTCAGCCCCTTCAGTCCTATTCTCTCTTCATTCTTCTCCCTTTTCTCGTTTTGTATTACCTCCTCTCTCTTCTTAGCAAGTATTTTTAATTCCTATCAACTTCCTTTCCTGCTACCGATTCTGGCGTCTTTCAAAATAATCAAACCCTTAATATGACCCTAGTTTGCATCCAGCCTGACAAGGCCTCTGGTGGCAGTTGGTCTTGTCTTGGTATCTCAGCCATCTTACTCTTCAACCATATAAACCCTCAACCTTAGAGAGCAAATTGAGCAAACAAATCTTCAGCTTAAACTTCCAGTGCCTTGAAAAAGTATTCATACCCTTTGAAATTTTCCACATTTTGTCATGTTATTGGGATTTTATGTGATAGACTAACACAAAGTGGCACATAATTGTGATGTGGAAGGAAAATTATAAATGGTTTTCAATTTTTTTACAGAAAAATATCTGAAAAGTGTGGCGTGCATTTGTATTCAGCCCCCTTTACTCTGATACCTCTAACTAAAATCTAATGGAACCAATTGCCTTCAGAAGTCCCCTAATTAGTAAATAGAGTCCACCTGTGTGAAATTTAATCTCAGTATAAATACAGCTCCTCTGTGAATCCCTCAGAGGTTTGTTAGAGAACTTTGGTGAACAAGCAGCATCATGAAGGCCAAGGAACACACAAGACAGGTAAGGGATACATTTGTAAAGTAGGGTTAGGTTATATAAAAATATCCCAAGCTTTGAACATCTCATGGAGCACTTTTCAATCCATCATCTGAAAATGGAAAGAGTATGGCACAACTGCAAACCTACCAAGACATGGCCGTCCACCTAAATTGACAGGCCGGGCAAGGAGAGCATTAATCAGAGGAGCAGCCAAGAGGTCCATGGTAATTCTGAGGAGCTGCAGAGATCCACAGTTCAGGTGGGAGAATCTGTCCACAAGACAACTATTAGTTGTGCACTCCACAAATCTGGCCTTTATAGAAGAGTGGCAAAAAAAAAGCAATTGTTGAAAGAAAGCCAAAAGAAGTCCCGTGTGCAGTTTGCGAGAAGCCACGTTTGCGGGAAGCCATGCAAACATGTGGAAGAAGGTAATCTGGTCAGATGAGACCAAAAACGCTATGTGTGACTGGAAACTAACACTGCACATCACCCTGAACACACCATTCCCACCGTGAAACATGGTGGCAGCATCATGCTGTGGGGATGCTTTTCTTCAGCAGGGACAGGGAAGCTGGTCATAGTTGATGGGAAGATGGATGGAGCCAAATACAGGGCAATCTTAGAAGAAAACTGCAAAAGACTTGAGACTGGGAGGTTCACCTTCCAGAAGGGCAACGACCCTAACCATACAGCCAGAACTACAATGGAATGGTTTACATCAAAGCATATTCGTGTGTTAGAATGGCCCATCAAAGTCCAGACCTAAATCCAATTGAGAATCTGCGGCAAGAATTGCTGTTCACAGGCACTCTCCATCCAATCTGACAGAGCTTGAGCTATTTTGCAAAGAAGAATGTGCAAAAATTTCACTCTCTAGATGTGCAAAGCTGGTAGAGACATCCCCAAAAAGACTTGCAGCTGTAATTGTAGCGAAAGGTGGCTCTACAAAGTATTGACTCAGGGGAGCTGAATACAAATGCACGCCACACTTTTCAGATATTTATTTGTAAAAAAGATTTGAAAACCATTTATCATTTTCCTTCCACGTCACAATTATGTGCCACTTTGTGTTGGTCTATCACATAAAATCCCAATAAAATACATTTTTGGTAGCAACAGTACAAAATGTGGAAAATTTCAAGAGGTATGAATACTTTTTCAAGGCACTGTATTTCTTAAGGCTTAAGGTTTCGGTTAAACTGACTGATATTCGGCCCATGTATACAGCAGCCTGTCTGACAAGTGTTTGGCTTCTGTGAAACAGGCATGCAGGGAAGCCAGCAGTTGACTGGCATTCGATCAGCGCTGGCAGCCAGTGGCTGTGAACGTTGACTGGCGTGTTCTGGCAGGGGGAAATCCCCCTGTCAGAACATAATAGCACAGCAGGGGAGATTGCTGCACTAGCATTGCTTACGTTAGTACAGCGATCTGTCAGTTGTTTTTCATTCAGCATGCTGTAGTGTGCACCCCTCATTTGTGAAATACAGTTTGCTACTCACACTTCAAAAGCTACTTATGCAGTAACATCTAATACCTGTGGCCTTTTACTATAATAATTGAAGACCATGTTCCCTTCCTTTATTTACATTTTTTATCCAGCAAACATCTTAATGCATATGTTATATATTATGTACAATCATATTTCTTCTGCCAAGAGTCTATACTTTGTACTGTTTGACCTTTGTGTAACATTATGAATTATTACAATAAAAAGACTGAAACCACTGAAATACAATCAAGAACGTAATATGTATTACTTTTAAAATGAGTATACAATAGCCATAGTTCCTCATCTCCATTGCTCTCTCCATTTACATTTGCAGCACTCCTGGAGCTGGAAAATATAATATATATAGCAACAAATTACCATAATACCATTTACTTTTTCCATTCCTTTGCAACATTACTTGATCTTGCACAGAATTCAGTTGAATTTTCCTTGATGCTTTTCTAGGAAAATATTATCTAAGCTTTCACTTTTATTTATTTGAATATATATTATTATATAACACTATTATAATAATTCCAGGATTAACAGATCACCATTCGGGTTCAGAAAAATATTTTCCCCCTACTAATGCAAAGAGTTTTCTCTCCTTCTGTGACAAAGTTTTTTTAAACTAGTATCTTTTTATTTTACTTGATAAGCCTGAACTTAATGTACATATATGCTTTTTCATCCCACGTAACTATGTTGACATTAATTACTGTGATTGATTTTTTTAGGCTGTAATTTTGATCTAATTTGAATCATCATAAGGTGCTAGAATTTAATGCCTTCCTAATGACATTTAAAGTGATTTTAATGACTGTAAATGTCAAGTAGAAATGGTAATTTTTCTAACCCTCATTGCAAGAACTGGTTAAAGAGCACTCAGTTTTAGCCTTAAAAACTCACGGTGTTAATTGAAGGAGTGATAGATATTTATGAGTTATTCAGTTTCTGTCTAGATACATTTGCATTTTTAGAATGAGATACTAAGATACTATCCAGGAGCTAACTTTAATCGCTTCACTGTAGATGATAATATACTATTCGTTGAATAATCTCAAAATAATTGAAAAATAACTCTTTCATGTAGCTCTGCTAAAATTCAATGCCAGGCTCTGTAATCTATGAAAATGTTTGGGAGAACAGGTATGGAGTTTTTAGGCACATGTACACAAAATTTCTTAAAAGTTAATTTTTATTGTGATCAAAACACACTTATTTGATAAAAGATCATACATAAAATAACTCCTATATAGCTGTAATTACCACTATACAGAAATATTCCTTAAACAGTATACACATAATTACATCTTCCTATAAGAACTACAAAGTCATAAACCAGGCCCGGGATGCTGGAGATACTGTAGTTGTAGGGAATTCTCGTATTGCTCTACATGTTGCGTGCCTCTGTAGCGCTTCCTCGGGAGCATCAGGCTGCTACAACGTATGGAAAAGATATGTTATTAAAACCCAAATAAGGATATACATGTAACAATACATATTGGGTAAAAAAAAAAAATCTATATCATATAAGTAGATTAAGCACATGCTCATATCATAGGTCCAGAATGGTCATAACACGGATGTTCCAAGGTGTGCAGCCACCAAAATTTCCCATCTGTGGGGGCAGAAGTATAATTAAATCCATATAAAGCTTATGGTCGTCTTAAGTTCCTTGGTGAATGCCTATTCTACTGGCCTTGGGAATATTTGCAACAATAATAAGTAACATATGAATAAGACCAACTAGTAAACCGATACATAATAACATTCAGGCCAGTGAGAACCATCTTAGGGTATTAAAAACATATTGAAGTATCACAAATGTATTTTTGGCTATATATTACACCTTCTGGAGTGTGGAGACTCCAGATGGTATCTAAGGTAAGCAATTGCATATCATCGCATAGGGGAGAAAACGTTTCTCCCATAGGCGTAGGTGTCAGAGCAATTATAGACTACCAAAAAGAGTATTCAAAACACTTACTTAAGTGGCATCATATAGGAGAATAAACATATTGAAATTTAAAAATCTAACTTGCTAGCTGAGCTGGTTTTAACAATTCCTGACAAGATCACATCATTGGCTGACCAAACTGCTAGCTGTGTTGGAATAAATGTATCTATACTCTATATTATGTAATTGTTCCTGGAGTGATTTACAAACTCAAGGAGGGTCATCATCCCCTAAAATCCTGGCTAATAAAATAGTTACCCTTTAATAGCATAGGCGTATTAAGAAGTCTGATACACCAGACATATTCATATCAACACTGACACATAAAAATTGGGGATATTATTGATTTTCAACCTCTGTAAATTGGTGTGGATGTTCTTGGTGCAGGAGCATCAGATCAAAAGTGTTCTGCACAATGAATGATTAATATGGTGATTTGCATACAGCAAGCAATACACTGCACTGAATACATAAGAAGTTCCATGTGTATACTGTTTTTCAAAGGTAGTTGTGCACCAAATAAGAGGAAAGTTTTACATTGGGCTGTACTGAGCTTATTATTTTTCTTTTACCCATCAACAAAAAGGGCCACTGCATTTGTATGGCTCCAAAGTCAAAGAGGCAGGTTAGACCCAATGGTGCTCTGTGGTGTTTTACCTAGTATATTTTTAAAATGTCACTAAAGGCAAAACTTTTTTTTTTCTTTTTTTGACGTTTTGGATGGAGTGGAGAGAGATTAGAACACCTGTAATGTTTTATTGTTGTCTGTGCTCCCATTAGGGAGGTTCACCCTCTGTTTTTCCCGTCGAAAGTGAAAGTAAAAGAAAATCCCACATTTGGGTTGACGTCAGAACAGGATTAGAGTGGAAATCTTTAAATGGTGCTATTAGTTCTGTTGACACCCCATAATTCCCTCAGTTTGGAGGGATTTCCTCTCACTTCCTGTTTTGGCTTTGCAACAGAAAGGAAAGGTAAATCTCTCCAATGGGACACAGGTGGCAAAAAAAAAACTGGCAGGGGTTATAACCCTCCCTTACTGTTTCCAAAATGAAAAAAAGTGGTTTGCCTTTAGTGACACTTTAAGTGTAAATTCATGAGACGTAGAAGACTTTCATCTCTCGATGTTGGTGCAATTAATGTGAAACATGTAAGTTTAGCCCACCAATGAGACAGAAACATTGCTTAGGATGAAAGGAATCCTGGTGTACCATGCTAGATTCCTGGCTGTCATGGCTTGATTATTTTTGAATCCACTGAGCAGGAGAACTTATACAAATCTGATTTAATTTCACCGACCATTTGTTAATTTTGGTTTAGTGACTCAACAATGGAAGCTCACATATTTTTCTTGTGACTTTCTTACTCTTAAATTATATTGTACACCAAGAAGAGAACCCTGGCTTGTCTAATACTTTTTCCTAATTCTCAGGTATGTCTTCCCAAGTGAATATAGTATGCTTACACCACAAATTATACACAGTACCATGGCAGTGTACAAAGAAGCAATGAAAAACTTACTGCCCACACCTGCAAAGTCTCATTATTTGTTCAATCTTCGGGACTTTTCTCGTGTAATTCAAGGAATTTGCTTGTCTCGCCCTGAAACAACTGATTCTCCTTTATTGATTAAGAGGCTATGGGTTCATGAGGTAAGTCTAATTAATGTGACCTAATTTTTCTTGTTTTTTTTTCTTTACAGAAACTTAAAGTCAGGTTATCCAAAGGAGATAATTCAATATTAGCTGGCTTTGTATATCTCATGGAGACTCCAGTGATAACATCTCCCTACTTTCATAACACCCAGATAGCTTCTAGCACACTTTGGAATTTTGGCTGATGCAACACGCTTTAATTTTCTGACTAAAATTATTTATGTTATCTGTAGATTAGAAACCATTAGGTGGTACCCATCTCCAAGAGATATCAAAACTGAATCACTTTAGGATAAATCCTCCACTTCTCAGGTCCCCTGCCAGCACTAGGATTTCACTAAGTCAAAACTATAGAGAACCTCTACCCATGGTGGATTACCAAAGATTAGATGTCTATTGTATTTATTAAAATCAGTCTTTTAATTTCGCACAACGTAGTCGGTTTTAAGGTTTCACACGATCTTCGATAGACCCACAATACTTTCATCCCTCTACAATAGTGACCTCAGAGGTACTCTATATGTTTCGGTCGATTATAACTTAATAGAGGAAACCTATTGGACTGAAATTCAAAGACATTTCTTTTTTTTTGTTCTTTTTAATCCAGTGTAATTAATCTGAATGGAGTACTTGGGTATCGGAGAATTAGTTATTTCCTCTTAGTCAACAAAGTCCCGCTCTGTTCGTTTAAGGAACTTAATGTGCTCTT
>BLSH010262334.1:1357322-1371569 GCA_018402905.1 Glandirana rugosa
ACTTGATTTTAATTTATTTTCCCTATCCCCATTTATTTGTAGGGCACTTGCCCTAGTTTGAAGATGATTTTAGAACAGTTATATGGCTTCTACCATTAATTAATACTTTTCAGACACAGTTTGAAGATGATCCACATTCACCTCCATTTTTGCTTTTTTTATGTTTTTATTTTTTTAAAAATATTTAAAGTTATTTCCCTGTCCCCATTTTTGTGTAGGGCACTTGCCCTACCCTTACCCCCATTTTACTTCCTTTTGCAGCCCTCTGGGGCTTTCCAGGACTTTGTTACAGCCATTTTTGTGCATAAAAGTTCGGGTCCCCATTGATTTCAATGGGGTTCGTTGTCCGTGCGATCGTTCGGGTTCCGTCCGGACCCGGACCCGGACTTTGTCCCGAAGTTCGGACGGACCAGCAGAACCCGAACTTCCAGAGGTTCGCTCAACTCTAATCACCAACCATTCCTATTTTATTAAGGTGTATCCATATAAATGGCCCACCCTGTAGACAGAGGGAGCGTTGCACTTGTTGATTTATTAAACGTACCACATTTGTAAATACATAACAAGCTCTTCAGAACAAATTTAAATGCCTGACTTGTATTACACTACATAACATATACTTGTAAAAAAAAAAAAAAAATACAGTAATTTTGAATAAAATCACTTAAAGGCATCCGATAAAGGCAAGAAATCTTTTGACATATTTTATTGTAATGCGTATGCTTTCAATGCCACATGTAACACCTTTTCTCCAGCTGATCAGCTAAATTTGTATATCCATCACTCTATTGAAATTCATCATACCTAAACTTTTCCAAGATGAAGAAAAATATTGTTGTACGGATGCTGGTGGTTCAGTAGATTGGGGATGATGGTACGGGCTTTGTAGGCAAAACATAACCCATAACATAATCAAAAAAGCATCAAAGGTATCTATGAATGATCAAACGTAGATTTAGGAACACATTTTATGTCATCACCAGCTTTCCATTGAATAAGAATAAAAAAACATATGTAAGCATATCTACATAAAATGGTCAGTTATAATTTGATTACACCCAGTACTGCTGGGTGAGTTTATCCACTGCAAAATATATCCTACATTTTTATATTCACAATCACATCAAACTGTTGAGATGTGTAAAGGAAAATATTTCATGAGTCTATCAAATAGTCATGCCCACTCCACTGAACCACTAGCATCTGGCCAACAATATTTTTATCCATATTGAAAATGTTTTTGTATGATTGGATGCAGTTACTGTTCAGCTGACAATTTTCTACTCGCCTCCTTTAATTTTTCATTTAAAGTTTGTCGAGCTGGGTGGTGCTAACAGGACTAAGCAGCAAGAATTGGCGAAAATTCAACCCGTGTATGGCAGGCTTTAGTGTTCAGGCTGTAATCATAAAATTGCTTATCTATCTATTCAAAAAAATAAGATTAAACTTGTATGCCCTAATGATCTTCCCCACTGTGAATATCCCAAGGGTGTAGCTGATGGGACCCAGGTCACAATTTGTGTATCAGAGCTGCTGTCGGCATCTTTTTCTATGGTGATTAATGTTTTAGGTGTTACACTGTTAGTGCTAGGTAAAACATAAACAACGTTAGGTCAACAAAGATAGATACATTATAATTAACCACAACTGTCACGGGGAAGCTAATTACAGTAGAATTTATAATAATAAATCTGCTAAAACAAACCTGAAAATAGAAAATATTTTTTTTTTTATTTTGTATTAGCTTTGTGTGGTTGGGAGAGCGATCATAGACTTGGGATTTAGAAAAAATACAATTATCTGTAAATCAACAACTGAAACAACTGCCTATGGAAGCATACATTCAGAAGCAATCACAGACACAAAATTGTAAAATTCTGTGAGTGCATAGAAAAATGCCTTCAGCATTCATACAGTGATTGGAGTCAGGAGCATACTTATGTTTTACCAAGGGTAATGTTAAAGTTGAACTTTAGTCAGAAAATGAAGTCCATCTAAATCACTTTAGGCTGGCCTCTTTTGCAGGTATACAGTGCCTTGAAAAAGTATTCATACCCCTTGAAATTTTCCACATTTTTGTTACAAACAAAAACATACCGTATATACTCGTGTTTAAGCCGAGTTTTTCAGCACATTTTTTGTGCTGAAAAAGACCCCCCTCGGCTTATACTCGAGTCAGTGTCTGTGGGTGATGAGTAGATTCACATTAAACAGAGCCATGCTGCTTCTAAGAGCCGTTCTGTGCTTTGTAAGTGTGATTAAACACATTGGAATGCAGAGAATGCTGATTGAGGTGTCAGATTCTCAGCTTGATGTCGGGAGGTGGACGGGACAAGCTGATGTTAGCTATTCAGTCCCGCCCACCTCCTGATCTCAGTGAAGAGCTGCAGCTCTCTCTCAGCATTCTCTACATTCCAATGTGTTTAATCACACTTACAAAGCACAGAACGGCTCTTAGAAGCAGCACAGCTCTGTTTAATGTGAATCTACCTTACTCATCTCTTATGTGTTCTGGCTACAGTCTGTGTCTTGGCTAAAATCCCTGTGTCCTGGCTACAATACCTGTGTTCTGGCTACAGTCTGTGCCCTGGCTAAAATCCCTGTGTCCTGGCTACAATTCCTGTGTTCTGACTCCCTGTCCCTGTGTTCTGGCTACAGTCTCTGTGTCCTGGATAAAATCCATGTGTCCTGGCTACAAAACCTGTGTTCTGGCTACAGTCTCTGTGTCCTGGATAAAATCCCTGTGTCCTGGCTACAATACCTGTGTTCTGGCTACAGTCTCTGTGTCTTGGCTACAATCCCTGAGTTCTGGCTCCCTGTCCCTGTGTTCTGGCTCCCTGTTCCTGTGTTCTGGCTACAATTCCTGTGTTATGGCTGCTGCATTTCCCACCCTAGGCTTATACTCGGGTCAATAACTTTTCCCAGTTTTTTGTGGTAAAATTAGGTACCTCGGCTTATATTCGAGACGGCTTATACTCGAGTATATACGGTAAATGTATTTTATTGGGATTTTATGTGATAGACCAACACAAAGTGGCACATAATTGTGAAGTGGAAGGAAAATGATAAATGTTTTTCAACATTTTTTTTTTAAATAAATATCTGAAAAGTGTGGCATGCATTTGTATTCAGCCCCCCTGAGTCAATACTTTGTAGAACCACCTTTTTGCTGCAATTACAGCTGCAAGTCTTTTTGGGGATGTCTCTACCAGCTTTGCACATCTAGAGAGTGAAATGTTTGCCCATTCTTCTTGGCAAAATAGCTCAGGCTCTGTCAGATTGGATGGAGAGCGTCTGTGAACAGCAGTTTTCAAGTCTTGTCACAGATTCTCAATTGGATTTAGGTCTGGACTTTGACTGGGCTATTCTAACACGTGAATATGCTTTGATCTAAACCATTCCATTGTAGTTCTGGCTTTATGCTTAGGGTCAATGTCCAGCTGGAAAGTGAACCTCAAGTCTTTTGCAGACTCTAACAGGTTTTCTTCTAAGATTGCCTTGTATTTGGTTCCATCCATCTTCCCATCAACTCTGACCAGCTTCCCTGTCCCTGCTGAAGAAAAGCATTCCAACAACATGATGCTACCACCACTTGTTTCACGGTGGGAATAATGTGTGTTTAGGGTGATGTGCGTGTTAGTTTTCCAACACACATAGTGTTTTGCTTTTAGGCCAATAAGGTCAATTTTGGTCTCATCTGACCAGAGCACCTTCATTCACATGTTTGCTGTGTCCCCCACATGGCTTCTCTCAAACTGCAATTGGGACTTCTTATGGCTTTCTTTCAACAATGTCTTTCTTCTTGCTACTCTTCCATAAAGGCCAAATTTGTGGAGTGCACGACTAATAGTTGTCCTGTGGACAGATTCTCCCACATGAGCTGTGGATTTCTGCAGCTCCTCCAGAGTTAACATGGGCCTCTTGGCTGCTTCTCTGATTAATGCTCTCCTTGCCTGGCCTGTCAGTTTAGGTGGACGGCCATGTCTTGGTAGGTTTGCAGTTGTGCCATACTCTTTCCATTTTTGGATAATGGATTGAACAGTGCTCCATGAGATGTTCAAAGCTTAGGAGTTTTTTTTGTAACCTAATCCTGCTTTAAACTTCTCCACAATTTTATCCCTGACCTGTCTGGTGTGTTCCTTGGCCTTCATGATGCTTTTTGTTCACTAAGGTTCTCTAACAAACCTCTGAGGGCTTTACAGCTGTATTTATACTGAGATTAAATTACACACAGGTGGACTCTATTTACTAAGTAGATGACTTCTAAAGGCAATTGGTTCCACTGGGTTTTAATTAGAGATATCAGAGTATAGGGGGCTGAATACAAATGCACGCCACGCTTTTCAGATATTTATTTGTAAAACATTTTGAAAACCATTTATCATTTTCCTTCCACTTCACAGTTATGTGACACTTTGTGTTGATCTAGCACATAAAATTCCAATAAAATATATTTATGTTTTTGCTTGTAACATGACAAAATGTGGACAATTTCAAGGGGTATGAATACTATTTCAAGGCACTATAGCTATGTAAAACATTAAAAATAAGTGCCTTTACAATTTAAAATCCAGTAACACACTGTCTCACCCCTGCTCTGCACATGCTCAGTTGTTCTCCATTTTTGGCATTATGCCGAAAATCAGAAATGCTAAAGGTGGATCTGCTGACAGCCTAAAGATGTACTGCTGCTCAGGGGCTCCGGGCTTCAACAAAATGGCAGCCTCCAGCAAGATGACACAGGAGCAATGCTGGAGGCAATCTACAGCACACACTAATTTTGGTAGCATATGTGAAATTTATTGTCCTTTCTAAAGAACTCTTATTTTTATCAAGTTGTTATGGGTAAAGTTCCGCTTTAAGAGTGTTGGGACTTTGCAAACTAGCTGCTTCCTTCTGAAAAAAAATAGGTATGTGTTCATTGGATATACTCAAAGATTTGCAACAGTAAAAATGGCTATACTTTATACATTTGAACCCAGACCATGGATATTCTGTTTTGTTCTAGCTAGGGCTATAGAATGGAATGAAACTTGCTACCGCTGTTGAAGATAATAACAATCATTTCAAGTCGATGCATGTCCACTGGCCTTGTCAGCATAAATATTTATTAATAACACTATAATATTTTTTATTCTGTAGATCCTTCGCATTTACTATGACCGACTTGTTGATAATGCAGATCGATCTTGGCTTGTTGGATATATTGAGGAAGTAGTGAAAAGCCACATGAGGGAAGACTTTCATCAACTCTTTCAACATCTAGATTTTAACAATGATGGCAAGGTTGAGGAGGATGACATACGCAGTTTAATGTTTTGTGATTTCCATGACCTTAAGAGGGAAGATACAAATTACAAAGAAATAACCAATTTTGATAAACTATATTCAGTTGTGGAAAGCCATTTGGAAGAATTTAATAACATTAGTAAGAAACCCATGAATTTGGTTTTATTCCGATTTGCGATTGAACACATTTGTAGAATATCACGCATTTTGAAACAGCCTCGTAGCCATGCCTTATTAGTTGGTGTTGGTGGAAGTGGCCGTCAGTCAGTCACTCGATTAGCTGTTCACATGGCTGACCAAAAACTTTTCCAAGTGGAAATCTCAAAGAGCTATGGTACTACTGAATGGCGGGAGGACTTAAAACTCATTTTGAGACAGTCTGCTGAGGGGGAAATGCCAGGTGTTTTTCTGTTTACAGACTCACAGATTAAGAAAGAATCTTTCTTGGAAGATATTAACAATTTGCTCAATGCTGGAGAGGTTCCAAATCTTTTTGCACCTGATGAGAAACAAGAAATATGTGAAAGGATGCGACAGATAGACCGGCAACGAGATAAACTAAAACAAACTGATGGTAGCCCTCTTGCCCTTTTCAACTTGTTCATTGACCGCTGCCGGGATCAGCTACACATCGTCCTTGCAATGAGTCCTATAGGAGATGCATTCCGAAACCGACTCCGGAAGTTTCCAGCTCTTGTTAACTGCTGTACAATTGATTGGTTTCAGGTAATTTTTTAATATCATTGCTATTACATTTTGAATAGACACATGCATCTGCTTGTGGCACATGACCATGTGAAAAAATACCACGGATAGTCGTGATTTAGGGCTCATTCACACCAGCCTGCGCTTTAAAACCTGTGCATACTGGTGTGCTTTGTGCTGGGTCAGTGGCAGATGGTGAAGTGCGTTGTTACAATGCATCACGCTGTTTACTGTTTTTTTTTTTAACTTTTTTAACTTTATTGAAGTGTTATAAAATAATACTACATGCATTGCAGAATGTTCTGACATGCAGTGATGAAGTGACATGTGGTGTGGTGAGTTTTACTGCGTAAAAATGCATACATACTGCATTTTCAGCACATTGTACCAACGCACATATATGGTGTGCACAGGGCACATAGAAAACACTTGTTTTCTATGTGACCTTGCATTGAGCCTGCATTGATCTATGCAGATCAATGCAGCTTAATCAACATGGTTGAACAAGCTCTTACTCCCACCTGCATACTTAGAGTGATGAAAAAGTATTTAGGCTTCATGCACTTTAAATCAAAACAATGCATGTTATTCAATAAAGCTGCCCGGGTTTCTGCGGTCCATTGCAGTTTAAAAAAATAACGTAGTTCCATTTTTCTGTTCATTTTGATGCCCAATAGAACGATATATGTGTGCTACAACGCATTTAAAAAATGCACAAAAACGGACATGAATAGATGTGAACCTGGCCTTATTGTGTTGAGTATGTGTAACTGATAATGCGTAATATGCTGTGTATCAACTGGTCAACGCTCCTTGCAAGTGGTGTGCCTGGTGGGACTTAAACACAGCTTTCCAGCACTGCAAGGCCACCCCTAAGCTACTTTGCTATCCCATATAGGAAATCTCACTAATGGAGGATATTGTAAACAGCAGAAGATAAGGGGTTATATTAAAATTCTATGTATATATTAGGAGAAAATGGCCTGAAATATAATTATGGGAATACCCACGCTTATTTATGTTTCGTTAATGTTTTTGTTTTTGCTAATCTGGAGTTTAACTGCTGTGTTCATCATGGCTTTATGTCATACTTGGTTAATTTTTTTTAAAGAGTATTCTGTTTCAAACCTGTTTTCTAGACCTGGCCAGAAGATGCTCTTCAAGCCGTAGCAACGCGATTTTTAGAAGATATTGAAATGTCAGAAGAAATTAAGAGTGGTTGCATTGACATGTGTAAAATCTTCCACACTTCTACCATTAACCTGTCTGAGAAGTTCCGCATGGAGCTACAGAGATATAATTATGTTACACCCACATCTTATTTGGAACTAATCTCTACGTTTAAAACATTACTGGAGAAAAAACGATTGTAAGTATTATCACTAGATCAGGCAGATCATTTATTGGATTTTAATATGACAGAGCCTAAAGACACACAAATCACCAATGCAGGGACAAACCACATTTTAATATATTAACTTTTGGTTGTTGTCAGGATTTACAGTTACACAGCAGACACAACATTATTTAGGATTGAATAGTTGATCAAGAGGTAATCAAATCTGTATGTCAAAATGTCTAGTATCAAAGAATAGTTTTCTAATACCTATGAATATTTTACATTGTTTTATAGTGCAAAATGCAGTAAATGGCAGCTACTCCCAAAATAGTTGTTTTGTCCTTCCTTGCTCCAAGAGAACACATTTTTAAAAGTGATGCAGGTTTACATTATTACTACATTTCATATTGGAATATTTTAGCTTTCTTTAAAAAAATTCTGTATATTAATCAAAAGTTTGTCTCCATTAATTTGAGTTCTCTGCACATATTTTTTTTTTCTAACAGCACTTATGATTAGAGTTGATCGAACCTCTGGAAGTTCGGGTTCTGCAGGTTCGGCCGAACTTCGGGAAAAAGTCCGGGTTCGGGACCGGACTTGACCCGAACTTTGTCCCGGACCCCATTGAAATCAATGGGGACCTGAACTTTTAGGCATAAAAATGGCTGTAACAAAGTCCTGGCAAGTCCTAGAGGTCTGCAAAAGGAAGGAAAATGGGGGTAAGAGTTGGACAAGTGCCCTACAAAGAAATGGGATAGGGAAATAACTTAAAATAATTTTTAAGCTAAAATCACATAAAAAAAGCAAAAATGGAGGTGGATGTGGAGTTGGAGGTTGAGGAGGCGGTGAAAGTGGCGGTGGAGGAGGAGGAGGTAGCCAATACTGTTTTTTTTTTTTTTGTGCAAGAAATGCACCGCTGGCCGCAAATGTAGTTTTTGGATTTTTTTTTTTTAAACCAGCAATGTAGACATTGTTTTTATTTTTGTGCAAGAAATGCACTAGGTAGAGATACTAGTACTGCTGCTTTGAGGGACAGATTGCAGACCTCATCCTGCTGCACAGAACGATCTGACTGGACTAGGTAGAGTCTGTTGATTTAAGGGAAAGATTATTGTTCTAAAATCATCTCCAAGTTCTATAGGGAAAGGTTCCAGCTGTTGCTTTAAGGGAAAGATTATTGCTCTAAAATCATCTCCAAGTTCTAAAGGGAAACTTTCTTCCAGCCACATAGAGAGCCATATTATTGTTCTAAAATCATCTCCAAGTTCTATAGGGAAAGTTTCTTCCAGCCGCATAGAGAGCCATATTATTGTTCTAAAATCATCTCCAAGTTCTATAGGGAAAGTTTCTTCCAGCCGCATAGAGAGCCATATTATTGTTCTAAAATCAATGATAAATACTGTACATTGTATAATTTCACTTGGAGGAGATCATTCTGTGAGCCTAGGTTCACACTAGTGTGGTTTTAATCCTGTTTTCAATGCGATTTTGTAATGCAGTTGCAATGCGAGTTGACGTGATTTGGATACATTTTTAATGCAAGTTTTGACTACTGCAACTCATCTCTGTTGTCAGCCAGCAGATATGTAATTGGTTGTTAAGGAGCCAATACCCAGTGGCGTCCTAACAACCAGTGACTTATCCCTGCTGTCAGCAGCAGGGATGAGTCACAGGTTAAGGAGCCGTAAAAAATAATGCATGGGGTCGCCCCCAAAATGCATACCAGAGCCTTATACAAGCATGCAGTCCAGCAGGCCAGGAAAGGGAGGACAAGCAGGTGCACCCCCATTCTGAACCATAGCAAAGCAAAGCAGCCCTGACCTGGTGGTTGTGAGGGTGCGGGGGCAGCTAATCAGAATCTGGAAGCCCCCATTAAGAAGGGGGCCCGCAGATCCCTCCACCTTCAATATGAATTAGCATGGGGTACATAGTATCCCTACTCACACACCAAAAAATATAAAATAAAAACACAAACACAGTTTGTTTATTTAAAAAAAAACAACAACTTGTCCTCGGATGTAAATCCATCTTCAATCGTGATTAGCGCTGGGCACCGACCCACGCAAAAAAACAAATCCCGCCAAACATGACCACTCTTGTCACTAGACAATCGCCGAATGACATTGTTGCGTCTCCCCTGCTGCTTAGTAAACAAAGGGGCTGGATTACCCAATGATGGCACCAGGCGAATCTGTCCCATGACATCACTCGGAGACTGGGCAGGGTCATGGGTGACGTGCCATCGTAGGAGGCAGAGCCACCCAGTGACATCACTGGGTGACCCTATTCCCTATGATGTCACAGGGCGGGGTCTCTGAGTGATGCCTCCGAGTGATGCTAAGCAGCGGGAGGAAACAGTGCTGTCATTCAGCGAGTGTCTAGAGATGGGAGCAGTGTTTGGCAGGTTGCAAGGTTTTTTTCATGCGGGTCGGCATCTGGTGTTCATTATGATTGATGATGGATTTACGTCAGAGGACATGTTTGTTTATTTATTTTTTAGTAAAGGACTTGTCAAAAACTGTGTTTGTATTTTTATTTGCTTTTTTGGTGAATGAGTAGGGGTGCTATGTACATCATGCTCATTCACATAGGGGAGGTCTGGGGAATAAAACATATCAAGAGAGATTTCAGGAACTTAAAGTGTTACTAAACCCACAACAGTAAAATCTGTCTATATGTGCAGAATAGCATGCCTGTTATACTCACTGTGGAACGTAAGGGGTTAATCCTCTGCATTTTGTAAAAAGGCCCTTTGATCCTGTATGGACAGATCCTCCTCCTCCTGCAGGGTCTCTCTTGGCAAGGCCAGATAAGACACAGTGAGGGTAGTACTGCTGCACGTGCTCCGTTTGGTCTCTATTGCTGGAGAGAACATTTCCTTGATGATCAGAGCTAGCCAGGTCACATGATATTGACATCACACATGTGGGCGTGTATACAGATCCTAAATGACAGCCCAGTCCCTCCCTCCTCCTCTATGTCCAGTAACTAAAAAGAACACAGTGGGTGGGATGTCACATCTTGATTGATGGATGATCCGCCTCCCATAACAGCATGAGGACACAGGCTATATACAGTGCAGCGCTAGAGAGAGGAAAATCTGACCGTGGGATACACCATCAGGTCTGGACAATAGTGACGTCACAGCTCCCGTCGCCTTCCGATGCATTTCCCCATAAAAGGCTATGTCTGGGAATGGAGAACCGCTTGACTGTCTTAATTTTATTGTAAGTGCAATGGTTTTAGGTTGGGACGCCAATCATTGGGCTTATGATCGGTGTGTGAATTGTACGGGGCTACACACAGGATATCTTCTTATCTCAGGCTTACCATGATCTCCTATAATTTAGAGATCATGAGGATCTTGTAAGAGGCACATTCTCATCTGTTACACTGGTGGAACACGGATTTATTTTCATCTGTCACTGGGAGCGGTGCACTTGATGTTGTTTTGGGAAACAAAACGGAAATAATTTTATATGGACACATGTTCACTATTGATATTTATTTCAAAATACTTTTTGATACTATTTGACATCAGTTCACTAGGCTTGAGTTGCACTGTATATTATATTAATACTTTTGTGTATGGTTATTAGCACAATTTTGTTTATATTTTTGACATATTTATTCCCGCACCCCCACTACGCTGGCCCAGTGGCCCTTGTCCTCATCAACATGTGCCCCCCCCCCCCCACTGTTGAGGACAGGTGGCCTGGTATGGTTGGGGGGGGGGGGCTCACATATTCCCCCCTTTTCCTGGCCTGCCGACTGCATGCTTGGATAAGGGCCTGGTATGGATTGGGGGGCAAGCTTTTTTTTTTGCCGGCTTTGTTTACATTCTGCTGTTAGTGGAGAATCCTCCACTGCCAGCGGGGATGACTTGTTAAGAAGTCGGCGTGTGTTGGCTCCTTGACAACCGATAACTCATCCCTGCTGCTTACAGGACAGATGCTTCTAGCAACCAGCATAGATTGCATTGTAGAATGGATAAAAAAAGAATGAATATGCAATTTTGATGCTTGTCCATTGAAGTCTATGGACCACACAATCGCACTGCATCGCAAAACTGATGTTATTTCACTTGTAATGCAATTCTATGCATTCCAGTTCACATTAGAAATCACATCAGTGTGAACCAAGCTGAATGAGGGCACACCTAAGAGGTTGTCATAGTTTCATAATAATTCTATTTGCCTTCATTCATAAAACAATCTTCATCTGATGTAGTATTATCTTGTGATAAAACAATGTAAAAATAACACTAGATTTCAGTGCTAAATATTGCAAAACATAAATATTTAAGGCATTTGTTAAATAATGCATTTTCTGAAGTGACTACTTTTGAGTTATTTTAAGGCAAAAATGAATGCAGTATTTACCTCTTAGTGAATTGACCCCACAGACTTATCCTGCTGGTAGTCCTTTTGACAGGGTGCATAGAGGCACTGACTATGCAATAGTCTTGGATATGTCTTGGTATACTTCAGTAATTTAATATTAACAGGGTAAAATTATTTAAATTCTTGCAGAGAAGTAATGAAAATGAAACAGCGATATGAAGTGGGCTTACAGAAGCTGGAATCTGCATCATCCCAAGTCACTACAATGCAAAGTGAGTTGGAAGCTTTCCAGCCACAGCTGAAGGAAGCCAGCAAAAAGGTGAATGAGACGATGGTAGTCATTGAGAGAGAGTCAATTGAGGTGGCCAAGACAGAGAAGATTGTGAAAGCAGATGAAGCAGTAGCTAATGAACAAGCATTGGCTGCCAAAGCAATCAAGGATGAATGTGACAGTGAGCTGGCTTCAGCTTTGCCTTTGCTGGAATCTGCTCTGTCTGCCCTGGACACGCTTACTCCACAGGTGGGTATCTCCTGTTCATATTATTGATAATTTATCTGGTATACATGTTAAGATATTATGATTGCTATACTACCAACCAATTCGGTAGATAAGCAGCTGTTTTAGTTTTTGTTATTGCTCATAAAACATTCAAAATCTAGCAAAAAATTAGCTGCTTTCTAAAATTGTGAAGGCATTTAACTTGGATAAAACGAATGTTTACTTAAAATGGTTGTAAAGGCTGAAGGTTTTTTACCTTCATGCATTCTCCTTCTGTGTGCAACATTCCCCCCCAGCTTCAATACTTACCTGATCCCAATCTCGATTCAGCGCTGTGCACAAGAGTATTGGCCCTACTGGTTCTCTCCCTCCTAATTGGCTGAGACACACCAGCGGGAGCCAATGGCTCCTGCTTCTGTCAATCACAGCCGGTGAGTAGGGGCCTGGCCACGCTCTGTGTGTCTTATGGACACACAGAGGTAGCTTGAAGCGAGCACACACGAGTGCCCCCATAGCAAGCAGCTTGCTATGAGGGCACCCAGCAAGGTAGAGGGGCCAGGAGCGATTGTGGGGGGACCCCAGCGGAGGAGAATCAGGACTGCTCTGTTCAAAACCACTGCACAGAGCAGGTAAGTATAACATGTTTATTACTTCACAAAAATAAAACATGAGCCGTTAATGTAAAACGCACAGCAAAAAGTACTGCAGAAACTGATCAAAAGCAAACTGCATAGGTGTGAACCGAGTCTTATGCTGGCCATACACGTATCAATTTTCGGACAAGACACAAAAAATCTTTGTACAATCGCTAAATGAAAGAATGTCGTTTGAAAATTTCACTTGCTTTTAACATTCAGTTTTAAAATGAATGTAATTTCTGAATGAAAACCGCATACACTGTCTGAAAATTCCTTTGATCAAGAAGTGTTCTATTTTGCTCCTTCGAAATTTCCTGTCACTGTGGTTGATTTGACACCGCTAACGATTAGAAAATCAAACATACGTTCTTAAAATGAACATTTTTTTTTGAAGTAAGACATAGTTTTTGTATGGGCAACATAAGTGACAGCAGGCGCAGGTAGCTTTTATTAAGCCATCTGCCTATGACAAGGGAGTGCGTCATACAGTCAGGTCCATAAATATTGGGACATCGACACAATTCTAATCTTGTTGGCTCTATACACCACCACAATGGATTTGAAATGAAACGAACAAGAGGCACTTTAACTGCAGGCTTTCAGCTTTAATTTGAGGGTATTTACATCCAAATCAGGTGAACAGTGTAGGCATTACAACAGTTTGTATATGTGCCTCCTGCTTTTTAAGGGATCAAAAGTAATGGGACAATTGGCTGCTCAGCTGTTCCATGGCCAGGTGTGTGTTATTCCCTCATTATCCCATTTATAAGGAGCAGATAAAAAGTCCAGAGTTCATTTCAAGTATGCTATTTGCATTTGAAATCTCTTGCTGTCAACTCTCAATATGAGATCCAAAGAGCTGTCACTATCAGTGAAGCAAGCCATCATTAGGCTGAAAAAAACCCCCAAACTAATCAGAGAGATAGCAAAAACATTAGGTGTGGTAAAATGATTACAGTGCCCCTTTACAGTGCAGTCCCCTTTATATTACAGTGCCCCCTTTACATCACAGCACTCTTTTTACAGTGCCCCTGCAGTTCCCCCCCCCCTCTCTCCTTCCCCACCCCCCCCCCTTGACGTCCCCGTGACATTTTTCTCACGACACTACATTTCCCCCGTGACATTATATTTCCCCTGACGTGACATTTCCCCGTGACATTAGTAAAATGGTGTGGATTACAAAAACGATAGAGAGACTAATCAAACCCCCAAAAAAAGTCGGATTACTACCGAACGAAGTGACTATCACTGTCGAGAAACCTAGAGTATAACTCTCAACTGTCGTTCTCTAAAGTTTACGTTTATCGTATGAACTTTACTTGAGACCTGAAAAATAGACGAGGAATATTTACCCTATTACTCCCTTATTGTGTGTGGACCGGTACCTTGTCGACTCGTCGGTTAACAGGGTAATGAAAACTAGGGAATTTTTCG
>BLSH010262334.1:1381803-1403826 GCA_018402905.1 Glandirana rugosa
AGGCTTGGAACTCAAGCCATTTGACGCCATTTTCTTTATCACAGAATGGTGCTCTGTTCCTTGCCTCACATATCAAAGCACATGGTTATGGAACTGAGGCGTGGAACTCACGCCAATGGACGCCATTTTAAGTGGAATGACTTCCGGTTTTAGCCCTGAATGGGCGTGTCTGTTTAACTCTGCTTCTTTTTTGTTATATATATGGGTAGTGACAGGAGGGGGGTATACCCCAGATGAAGGCTATTGGAGCCGAAACGCGTCGGGTTTCCATACCCCCCCTGTCACGATTCTTTTTACTTTGAGAGCTCTCTTGAATTTTATACTGTGTGAGTATGATTCAGTTTTTTTGCAATAAATAAGATTCTTTACAGTATTACACTATTGCGGTTCTTTCTCCATTTATTGCAATACACCACCTACCAAAATCCTGAGAACGACCGGTTGGAGTAGTTGGAGATTTCTATCCATGATGAGATTCTGATCCCTGCCCCTTCCTGGTCTCGACCCTTGATACATGTTGATGACACCTGGATAGTTCCGGACCACCTTCCTTTTGGAGATTTGTGACCTACAGATTCCACACCAGGATCCTGGATGACATCTGAGCACATATCTACTGATCCATTGTGATTTCTGCGCAAGATCTATGGGATTCTGGTAAGCATACACCCATTTCTATACATTGGATTTATCAGAATTCCCCTGCGTTTTGCTTGAACACTCTGATGCTGTTAAGTTTACCTTGATTTATTTTGAACACAAGAAGATTGAGATTCTTCCCTCTGCTTCCTAAGTTGGGACCATTGTTGTTCATTGTATATACACCATTCTCTTTTATGACCATTTTTACTATAATATTTGGGCGCTGCAATTTTTCTCTTTTTATAATAAATTGTGCCAATACTGCACTTAGAGGCTCCTCTGTCTTTGTCTTGTGATCAAATACCACCAAAAGGAAGCTCAATTTAATTTGGGTACAACGCCGCACGACTGCACAATTGTCAGTTAAAGCGATGCAGTGCCGAATTGCAAAAAGTGTCCTAAAGTGGGAAATCCTTTTGGGGCTGAAGTGGTTAAGCTGGATTTCAGACATTATCATTGCCGCTCCACCTGGAGCAGCACGATTGCTTTTGCCTCCAAAGATACTGTGGAGAATTGAGCATAAAAGGACAGATAGCGCGTTATTTGCAGAACTGTCATGTGAAAATAAAAGAGGAGAAGCCTGAAAAAAAGGAAACTAAAGCAGCCACCGCATTTAAAGACTGATAAACTGCTATATATTAGTTTTTGTGGGGCATTTAGATATGCATTAAGGTAATGTTTACTATTGGACATGATCACCTTAATAGATTCTTCATCAAAATGAAATATTGACAGGTGAATCAAAGCCTGAACTACTCTGTGTCAGCCCATGATAGGGTTACTAAGTAACTGAGGAGTGGTTTGGACATATTTCAGACCTGTAACAACAAACTGAACTTTAGCTAAAGAACTCTACTTGCAAATATTCTGCTTTAAAATGTAAAAGTGTTGTGTTTGCTTTAGGACATCACAGTGATGAAGACTATGAAAAGTCCCCCTGCTGGAGTAAAACTTGTCATGGAGGCAATTTGCATATTAAAAGGAGTGAAGCCTGAAAAAATACCAGATCCTAGTGGTACAGGACGAAAGATTGAAGATTTCTGGATACCGGCAAAAAGAGTTTTGGGAGATATGAAATTTCTTCAGTCACTTCATGAATATGATAAGGATAACATTCCAGCAGCTTACATGAGCATAATACGAAAACAATATATTACCAATGCTGAATTTGTTCCAGAAAAAGTTCGAAATGCATCTACAGCTGCAGAGGGGCTTTGTAAATGGGTGATTGCCATGGATTTATATGACAAGTAAGAATAAATCCAAAATGTTGTATTAAACACATGTAGAAACATAGAAAACTGATGGCAGTGGTCTGCCTCCTTTTTTAACATGTCTGCCTTAGTATAGCTAGATCTATGTTTGTCTCAAGTATATGGTCACTTACTATTGACCGACTCACTACTTCTGCTGGAAGTCTGTCACAAGAATCATCTACTATTTTGGGAAAAATAATACTTTCTTAGGTTAGTTTTGAACTGTCCTCCTAGTTTGAAGTCATATCTCTGTGCTGTTGAACTAAGCTTCTTAATAAAAATACTGCCCTGAAACTTCTTCACCCCTATCATGTAATCTACTAGACTAGGAGACTCAACATCTAAGCAAAGACATTGATACTATGAAAATAGCTAGATTGGTGGAGCTAACATGTCTGCTGTAGACTACAGATTAAATTATGAAATCTTAATTTTGCAGTACAGTGTATTCTGGTGCCCACAGATTTCATTATTCTCAAGAACACTATTACCTTAGTTAATGCATCAAGATCTGTACTGTGGTCACTGTATCTTAAAACCCTTTTTGTTATTTGGCCATATTATTAACCAATACATTGGTCCATGGTGCTAGGAGCATGGCGTGATTTGCTTTTTGTGCAGGGTTTTGGGGATTATAAATAATGTAATTTATAAAGCACGCCATAACAGTTTAACATCTCATTACCTGAACTTGTAACATTCAAAGTGACACTAAACAATAGCCTTATTATAAGCAATTCATACACAATCACTGCTTAACCTGTTAAGGACTGCCCCAGCGATGAGACTCTTCCTCCTTATTAGCTGAGATGGCAGTGCGGTGCCACTGGCTTCCGCTGCTGTCGAATTCAGTGAGCCAATAAGAAGAGAGAGGGGCGGGGCTGGGCAGGACCGTGGCTCTGTGTCTGAATGGACACGGGGAGGTGCAGCTCCACTCGGGTGCCCCCATAGCAAGCTGCTTGCTGTCGGGGGACTCAACAGGAGGGAGGGGTCAGGACCGCCAAAGAGGGCCCCGAAAAAAGGAGGATCCGGGCTGCTCTGTGCAAAACCACTACACAGAGCAGGTCAGTATGACATGTTTGTTATTTTTACCCAAAAAAGAGACTTTACAATCACTGTAATGACCCTGTAATCTCTTTTTCATGAAATTGTTTCTTATGTTTTCTTGCCTTCTTGTAACATCCTCTGTGAGCTCTTCTTTACCCCTGCACTTTTGTTTGTGTGGAAAAAGCAGTGCCCATCAGTTGCAGTCATGTGCAATGCTCTATATACTACAGTTCCCACAATCCATAGTTCTTAGTTCCTCTCAGGAGCAAGCAACAGAGGGTGGCTTCATTCTTACTTCCAGTGGGACCATGGAGAACGAACATAGCCACCATCTAATAGAATGTTAGATTTCAGCAGCAAAAAAAAAATGGAGATTTCTAAGAGACTGAGAGCAATAGAAGGTATTAAAAGGTAAAAGCACTCACCTCAACATAAAGTAATAAGAGCCAGGGATTTTAAAGCGGAGTTCCACCCAAAAGTGGAACTTCCGCTTTAAGGGGAGGTGATTCCCCCCCCGACATGCCACAATTGGCATGTCATTTTTTTAGGGGGGCAGCTGGGACCCTGTTTTCACTTCCTGTCCTGGTTCCATGGAGCCGGAAGAAAGTTCACCCCACCCAGTGATCTTCTGGGACACGTCACAGGTCCCAGAAGATACGTCAGCCATTCACAAAACGCAGCGCAACTTGCACATGCTCAGTGCGCGCACGGCTTTGAAGCCAAAGCCAGGCGCCCACACTTGTGATGTCGGCGCCACTGTGGGGAGGGGGAGAAGAGCGAGCCTTTGGGCAGCCGCATCGCTGGAGGACAGGACAGGTGAGTGTCCGATTGTTAAAAGTTAACAGCTACACTTTTTGTAGCTGCTGACATTTAACTGGGTGGAACTCCGCTTTAAGGGATACCCTTGATATAGTGAGCCAAAGAAACCCATAGGTTAATAAAAGTAGAACATTTATTGACAAAATCACATTAAAAAGTAATTAATTACTTATTCCATTGATACATAAATACATGACAGAAGGTACATATGGAGCATCCCGACGTTTTGCAGTCCTCTGCTGCTTCTTCAGGATGGCCCCGTACTTCCTGGTTCAAACAGTATATTTCAAGGATGGGTCCGCTCACCAAACTCACACATCGGGGCAACTCAGGGGTATGAATGGCAGCAGTTTCAGAGCTGCATGCCCTGTCTGGTGGACACTGGATCACGATACACCCCCGTGGCCCAGGTGAAGGATGGTAATACCAAGGGGCACCACAGTGAAAAGGCACAATTCAATTTTTTTCCCCCGTTATTGGCCGGAAGGTTCTTAATTGATAACCAGCGTCCTCGTCCGTGCCAACAGACCGCCAAGGGGAAAGGTATAGAAGCAATAGAAGGTACTTTTTGGGATAAAAATACATACATAAATAGATTTTTTTAAACTAGAGTTTAGTGTCATTTTAAGGTCACCCATAAAATTGTCCCTCAAGCAATAATTTGATTTTAGTTTTGGAAAATGGAGAAGACTTACAATCTCTGTCAGGTACATTATTAATTCCAGATTGTAACCCCATTGATGTAAATTTTATCTCATTTCCTGTCCCTTATGATGCTCATGCAAGAAATTATGGGTGTACTTGTCAGGAAAATAGGAATGCACAGAAAACAATTAAAACATTATCAGAAGTTCAAACTCTTTTATACTCCACCAAAATGTGTTTTTGTGTATGTCTATGTCCCTATTGGAGACATTTTCTGTCATTCCCTCCTCTGACTAAGGGAAACCTTCCCAATACAAAGGATATAAATCCACTTTGTGTGCATCAAATATCTTTTCAAACCCAGAGATTACATTGTAAAGGTAGCAGTGGCATAATTACTTTGCTATACCTAGCCCATGCAGAGAGCAGAG
This sequence comes from Glandirana rugosa, assembly GCA_018402905.1. NCBI lineage: Eukaryota > Metazoa > Chordata > Amphibia > Anura > Ranidae > Glandirana > Glandirana rugosa. Next base: position 1,386,644 of record BLSH010262334.1, read on the forward strand.
CTGTGGAATGGGTCCAACAGTTCTACCTATCTGAAGCTGCCTGTAGAAAACTACAGGGGTAGGGTGGAGACAAGCCCAGTCACCCTGCACAAGGAGAGAGAGCAGCAGTGACTGGTCTTTATGACAGGAAGCTGCTGTACAGAGGAAATATTTCACACTGCATTACTGCACATATCTGGAAGAAATACACAAAGCACACCAAGATTCAGACAGGAATACATGTCTCATGTATTTAGACAATATTTGCTTATCCTGAAGTTCAGCTTTAAATTAAAACACAGCTCCTTAAACCTTAAAGCAGTTATAAAGTTAAAACATTTTTCACCTTAATTCATTCTGGGCATTAGGGCAAAAATGGTCCACTACCTGTCCTAGCCCCCCACTCCAGTTCCTGATCTCACAGGAAACACTGAAGGCAGCAGGAGACATAGGAGTCTGCAGCTGTGAGTCAAACTCCTGTGAGGAGGAAGCAGGGGTGTGGCTTACTGGCACTGTGTGTATCTATTGATGCACACAGCCTGGCTCGGGAGCACCCCCACGCCGGTGCCCCCTTATGACACACACCTGGCTGTGGGAGCACCCAGAGGAAATAGGAGCAGACAGTGCCAGTGTGGGGACTCCAGAAGAGGAGGTAAGGGACCCAATCTGTGGAATATTGATCATTGCACAGAGTAGGTAAATATAACATATTTTTTTATTTTAAAGCAAAACAAAATATCCTTTAGTGTCACTTTAACCCTTACCTTAACTTTAATATTTAAACTAAACTCCCGAACCCCTGAAACTGAAATTAAACCAACCTCAAATCTATTTATTAACACTAAACTAACCCCTGCAGTAAAATACTTACTTTTACCTGCCTCCAGAGCAGCAGTGCTAATTCATAACAGCAAAAATCAAAAAACAGTGCACTGAAAGCAAATGATCTGCACGTTTTCTGTTAGAAAAGTAACAATTTGAAAAGCCATTTGCCACTGCCTGGCTGACCTACTGTGCATAAGAGAGGTGGGAAGTTTCACCTTGATGTCACAAAGGAAGCGGTTTGTTTTTTGAAAAGCTGCATTTACTTATAGCATGGCATGTTTATTGTTATGTGTCTCCGTGTGAAAAAATCACATTATAGTATACAGTAACTAAAGGCAAAACTTTTTTAGTTTTGCATAGAGTGAAGAGGGATTCGAACGCTTTCTGGGTTTTATCCCCGCCTGTGTTTCCGTTAGGGAGATTCACCCTCTCCTGTCCTGTTTATATTGAACATTGAAAGTGAAAGTAAAAGAAAATCCCAAATTTTGGGTTGTCCCCAGAAAAGTAATAGAGGGGAAATATTCCAATGGGGACACTAAGGAAATCCCTTTATTTGCAGGAGCTTCCTCTCACTTCCTGTTTGGCTATGGGACACAAAGTGAAGGGAATCTCTGCAATGCGACACAGATGGCGAAAGCAATCTGACAGGTTACAACCCTCCCTTGCTACAAAAACATTTTGTCTTTAGTTCTTTAATTTTACTGTTCTTTTTTATTTGAAATTCAAATTTCAAGGACCACAATAAAATGTAAATCATGTACCATGTTCTATGTATTACCAACATATTTCATATTAAGTATTTCTATTACTTTAGAGTGGCCAAGGTAGTGGCACCTAAAAAGGTGAAGCTGCACCAAGCAGAAAGTGAACTGAAGGTTGCTATGGATAGTTTGAGGAAGAAACAAGCAGATTTGAAGAAGGTACAAGATAAGCTGGCTGAACTTGAGCTGACTCTCGAAGAGAACAAGCAAAAGAAGGCAAATCTTGAGAATGAGGTATTTGCAGAGATCTTTCAATTTAGTAAAAATTAACAAAATCAAATAAACAGCGAAGCTGTTGCCCATAGCAAGACATCAGCTTTGACCTTTCATTTTGTGGAAATATACAAGAATTACCTAATGGGTATGAAATGCCTGTAGTACCCCGTGATCCACAGAAATACACGCACTTGTTTTTTTGGTCAGCGGTTGGGGGCATTTTTGGATTGCCTCAGGTTTGTAGGTTTGTGGCTTAACCAGCCCCCGAACAATAATGTAGCCAAGGTATTTGGCCTCCTCCAAACCTATGGCACATTTCTTAGGGTTGGCCTTGAGTCCCGCGAGTCTCTGAAGAGCATCCGCTACCGCTTGTAACCGGAGCCAATGAGACTCCCAATCGGGGCTGTGGATGATAACATCATCCAAATAGGCCACTGCATAGGAGCGACGCGGTCTTAATGTTTTATACATCATTCTTTGGAATGATGCAGGGGCACCGTGTAACCCAAATAGCATCCAGTTGTACTGAAATGACCCTTTAGGGGGTAGAGAAGGCATTCTTCTCCTTTGCTGTCTCTGTTAGGGGTATCTGCCAATAGCCCTTAGTTGGGTCTAGGGTTGTTATGTACCGGGCACCTCCCAACCGTTCTATAAGTTCGTCAAGCGTTTTTTCTCCGGCTGGTAAACTTTGTAGTTTACCTCCCCTACCCTTTCCCTAACCTCAAAGGGACCCTGCCACTTGGCCAGGAATTTACCTTCAACAGTGGGGACCAGTACGAGGACTCTGTCCCCGGGGTTTAAATTTCGGGTCTTGGCACCACGATTATAAACCCTCTTCTGGGCTTCCTGGGCTCGTTCCATATGTTCCCGTACCAGGGGCAGGACAGCTGTGATTTGATCCTGCATCAAGGAGATATGCTCTATGACGCTTCTATACAGGGTGGCCTCTCCTTCCCACGTTTCATTTGTGATATCTAGCAACCCCATGGGATGTCTACCATACAAGAGTTCAAACGGGCAATAACCCGTATATGCCTGCGGAACCTCTCATATGGCAAACATTGGATATGGTAGCAAAAAATCAATTTCTCCCATGTTTGCCGACCACCTTTTTCAACATACTTTTGAGGGTTTTATTAAATCTCTCCACAAGTCCTTCCGTTTGGGGATGGTAGACAGAGGTACTGAGATGGGAAATTTTGTATAACTTGCACAGTTCCTTAGTAACCCTGGACATGAACAGGGTGCCCTGGTCCGTTAAGACCTCTTTTGTGATCCCCATGCGACTAAATACCTGGACCAATTCCTTGGCTATAGTCTTAGCGGAGGTATTCTGCAAGGGTATGGCTTCAGGATAGCTTGTCGTGTAGTCCAGTATTACCAGAATGTGCTAGTGGCTCTGGGCAGACTTTACTAATGGCCCCACCAGATCCATGCCAATTCTCTCAAACGGCATTTCAATTATGGGTAGGGGAACAAGCGGACTGCAAAAATGAGGCGACGGTGCAGACATTTGGCACTTGGGGCATGACTCACAGTACTATCTGACATCCACATACAGCCCGGGCCAGAATAATCTCTGGGTTATTCTCTCCTTGGTCTTCTCCATACCCAGATTTCCCCACATTATATGGCCATGGGCCAAGTCTAGAACCATCCTGCGGTAGGGTTTGGGAACCACCAGCTGTTCTACCTCGTCCTCACTGTGTTTTACCACCTGATACAGAAAATTGTTTTTAAGAGCCATGTAGGGAAAAGACACTCCCCAATTAGGATCCACATGTTCCCCATCCATCATCTTAATGTTCTCTCTGGCTCTAATGAGGATGACATCTCATAATTTCTCTGTAAAAAAAATCCTCCCTCCTGACCTCTAAGTCAGGTGTAACATTCTGTCCAATCCCACTATCAGAGTCAGAGATGTCCTTGTTCGGTACCCTCAAGCTGATAGCTATCTTCCAGGTCCCCAAGCTCCTCAGCCATTACAGGAAAAGAAAGAGGGTCTTCTCCTTCCTTGGTCCTGCCAACAGTCTCCCCTTCCAATCGGCAAAAAGGGTCTGAGAGTTCCCGTGTTTCCCCAGCAGGGGAAGCGCTATCCTCCACACTCCCTGTGTCTTCCCATAACCTCCAAAAATGGGGAAAATCCTACCACACTAGGACCTTATGAAGCAGGGAAGGTACCACCCCTACTGAATGTGTCACACTGCCCCAAGGGGTGTCAATCTCAACCACCGCAGTCTGGTAATCCTGAGTGTCCCCATGGATGCAATTGTGCTAGGGTGTAATTTTGCAGTATTCACACAATTGCTGTTGACTAAAGTCACAACACTACCCAAGCAGTACAGTGACTGGCTTCCCATCAACAGAACATTTACTTTTCCATCCAACCCTGACATGATGCAGTACTTGCGACCTGTGCAAAAAGAGATATGCCTCTTTTCATATAAGCATTATCACACTGCATTGGTTCATCATTTAGGGGACAGTTGGCAGCAATATGTCTCAATGCATGGCATCGGTAGCACTGTATGTGCTCTATACCCCGTCCTCTCAAGGGTCCCCAGGACCTTCCTGCCTTCTTTGGCCAGTCTCCAGGTCTAGAGCACATAGTCTCTTTAGCCGTAGCAGTCTTATCAAACGTCCCCACACCCTTGAACCATGGAACAGTCTTACCGGGTCCGCCGGGTGATCTTTCACCCCTAGATACATTGGAGTGGGGCACAGACAGGTGCAACAGGTCCTCAGTAGCACTGTGTCTCTCCACGAGGTCCACCAGTTGGTTTGCCATTTTTTTGGGTCCCCATGGCTGACCCACTTCCTCAAAGTAGCTGGGGGCGCACACAGATTCCAGTCCATGACCACACGCTCCACGATCTGAGGACCTGGCAAAGTCTCTGGCTGTAACCACTTCCTCGTGAGATGGATCAAGTCAAACATTTGGGAGGGGGTGGCTGGTCCATGGGGTACGTCCACTGATGCACCGTTGAGCCCGGACTGCCATGGTGAAACCCAGGCGTGAGAGTATCTCTGTTTTTAAAAACTCATAGTCCTGGGCCTTATCGGGTTCCAAATCAAAATAGACCTTTTGGGTTCACCTGTAAGAAAAGGTGCTAGCAGTCCTGACCATTGTCCTTTTTGCCATCCTTCCCGCACCGCGACTCTCTCAAAAGTGGTGAGGTACGCCTCCATGTCATCCGCAGGTGTCATCTTCTGCAGGTGGTAACTGGCACGTATCAACTTTTGTTCCACTGGCACATGAGGTGCGGACCCCTTTTTTAACTCTACGAGAGCCTCCACCAACTGACGGTTGATCTCCTGCTGGGCTTCATGCTGTTAGCGACTCTCCTCCCGCAGCGCTGCAGCAGCTTAGTGGCTTTCCTCCCACTGTGCTGCAGTGGCTTGTGCGACTTGAAGGTTGGTCTCCCGCTGGACCGCAGTCGTCTGTAGCAAGGCCTTCAATATCTCCTCCTTGTTGGAAAGTTGCCCACTGAATCCACCACGTGTCTGAGATTTACCTTTCCTGGGAAAAAAGTAGCGTGCAGGCAAAGCTTTCTTAAAAGTCTGGCGGGTTGCTAGTTTTATTGATAAAGGTTGCAAGTCAAATAAAAAAGCAATATAGCAAAAGAAATCCTTGCCGTCCGGCGCTAAACTATACAGAACAGAAACCTCACTATACGTTGTCAGGTTCGTCCCAGACACCCTCAAACAAAACAAATGCAAACCTTTCTTTTGAGTCCTTAAAGCATGGGTGTCAAACTGGCGGCCCTCCAGCTGTTGCGAAACTACAAGTCCCATCATGCCTCTGCCTGTGGGAGTCATGCTTTTAATTGTCAGCCTTGCAATGCCTCATGGGATTTGTAGTTCCGCAACAGCTGGAGGGCCGCCAGTTTGACACCTGTGCCTTAAAGCAACCAATTCCCAATGTGTAGCTCTCTCAGTGTAGTGATGCTGAGTTCCAGGCCAGAGCAACACTGTTCTCTCCTCCTGGTCATTTAACCACACCTGAGACTGGACTCTAGTGGACCCAAAAACCTGGCCCGGAACCAGCCCTGCCACGGTGGCTGGGAAAACCAGGGCTGGACTCCACTTCAGTCCAATCCAAGTGAACGTATGCTAGGCAACAAATAGCATCTGTCTATCACTTTGCCTCACATACCATCACATATTTCCCCCTCTGCTCAAGCTCCTGGGGCTGAGCAAACGTCCCAACCATACAGTGGACCCGGGAAAGGGCACCCATATTGTTCTGTAGCTTTACCTTGCATACCATCACAATATATATTGTGGAATGGGGGTGTTTAGCTCTTGTGGTAGGTGCGTTTGGAGGTCACAACAGCCAGGATCTTTGTTTGAGGGCATGGTAGCCCATATTTATTTAAAAGAAAGTTCAAAACAACAATCAATAGGATTTCCCTCGCAGGGGGTTGTCACCATCAACATCCAGAAATTGTAGACTCAGCCTCCTGGCTCACAAGCAATCAGTAGCCCTCCTGGCAATAAGGTCAGTAGCCCTCCTGGCTATAGCGATATCCTAGCCCTCCTGGCATATCACTGTATCCAGCCCTCCTGGCTGGTAAGCGATCCACTTGTGATCGCCTCCTTGCAGATGTGGAAGCCCAGACGGCCTGTCTCCCTCTCTGGAGCCATCTCCCAGTGTGTGACTCAGAACCCTGGTCCTGCCTTCTCTTATCAGGCTCCCACACTCCTGCATAATCGGTGTCCTGGCTAAACCTAAATCCTGGACCCAGGACTGGGGATTTCATCCCAACCAGATCGCTATGAAATCCCCGGGTTCCAGATCCCAAAACAGACTTTACAAAATGAGGAAACTGAAAGGCCAGTTTCCTCACAAATAGGCAAATTCCCTGGAGCCCCTCAACCTTCCAGGTTGAGAATCCCGTGTCCTCCTGCTGGTGGGGTACCACACTACCACATATCCCCCTCTGTCCGGGCGGGACACACCAAGCCACACTCTTGAATGGTGCACCTCTGCGCCAGCTGGCAGCTGCGTGGGCCCACTCTTTCTTGCGGGTGTTTTTCCACCCAATATTACACCCTTCAGTGTTGCCAATGTCACCAACTATTTTCCCTGGGTTTTTTGGGGCAGAGTCTGCAAAGGGCACACACACTGGGGGCCAGCATTACGCACAGGAGCCTCACCAGCCATTAACTCCCCTGGTGTCACCCACTCTGCAGGCAGTTGTCCTACGACCTGACCATTTCTACACCTCCCTGGATTTCTATCCAAGACTTGCATAGATGAGCTCTCGTCTGATCCACATATAACTTTTACCGTAGTTCTCCTCCATGCTCCTGTCTCCGGGACCTCATCAGGTTTGTCACCTAAAGCCATTACTGAACTGGTGACACCAGTCTCTTGAATCACATCCGTCTGAGCCCCAGTCAGGATTTCTACTTTTTCCTGGTCCGCACTCGACCCTTCCATCTCACATGGTTTGTCCACTGGTGCAGCCAACGCGCCCTTTACCAACACCAATAGCTGACCAGCACCACCGTGGACCATAGCAGCAGAAATGCTTTCCAACTGGCTGTTAGGAGGTGACGCCTTTGACATTTCTAACACCTTTTCCATCTTTCTAGAGCCTCTTCCATATACTACTTTTACAGGAAGTAATTCAGCATCAAACCTAAAGGCAAATTTTAACACTAGCAAGAAATTCAGCAATAAACCATTTCTGTCTTGTTTCACTTTGTTCTGTACAGACTACCATTCAGTGCTCTACCTAGTGGTACTCTGCAGTACCAGACCATCAGACTGTGGAAAGGACACACCAGTATTGCATGACTATACATCCCAAAGTTCCAGCATCTCCTTGAGTGGTTTGGTTACAAACCAGCCCCTTGATTCCTGACCCACAGTCTTTCTGAGGACTTTCATGATCCTGGGAAAGCAGAGAGTCTCACTTGCTGTGACTTAAGAAGTTGCACCGTTTAACCGAAGCTCCTCCTAGACGTGGGTAACCACAGCCTGGTGCTCTACCGGAGCACTGCCAGATGCTGTATTTATATCCAATTTCTCAGGCTCTGCAACGGTGAGTTTACCAATGACCACGTCTCTCTGACACTCCCATTCAACATTACTTTTTAAAGTCACGGACAAAATCTCTGCTGTGTGTTCACCGTTATCTGGTTCTTCTTTCTCTTGAGGGTTAACCTCTGCAGCAGCCACCACACCTTCAGCTACAGACTGCTCTGCAGTCCCCCCTGCTGACACAGCAGAGACAGTGTCCACCTTATTTTTGTGCATAAAAGCCTTTTCTATTAGCGATATCATGTTTTTATCCCAATTATCCCAATCCATTGGGAGGTGTGCTCCCTTCACAGGTACTCCTCAGCACTGATCCATCTGCCCAAGGAGACACATGCAAACAGATGGGCTTAGCTGCAGACTTATTACACAAATCACTGTAAATCATGTCAGACTTCGGTAATACAGGCTTTAACAAAACAGGTTGCAATACACCACATCCACCACCTTGCTCCGGTGGCGCTTCATAAACCTCACATATCTTTGCATTTTTTACAGGTGGTATTAACTCACTAACTGTACAGGGTACTGCACAGGGAAAAGTCACTCTCAAGAGCATATTCAGTGGTCCCACTAACTGGGGTCACTCACACATCACCATGGGTAGTCTTTTTCAGCATGAAATCAGCGGTTCCAGCCATCATTTCATTAAAGACAGTCTTATCCATCACAGTAGTAGGAGTCACCATCTTCATTTGAGTATGATGTCTCATGTCTCATGAAGCAGTCCTCTGTCGCACTTTCACTGGCCAACTCTCCCTGGTGGCTATGGAATGAAACTGCAGCAGCCCTTTCAAAAATCCTTAGCACTCCCTGCAGGCACAACAGGTACTTCCTCATTGTTGCTAGATATGACTGCAAACATATTTGCACAGGAATCTGGGCCTGCAGACAAAATGTTTTGCTCTGCAACATCACCTCCCGCTGTACCCCACAACCAGGGACAAGGCAAACAATCATGTTCCAATTTACCACATTCCAGGCATGGGATCTGGTGACTTTCTCTGGTTGCTTAGGGAGATGGCATCCTCTCAGCTGCTCTTTACTGGCTCTCCCAAACCCCTTGACTTTTCTTTCCATGAAGCCGTGTTGCATTACGCTTGCCATAATCCTCTGTAGGTGATACCTTTGGCTTGCGATTCCTGTTTTTGCTTTGGGCGACCGCGCTCCTCTCCAACTTCTGGTGGGCATGTTGCTTATTCCTAGCACTCAGAGCAAGCTTCCCAAACACAGGTGCAGACCTTTGCACTGGAGCCTGGGACAAAGGGCACTTGGAGACAGCATGCCCCCATTCACTGCACCGCAAACAAAGCTCTTGGTACCATGACTTGTCAGGGCTTTACACCTTGATTGCTGGTCTCCTAGCACCAGCATTGCTAGGGGCAACAGCATGCACCTCCCCTTTAAGTGAAGCAGAGAACAGTCTGCAATATTCTCCTGCAGGCTCACACCCTTGCTTCATTCTCACAGTCAGTCCACAACACATTTGTGCTGTCCAGCCAAAAAAATGGAACACTTTCTTTTTAAGGCTTTTTCTCTTGCAGGTTCTCCTCACCTGCATACATATTGTGCAGTCTCATGCACCAAAACATAGTTCACGTTTAACCGCTGAACTCACTTTTTGCAGGCATCTGGATGGTGTCCAAAAGCACTCCTCCGAAATGCTGTTTGCCTGGCTACACTTCCGCACACAGCACCCCTGACACTAACTCACTGTAGAGCAGGGACCCGGATTCTTGTGCCTACATCCTCCACCACGTGTGGCATGTAGGAGTTTAGCTCTCGTGGTAGGTGCATTTGGAGTGAGTTCACGACAGCCAGGATCTCTGTTTGAGGGCATGGTAGGCCATGTTTATGTAAAAGAAAGTTCATAACAATCAAAAGGGTTTCCCTCGCAGGGGGTTGTCACCATCAACATCCAGAAATCATAAGCGATCAGTAGCCCTCCTGGCTATAACGATCAGTAGCCCTCCTGGCTATAGCGATATCCTAGCCCTCCTGGCTTATCACTGTATCCAGCCCTCCTGGCTGGTAAGTGATCCACTGCGGCGTGATCACAGGTTACACCTGCCTCCTTGCAAATGTGGACGCCCAGACTGCCTCCTGCAGCCTTAGACCCCTGGAGACCACCTGTGTCCCTCTCTGGAGCCATCTCCCAGAGTGTGACTCAGAACCCTGGTCCTGACTTCTCTTATCAGGCTCCCACACACCTGCATAATCAGTGTCCTGACTAAACCTTAATCCTGGACCCAGGACTGGGGATTTCATCCCACCCAGAAATCCCCGGGCTCCAGATCCCAAAACTGACTTTACGAAATGAGGAAACTGAAAGGCCAGTTTCCTCCCAAATAGGCAATTTCCCTGGAGCCCCTCAACCTGCCAGGTTGAGAATCCCACGTCCTCCTGCTGGTGGGGTACCACAATACCACAATATATATACGTTATCTTCAACATTTTATTTGGTTGTTATCTAAGTAATGCACATGAAACTTGATTATTTTTGTTTTTTCAGACTTCATTAGCTGAGTTGAAAGTAATTTTATTTATATATTTAACAGCTCTCATTTGAGATCATCATAAAAATTACAGAAGATAAAAAGCAATATCCATTAATTGGTGGTAAATTAAATGCTTTGATCTGCAGTTGAGCATTGACTTTCTCTGCTGATGGTAGATCTGTCTAGCATCAGCTGTCTTATGTTTGTTGTCCTTCTAATATACAATATCTATTTTTTTCTGTACTTAGCAGACCATAGTGTGTTGAATGCTTTATACAAATGACATTCGGGGGTCTGAAGCTCACAAATTATCTGGCATTAATTATGTTGCATTGCATTGGGAGAATTTATGAGCTTCAATAAACAAGAGTATTTGCATCAAAGGCTTTGTGTTCCATATTTCTAGCAGCTAGCTTGGGTACTGTTCAAGTTAATGATGTTTTCCCTTTGTCTCTGTAATTTCTTTTTATAATCATCTGCACTGTGCTGTGATTGTTGCATACACATATTACAATTTATAGAAATTATTTAATTGCTTTAGTAATCACATCTCGTTAGTTCATAACATATTATTTTAAACTCTATTTTTTAGATGTTTAGATAAAGCTGTAACATAGTTACATACTTCTCAAGTACACCCTTGCACATTGTAGCTGAAATGTATGAAATTAGCAACTAACTTAGATGCAAAACTGTTGTTCCTCATTTAGTAGTATGTTCAACAAAATGTTGTGTATTCTATGACTTCTGTAGCTGAAGCTCTTGGCAGCCAACTGAGAGCAATTTTGCAAAGGCATGAAACATATTTAGCACTGTAGATGAGACAGATTTCCACTGAAAACACTCAAATACAATTAAAGTGGTTGTCAAGCCTGCAAAAAAAAAAAAAAAACAGCTGCAAGACAAAGGCATAATGAGCTAGTATGCATCGCATACTAGCTCTTAATGAAATACTTACCTTAGAGCGACGCTGTTGCAGCGGTCCCCGTGCACCGCTGTGACCGGCGTCATGTCTTCTGTGTGTTGTTCTGGGATCGCGGGCTCCGGCTAATCACAGTGCGGGCTCCAGCGCTGTGATTTGCCGGAGCCGCGATTACGTCACTTCGCACATGTGCGCGGGAGCCGCCGATTACGGCATACTCACGGAAGAAACGGCACCTTGGGGCAATTTCTTCAGTGCGCATGTGCCGATGACGTCCGTACAGGTTTAGGAGATATTCTCAGTACCTACAGATACGCCTGATTATAAGCTTACCTGTAGTTTAAAGTGGTTGTAAAGGGTTTACAACCACTTTAAGAAATGGCCAGATGCAGGTTTTATTTTGTTGCAATGCAGCTTGCAATCTTTAAAATCTTTAAAAATATTTAAAGTGAATGTAAATGTACATTTGTTTTTAAAATAACAAACATGCCATACTTACCTTCTCTGTGCAATGGTTTTCCACAGAGTGACCCTGATCCTCCTCTTCTGGGGTCCCCTACTGACACTCCTGGCTTCTCATGCCTTCTGAGTTCCCCCCAGCACACACTCATGTGTGCATCCCTAGCCACACAGTGGGCATCTATTGATTCCTTGCCATTGAATTTGATTGACAACAGCGGGAGCCAGTGGCTCCCGCTGTTCTCACTGAGTCCAGTGAGGAGAGAGCAGCACCTAAAAGGTTTTATTTTAGCTTGATGAATGCATTATAAGTAAAACACCTTTAGGCTGGGCATACACTAGCTGCGGCCACGGCTTGCAGCAGGGGGTCCAGTGCATCCCTGTTCTCCATTTCAGGGGCAAATCAGGTCCAAATTTTTACCTGAATTCGGAACTGAAACGGAGCCAAAGACACACAGGACCCTTTTACAGTGCGGGCCGTGGCCGCCCCGGAGCTGTGTGAACCGGCTCCATTGAGATCCAGTCACACTCTCCTGTCATACGAATTGAATGTGGAGAAACTTGCATCCAATTCGCAGAAGTGTGAACGCAGCCTTTATAACCACTTTAACCACTGTACCTGTTTGACTTTGTCTTGCAGTGTGATAGAGTCAATGAATTCCCCTCTGTGTTGCCCAGAACATCCATGTCAGTGTTGGTGTTTGTTTTCAGATTGCACAGAAACAGCACCTGGGTTCTGACTAGTTACTATCTGCATCAAAAGCATAAGTTTCCTTTTTTAAATTAGTCAAGGTGCATATTTAAGATGGCGATTAAATGTCAGTGAATATTTTAGGAACCTAATTTTATTTTCTAAATTAGAATAAGTTGTGTTAATATGTTGCAAGCATGTTATCAACCCTGCATTAGTATTGAAAGAGTCTATTTACTGTTAGAGTAGTTGTAATGTAGACTTAAGCCCCGTACACACGGGTGTGACGGTCGTATGACCGAACGTCCAAAATCGCATGTTGGCTGTTGTGTCTCGTGTACTGACATGCACTAAGCGATCGTACAACCAGTGCCTAAAGTAGTGACCTGTTACAAGTGTATAACGAGGACGTTCGGGTGCATGTGATTTGTGAATTAGAAACGTAGGTTTCCCAGAGTGGACACTTCTGGGCATTCCTGACTGCATGTTTTGCATGTACAACTTTGTTGGACCAACTTCTCTGTACACACGGTGCAAAGGTCATACAACCGCTTGTTGTACAGCCAAAGTTTTCTAGTCTGCTCATCCAACTTCAGTACTAACGTTCGGATGATCGTACAACAAGCTGGTTATACGACCGTTGTACCGTGTGTACCGTTGTACCATGTACGCTCTTCATGGAGAGATCTGGGGTCTATCAGACCCCAGATCTCTCCTCTGCCTCTGCCCTCCAAGATCGCTTTGATCTGATTCTTGTACAAGCTGGAAATGGCTTGTTTACATGAGACCGAAACCGGAAGTTACTAAATCCTCATCGCTTCCAGTTTCTGAGGTCACACAGTGTAGGATGAAGAAATTCCTGGACAGCCGGACTTCCAAAAACACACCGCTTTATTGAAGAGTTTCAAAAGCAGATCAATACATCACATGAAGACACGCACAGGACCCCTGGTGGGGCATGACAGCTAACGTGTTTCACGTCTCGGGGGGGTGCTTAGTCATAGCTGACATAAACCTACTAACATACTGTTTAAATAAGCATACAATGCATATAGTGGACTACTAATTGATTAATTGGACAAGACATACCATTGGCTAGCAACCAATTGGAAATAGCATGTGAAATCCATGCAAACTGCACCAGATTAATCGTCTTGTCCAAAATCAGCCAAATAAAAAATAGATGATCTAGTGGTAAAAAACAGTTCTAGAATACATTTTCACATAGCCTATAATATATATAGGGAAATTTGCACAACAATATCCATATTAAAAGGAAAAATTAACAGTAATATAAATGGATTGTGAAAAAACGAACAAACTGCATCCTCCGTCCTACAAGGATAGATGGAAGCAGCTTGGTCCCGTTAGCCCAGGCAATTAGAGACATAAATTAAACAACATATGTAACTTAAGTCAAAGTAACAGCACAATCACAGATGCAACATTGTATCTTTCTGGAATGATTGTAGTCTCCCCAATTGACATGTCCCCATTATGTTCAGTTAATATTGTGTCAGGGTAACTATTATAACGGCCAAACCGGGGACAACAAAATTAAAGAAAATAATAGGGAGACAGGGACCAACAAACAAGTGAATGAATATAGATATAAAGACAAGAAGAAAACATAAGCATTGTATGCTTATTTAAACAGTATGCTAGTATGTTTATGTCAGCTATAACTAAGCGTCCCCCCTGAGACGTGAAATGCATTAGATGTCATGCCCCACCAGGGGTCCTGTGCGTGTCTTCATGTGATGTATTGATCTCTGCTTTTAAAACTCTTTAATAAAGCGGTGAGTTTTTGGAAGTGCGGCTGTCCAGGAATTTCTTCATCCTACATTGCAAGCACAGCTAAACCAGCACCCAACCTGAGCAGCAGCTGGTGATTACTGGTGATTAACAGGCAAGGCTTGGAGCAGTTTCCTTTTCTTTCTGTTCTGAGGTCACACAGTGGGAGGAACAGGGCCCTCTTCCACCGCCTGTAAAAATGATTTTTATTTAGTTATGGAGGCCATCCTCCAATATTATGGTGCTAGCCTGAAAAGTGACCTTTGGTCACTGGGCTCAGAATTGCGACACCTTGTGTCCTGTGTTAGTTAGCTGCAGGGCATTTTCCAATTCCTGATGTCTCGCTTTGTCAGTAAACCTCTGATTTGGGGCTAATAAAGCCTGCTATGTGACCTTTGGCTTTGAACTCTGCTACCCACAGAGCACCATCGGGGTTTGGAGCAGTGGCATAACCTATTGCTTTAACACAGTCTTTGATAACTCACTTAATGGGAAAAGCCAGTTAGGCTAAAGCAAAGACAGCTTCTTAATGGTTAAGACCATTTTTTTAAAACTGTGGATCCTCCAGTTATACACCTTAAAGTGATTGTAAATCTCAGATAAGAAATATGAGCAAAACACCTCTTTCTATATTGTATACTTTGCTTTATCCAAAACACTGAGTGGGATTCCTCTTACTTCATTCCCCTGTTATCTGTATTAGTTATTTCTGACGGATTTCCCGACACAGAGGAAAAAAAAGGTGAAGGGGGAGGGAGCTCCAGCACACCGCCTGTGATTGACATTCATAGCTGTGCTTGTTCTTCATATGCTGTGAGGAGAAGGTGTGTCCCATTCCTCCAATCAGGGCTCAGAGCTCTTATCATTGAGATCTACAGTGTAAGACTTAAAGCGGAAGAAAAAAAAATTAAAAGTCAGCTGCTACACATACAGTAGCTGCTGAAATTTAATAATAGGACACTTATCTGTCCTGGAGTCCACCCATGTTAGCACCCGCCGCCGATCTTTGGATCGGGTGTCGGGTGCAGCCGCATCCATTGCGGGTAAGGGAACCTGGACGTGTAGCAGAGCCAGGAGGGAGCCGGGCTGCTGATGTCAGCGGCCGCTGCTGCCGGCCCGAGCTCCCGGATGTGTGGAAAAGTCCTCTTGCCCCTCCCCCCGAAAGGTCCCAAATGTGACACCTGAGGGGGGGAGGAATCCAACCAGCTGAAGTTCCACTTTTGGGTGGAACTCCACTTTAAGATACCAACCCCCTCCTTTATAGAACTGAGAAATCCTGTGTAAACTGAGCGCCTAGAATGGCTATAGAGGGCAGATTGCTGCAGATAAACAGGTACAGCTAATGTAGAAGGATTGTTTAATCTATGTGCATCACCTGGTGCTAATCACTTAATTGGGTATAAAGTTTACAAACACTTTAACAGGCATACAACCACATAGATCAATTGTGTTTCCACATTTAGGGATTTCACTGACAGACTCTCCTGTTTATGTCTCAGTATGAATTAACTGGAATAGCTCTCCATCCTCTGTTGGCGATGACTTTGATTTGTGAAACAGTCGCAATTAATCACATCCCTTTGAAAAGACACTTCTAACACAAGGCCAAACCTATGTGTTCTGTACCTTTTTGAACCAAAGTCCAGAGTCCTATGCTTCTGCTGCAATGGTCCTTTCAGGCATCTAGTATTATTTCTCACATAGAAATGATGTATGTTCTAATGCATAGAGAACTTTGGCTACATGCGTGCAGTGTTGAGAATGTGTTTAAAAAATGCCTATTTACACATCTTTTGAAAGAAGCCATCTCTTTGGTCATTCAGTTGACAGTTGCATTCCCAATCCTAATAGTATTTGCACTGTACACCTATTTCAACACAGGAGATTTGTGAATGGGGCAGACACAACCCCATTTTCATCTGCTAGAGCTATAATAATTCATAGACAATCAGAATCTGTCTTCTAGTCCAATCACATATCTCAAAGTCAGTAACCTTCTGCTAGGCATGTCCCCACTTTTTTCCCAGTGCTTTCTCGTTTGCAAACTTATTTAATAAACTCTAAGGCCTGGTTCACACCTATGCATTTTTAGTTCATTTTCAGTTTTGCAGAAACACACTACAGACCATTTAACATGGTTTCCTATGGGTCACATTCACATCTGTGCATTTTATGGAAAGGACCATGGACTTTTTTCTGCTTTTTCATTCCATAGACTTCAATGGATCAAAAATGTGTATTGAAAAACGCAAAATGTACCTGCAATATGCAAACTGCAACTCTTGATAGTTGCTCTTTCCAATTGCAGCAGTACAGAAGCGCAGTAGGACAAAAGTGCAATAGTTTTGAACAAACAGTAGTTGGATACAGTAAGTTTAAATTATTTCTAGTTTCCTTAAAGTATTTCAAATTGCTTTTCTTAAATTGTTTGCTTGTTAACATTGGTATTTTGGCTGTGTTGTTATTAGTGTTTGTTTGCTAAGTGCTGTTGAGGTGTTGAATACTGGGTGTTGTCAATTAGCATATGTAATAGAGGCGGGCTGTTGACCAAATTGGTGCTTAATTAGTGTTGTATTTAAGAAGGGGAGCAACTCTTGTAGAGTTTACTCTTGATAGTTGCTCTTTCCAATTGCAGCAGTACAGAAGTGCAGTAGGACAAAAGTGCAATAGTTTTGAACAAACAGTAGTTGGATACAGTACGTTTAAATTATTTCTAATTTCCTTAAAGTATTTCAAATTGCTTTTCTTAAATTGTTTGCTTGTTAACATTGGTATTTTGGCTGTGTTGTTATTAGTGTTCGTTTGCTAAGTGCTGTTGAGGGGTTGAATACTGGGTGTTGTCAATTAGCATATGTAATAGAGGTGGGCTGTTGACCAAATTGGTGCTTAATTAGTGTTGTATTTAAGAAGGGGAGCAACTCTTGTAGAGTTTAGAATTTATGTTGTGATTAATTCGTGGTTAAACCAGTTGTCGGGTGGAGATAATGTA
>BLSH010262334.1:1407245-1418293 GCA_018402905.1 Glandirana rugosa
TTTAGTGAGACCTCACTTAGAATACTGTGTCCAGTTCTGGAGACCACACTTACAAAAAGATATTGATAAAATAGAACGAGTTCAGAGACGGGTAACAAAAATGGTGAAAGGTCTGGGGGATAAAACATGTCAAGAGCGACTTCAGGAACTTAATATGTACAGTCTGGAGGAAAGAAGGGAGAGGGGAGACATGATTGAAACCTTTAAATACATCAAGGGGGTGAATAAGGTTCAGGAGGGCAGTCTTTTCAATATGAAACCAAAATCAAGAACACGGGGACATGACCTCAAACTAACTGGGGGGAAGTTCAAAACTAATCTTAGAAAGTATTATTTTACTGAAAGGGTGGTTGATGATTGGAATAAACTACCAACAGAGGTTGTGAAACAGTCAAAAGTAAATGGCTTCAAACATGCTTGGGATAAACATAAATCTATAGTCAGACAACAAGGTTAATGTAAAAAAAATAAATAAATAAAAATAAATAAATAAATAAATAAATAAAATAAATAAATAAATAAAAAGGGGCAGACTCGATGGACTACTCAGTCTTTTTTCTGCCGTCACTTTTCTATGTTTCTATGTAACTAGAGTTCAGTCCAACAACACCACAGTTGTGGTTGTATCAATTATCAGGGCAGCAGAAGCCACATGGCCCTTTGCAAAGCAGACTTTATTCTGGCTTGGGCCAAAAGGCATGTTCCCACCTTGTTCATAGTCCATATTTCCTAGGTAGACAATTGACAGACAGACTTCTTAAATTGTTAATGTCTGGACACAGGGAAATTGTTTCTTCACCTGGGAGTGTCCTGAGATATAAATTGTCAGGATCTGGATCACCTGCTGGTGGCATTGCGCTTCCCAGAGTGGGAGGTTTGCAGCCAGCAGATTCTAATAATCAGTCTCTACCTGATGCTAGCTGTTGGGAGGATATTTAGTCTCTCTTCTACTATTGCACTTCTCTTTAGTGTTTTGCTTTGCCGCCAGATACTGCTTGCCACTTATCTCTGAGTCTAGATCCTGATCTTGCTCCTGCCCTGCATCCTGACCTTGATGCCTCTTTTCTGCTCCCCTTGTACCTTTATGTTTGCTGTGTTTCCTGTATGCTGGTGTTTGGATGTGTTTTGTTTTACTATAAATACATTTATAGTACTATATACTGTATACAGTGCATTTGGAAAGTATTCAGCGCGCTTCACTTTTTCCACATTTTGTTATGTTACTGCTTTATAAAATGGATTAAATTCATTATTTTCCTCAAAATTCTACAAACAGTACCCCATAATGACAATGTGAAAGAACTTTGTTTGAAATCTTTTCAAATGTATTAAAAATAAAAAACAAAACAAATCACATGTACATAAGTATTCACAGCCTTTGCTCAATACTTTGTTGAAGCACCTTTGGCACCAATTACAGCCTCAAGTCATTTTAAGTATGATACTACAAGCTTGGCCCACCTATTTTTGGGCAGTTTCTCCCATTCTTCTTTGCAGGACCTCTCAAGCTCCATCAGGTTGGATGGGGAGCATCAGTGCACAGCCATTTTCAGATCTCTCCAGAGATATTCAATTGGGTTCAAGTCTGGGCTCTGGCAGGACCATTCAAGGACATTCACAGAGTTGTCCCATAAACACTCCTTTGTTATCCTGGCTGTGCTTAGGGTTGTTGTCCTGTTGGAAGATGAACCTTTGCCCCAGTCTGAGGTCCAGAGCACTCTGGAGCATGTTTTCATCAAGGATGTCTCTGTACATTGCTGCATTAATCTTTTCCTTGATCCTGACTAGTCTCCCAGTTCCTGCTGCTGAAAAACATCCCCACAGCATGATGCTGCCACCACCATAGTTCACTGTGGTATTGGCCAGGTGATGAGCAGTGCCTAGTTACCTCCAGAAATTACGCTAGCCATTCAGGCCAAAGAGTTCAATCTTTGTTTCATCAGACCAGAGAATTTTGTTTCTCATGGTCTGAGAGTCCTTCAGGTCCCTGTTGGCAAACTCCATGCAGGCCGTCATGTACCTTTTACTGAGGAGTGGCTTCTGTCTGGCCACTGTACCATACATGCCTGGTTGGGGGAGTGCTGCAGAGATAGTTATTCATCTGGAAGGTTCTCTTCTCTCTACAGAGAAATGCTGGAGCCCCCCCCCCCCATCAGGTTCTTGGTCACCTCCCAGACTAAGGCCCTTATCACGCTCATTTTGGCTGGACGGCCCTCTCTAGGAAGAGTCCTGGTGGTGCCAAACTTCTTCCATTTACGGATGATGGAGGCCACTGTGCTAATTGGGAGCTTCAATGCTGCAGAAATTTTTCTGTACCCTTCCCAGATCTGTGCCTCAATACAATCCTGTTTCGGAGGTCTACAGACAATTCTTTGGACTTCGTGGCTTGGTTTGCACTCTGACATGCACTGTTAACTGTGGTACGTTATATAGACAGGTGTGTGCTTTTCCAAATCATGTCCAATCAACTGAATTTATCATAGATGGACTCCAATAACATTGTAGAAACATCTCAAGGATTATCAGTGAAAACAGGATGCACATGAGCTCAATTTTGAGTGCAAAGATTTCAAACAAACTTCTTTCACATTGTCATTATGGGATATTGTTTGAAGAATTTTGGGGAAAATAAAGAATTTAATCCATTTTGGAATAAGGCTGTAACATAAGAATATGTGGAAAAAGTGAATACTTTCCGGATGTACTGTAGTCCAGTCTCAGCCCATTGGCTCTCCCATTGGCTCCCACTGCTGTCAATCAAATCCAGTGACGCGGGAGCGTGTCAATGGACGCAGCAGCAGGACTCGGGAGCACACCCGCACAAGTGCCCCCAGGGAAAGTACTTCTCTGAGGGGGCACTTGAGAACAGGGGGAACCAGGAGCACCGTTGGGGGACCCCAGAAGAAGAGGATTGGGGCCGCTCTGTGCAAAACCACTGCACAGAGGAGGTAAGTATAACATGTTTGTTCTTTACCTCCCTGGCGGTATGATTATTTCAGACTTTTGGTGCAGAAAGCGGCACCATTATTTTGCATGGAAATTTGGCATTTTATATTGTAGGCCTGTAATTATTAGGAATAACTCACTTAAATCTGTTCAAACCAGAGTCTAGTAGACATCCCGGGTATGATAAAGTTTGAAACATGAAATCATAAATTATAATATAATAAATAACTAAAAATAATTATCAAAAATAATAACATAATAGTAATAAAATGTATTCAATAATATAATCAAACCAAAACCACTGAAATGTGCTCAGTTGCAGAATTGTCACTGTCATCACTTTCACTGTCTGATGATAAATTTCCCCAAAAATCAGTATCACTCAATTCTGCAAATGATTCTTATTTACTATCGCTGTTTTCTAGTTGGTCAAAAAACACTTTTGAGGTAAAGGGACACTCTTTGGTTGCCATGGACATTCTCAAGTTTCCAGGCAGAAAGAATGACATATATAATATAAAAGTGCATGCAGGGCACTGAGCAAACCACTAGGGACAAAGGGGATGTGAAATGATTTCATACAGTAATGTAATCTTACAGATTACAGTGCACTGTGTGTTTCAGTTTTTGAATTTCCCGTCCGGTTCCGCCCCCGTGCGACGCGATGCTCGCAGGGAACGGAGCCCGGCACACAGAGGCATCGGGCGGGGGACATCGCTGGATCTGGGGACAAGGTAAGTAACGCTGCTTTGGATCCAGCGATGCAATCCCGAGTGTGGCTCGGGGTTACTGTTCTTGGTACAGCAAATTCACCCTGAGCCACACTCAGGAATACCGCCAAGCAGGTTAAAAAAAAACAAAACAAAGCTTTACAACCCCTTTATGCCTTCAAGCTGCCTTCAGAATCCCAGTTTTGGGATATATGCTGCATTAGGTTATTGTAAGCTCCAAGTGTTGCACCAGCAGGGTACCCAGTCAGTATCCAGTCCCCAGTGGTGGGACATGGTGGAGTGTACAGAGGCCGCTCCTTAAGGTGGGGAAATTATCAGGACCTGGATCTTCTGCCATTGGCACTGTGCTTCTCAGAGTGGGAGGTTGTAGTTCCAGTGTCCACCAGTAGGTATCTCCCACCAGCCAGAAGATTCCAGTACACAGTCTCCACCTGATGTAGGATGCTAGGAGGGTATTTTGTCCCTCCTCTACTATTACACTTCACTTCAGTGTTTTGCTTTGCTACCAGATACTGCTTGCCATCTATCCTGAACCTAGATCCCGATCTTACCCTGCACCCTGAACCCTGCTGCCTCTTTTCTGCTCCCCTTGTACCTGATCCAAGTCCTGGTTCCCCTTTCTCATCTGTTCCCTGCATCTCCAGTTTTCCCCGTTTATCTGTGCTCCCCATTTTTGTACATTTTGTATATTGTTAGCTTGCTAGTTTGTTAATTAGGCTTCCTGTCACTGCTTTATGCCTTTTTGTTTTACTATTAATACATTTACTTTACTATATAAAGTCTGGTCTCAGTTTCCTAGTGTAGCTACGCAGATTTGGCCATCACTGCTTTTGATTTTTACATAAGTGTTGGGAGACACCTGACATAGATCTGTTGGCACCCTGTCTTAACAAGGAGGATAGTCTCATGACCAGAATCAGGGATCCCAAAGCCTCCATAGCGGTTTCACTGGTGATCCTATGGGATCAGTTCTGGCTGATATACAACTTCCTTACACTACATAGTCTTCTGCTTTGCAACATCAAAATGAAGGGCATTCTGGTGACACCAAACTGGCCCAAAGAGACTTGATACTCGAACATTCCCCAACTCCTGGGAGACACTGTGTGGCCACTTTTCAACCAATTTGACCTGCAGTCTCAAGAGCTGGTCTACCACCTTGATTCAGAGTACCTGGCTTTGGTGGCTTGGCTGTTAAAGCCCAAGTCCTAAGGGATCTGGGTCTCTCCAAATCAAATATTCCTATGCTGTTTAAAGCTTGGAAATTGACATCTGTGAAGGTCTATCACCATATCTGGAAGACTCATTTTGCATGGTGTGAGGCACAGAATTTTCACCTTTGATGATATTCTGTGGTACATGTCCTGTCCTTCTCCAGTCTGGCTGGGATCAGCACTTGGCCTTGAGCACCCTGAAGGGAAAAGTTTCAGTCTGAACTAATCTCTTTTAGAGACCTCAGTCTGTTCAGTCGCTGGTAAAGGTTTAAGGGGGTGGCTCACAGAGCATCTTTCATTGGTTCATCAGTCTCGCCATGAGATCTTAATCTGGTCCTGTCAGCAACACAGAAGCCTCCCCTTGATCCCACTTGGGATATCCCTTACTTTAAAAGTGTTTTTTCTAGTGGCTATCATGTCAATTAGACAGAATTTGGAGCTGGTGGCCTTGTTCTTCATTTTGCTTCATGGGGACAAGGTGGTTTTAAGGCCTCAGGCCCAAGGGGGTTTCTCCTTTCAAGCTCAATCAGGACATCATCAGTCTTTCCCTTCTTCCAGCTTCACATCATCCCAAAGAGATGTCTCTACATTGTTTAGATGTTGTATGAGCAGTGAGAGTTTACTTCTTCTGTCCAAATCATAGATTTTCTTTTTGTCTTGCCTTTGGGCATCCTAATTCTTGTTCCACTATTTCTAGGTGGATCTAGGTGGATCAGACAGGTTATCACTATAGTTTATTCATTGAAAAATAGAAGTTCTCTATTTCCATGTCAAGGGGCTCACTCAGCCCGTTCATTTGTTAACTCTGTGGCTTTTTAAAACCAGATGTATGTTTCTCAGATTTGCAGGGCTGCCACCTGGTCCTGTGTGCACATTTGTTATACCAGATGGATGTTCATGCCTCTGCTGAGGTGGCTAAAACCACTTTATTGGAAATCGGATTCCCTTATTTTGGGCCTGTCAGCATTGTTTGCTGTGTTGCTCACCCCTCAGTTGTATTGCTTGGGTACGTTGCATGGCCTTGATTAATGGTGTGGCCTGTGTCCTGTACTGTACGATTAAGAAATAAGGATTTTTGACCTACCTGTAAAATCCTTTTCTTTCAGTACAGAACACAGGACACCCCTTCCCTTTTGTCCTGGCATATGCTCTTACTGCTTGCTCAAAACTAAGGATACATAAAAAAAGAGCAGCGCCTCTAAGTGCAATAACTTCTTTAATAAAATTGGTATAAGCACGTATACACTCACATAGGAGAATGAATAAAAGCACGGGAGTAGATCATCCGTGGGTCGCCAGGTGATGAACGGTGTGCAGGCGAGACCCAGTGCCGGCCACAGAACGTCCACACGCTAAGCACTACGTCACTTCCGGGTCACCAAACGGGAAATGCGCGCGTTTGGATCATTCATGATCCCTCATCAGGCAAGACGGGGCCATCTTGTAATTGGGCAGCCCTTTTAAAGCCAAATGGGTAGGGCTCCAATGTATACATACAAGACTAATAGGGTGATTCTAAAAACCTAAACACGTATAACAGAGGCATATAAAAAATAATATATATATATATATATATATATATATATATAACATACCAAATAATCATGAAAAATAAGAATAAAAATAGAAATAAAAATAAACAATATAAATAAAAATAAAATAGAATTGCAGGTAGGGAGGATAAGAATATGATGAAGAAGAAAAAAAAAAAAAGATGAATAATACATAATAAGTACATAATATACCTAATATACACACCACCTAAAAATTAAAAGCCGGCTAGGAACATTGTTGAGAAGTGTTTTAAAAAACATTCTAAAAAATTCTAAAAAATATATATCTTAAAAAATGATTTTCAAAAGATTTCTTTAAATTTAAAAAGGTGTTAGATCAAAAGATGAAAAGATAATATGCAAACGACCAGTCTCCCCCCTAAATAAATTAAAGGAGTGTGTTGACCTTGATCTCCTCATTCATGCCCCCAGGAGAAAGGGTGTCAAGGATAAAAATCCAAAAGTTTTCCCTATTACACAAACGTTTATAGCGTTCTACTAAAGGGAAAGTTTTGGAGATGGATTCTATCACCCAGACTCGCAATCCCTGAACACATTGGTCATGATGTTCAAGAAAGTGTCTAGGGACACTGTGTTTGTCTGAGCCCTTGTCTACAAGACCTCTATGCTCACCAAACCTCTTCCTCAAGGTACGGATGGTACGGCCCATGTAGAGTAAGGGAGGCAATAACGCTTGCCCTTGGAGACAAAGTCTTTCTGACCATGGGTCACGTGTGCGCACGTGAGGCAAAGGGCTTTGTTGCACCTATACATCCCCTTGAAAAATCTAAGGGGAGCACTCAAGGAGTGGGATAAGGATTTTATCCTACTAGGAGCTAGTTGGGTTTTTAAGTTCCTGGCACGTCTATAAGACACCTTGGGGGTGGCAGGTATGGTGTTTTTTAGTAATGGGTCCCCCGTGAGAATGGGCCAGTGTTTTTTGAATATGTGCTCCATCCTCCTAAACTTGCTGTGAAATTGTGTGGTGAACCGCAAGGGTGGGGTACCTACATCAGACTTAGTAGTCGTACTGCGTGTGTCCTCAGGCCGAAGATAGTGATTGAAAGCTTCATCTACCAAGGGGGGTGGGTAGCCTTTTTCCAGGAATTTCTGTCGCATCAGTTGACCGTGCGCGCGGAAATTCTCCTCGCGCGTACAGTTATGCCTGTAACGGCAAAATTGGCTTTTAGTGATGTTTCTCACCCACCGCGGGTGATGGCAACTTCTGAAATTCAAATAAGAATTACCCACTGTGGGCTTGGTATAATTTTGAGCACAGATGTGGCTTTCATGATGGTTCCAGATCTAAGAAGGCCAATTTGTCTGGATCGGTCACAAATGTGAAACCCAAGCCCATAGTATTGTCGTTACAAAATTGTACTAAAGATGAAATGGAGTCCTTGAGGCCATCCCAAATAATTACCACGTCATCTATATACCGACCATAAAAGACCACATGGGAAGCATAGGGATTATTGTTCCAAATATATTTATGTTCCCAATGGCCCATAGTGAGATTGGCATAGCTGGGAGCAAAATTCGCTCCCATAGCTGTGCCATTCTTCTGGATGTAGAACTCACCCTTATGTTCAAAGTAATTATGTGTGAGACAGAATCTAATGGCCTCCATAAGGAATTCTGACTGACGAGGGTGCAGGTCTGACTCTTGATCTAAAAAGAATCGGCCCGCCTGTAAACCAATATCATGGGGTATGGAGGTATATAGCGAGGCGACGTCAAGTGAAAGCCATCGATAGGATAACTCCCATTTGTACTCTTTAAGCATTTCCAATAGCTGAATGCTATCCTTGATGTAAGATGGGAGTTGTTGTACAATGGGCTGTAGAAAGTGGTCAGCGTAGATGGAAAAATAACTGCTGACACTTTGCATAGCAGCCACAATCGGCCTACCTGGGGGATGGGCGAGGTCCTTGTGAATTTTTGTCAGATGGTAGAAATAGGACCGAGAGTAATAGTCATGTTTAAGAAAGGAGGCCTCATCCTCCGTAATGACACCATCTGAATAAGCTTTATCGATAAGGCCGTGAGCTTCCAACTGGAATTAGGGCAGGGGGTCACGTGGAAGTTTACTGTAAGTGTGGGTGTCAGACAAAAGTCTATTCGATTCAAGGAGGTAATCACATCTATTTTGAACAACTATTCCTCCTCCCTTATCTGCTGACTTGATGACAATATCCCTATTCTGCATAAGTTGTTTAAGAGCAGTGGTTTCAGCAGCAGTGAGATTGCTGGAGGAATGTGAGGAGGATGCAGACTCACACATCAACCGTAGATCAGCATAGACTAGCTGGTAAAAGCTTTGAATAAAGGAACCCTTGGCAAACGTAGGATTAAAGATGGACTTCGGGCGAAACTGTGTCTGCTGAATAGGGGGGGAAATGGGTAGTCGTTGTGTAAAACTCTCCACATAATCGTCCATATTATCAGTGTAAAGTTCCTCGAGCATTAGTAGGACTGTGTCCTCAGGACAATCCACCCCCAAGGATGTATTATCAGACAGGTCGAGACCTGTGGGAATTTTTTAGAATGTTTTTTAAAACACTTCTCAACAATGTTCCTAGCCGGCTTTTAATTTTTAATTTTTAGGCGCTGTGTATATTAGGTATATTATGTACTTATTATGTATTATTCATCATATTCTTATCCTCCCCACCTGCAATTCTATTTTATTTTTATTTCTATTTTTTACTTTTATTTTTATTTCTATTTTTATTTTTATTCTTATTTTTCATGATTATTTGATTATTTGGTATGTTATATATATATATATATATATATATTTTATATATATATATATTTTTTTTTTTATATGCCTCTGTTATACGTGTTTAGGTTTTTAGAATCACCCTATTAGTCTTGTATGTATACATTGGAGCCCTACCCATTTGGCTTTAAAAGGGCTGCCCAATTACAAGATGGACTCCGTCTTGCCTGATGAGCGATCATGAATGATCTGAATGAGCGCATTTCCCGTTTGGTGACCCGGAAGTGACGCGGTGCTTAGTGTGTGGACGTTCTGTGGCCGGCACTGGGTCCCAGTCTGTGCTGGAAGTCACCAGCTTGGGCTCCTACTCCATGCTCGCCTGCACACCGTTCATCACCTGGCGACCCATGGATGATCTACTCCCGTGCTTTTATTCATTCTCCTATGTGAGTGTATACGTTCTTATACCAATTTTATTAAAGAAGTTATTGCACTTAGAGGCGCTGCTCTTTTTTTATGTCTCTGTCTACAGAGTTTTCCTGCTCTGTTCAGCCTGTTGCCTTTGATTGCACATCTCCTTGAAATCACGCTCACGGACTTCTTGGGACTATTTTCTTCCTGCCCATGTCCACCCTCTACATGTTAGAGTGGTATTTGTGTTATTGTCATCCCGATATGTTATGGTTAGAGGGACTTGTGAGTGCAGTGTCCATTTTCTGTCAAAACTAAGGATTACTGGGAGTGGGTTATGCAGGCAGTACTAGCAACTTTGTTTGCCAGTGTACTTATTTGAGTGGCAGTAGAGTATCCACGGATCATGCGATTCTGTATCGTTCTGGTTTGTGTGATTGGGCCCTGCTGTTTTTTCCCTATGGAAAAATTGCTTACAATCACAGTTTTACTTCAGACTTCCTTCCTCTCATTTACTCATAGCTTATTATCATAGGTGAGGACAGGGGTGTAGATGCACCCATGAACAACATTTCTTGTTTGAAAGCAAAATAGCTAAATAGACCCATTTGTCAATACTGAATAGCACATAACTATTACCTGAGTGAGTAAATTATGAGTTGATTTAAAGCTTAATTTTAGGCAAACAACTAAATACACAGTTGAAATACCGGCCACTGGATTTGTATTTCTCTTCATCCATTCCTGAAATTTACAAACCACTGCCAGACAGCAGGGCCAAGTTGGTGACTTGACTTTTCTGTACTGAAGTTCAAACTACAGATAGGTCACCACCAGTCCCAGCCCGTGATTGGACAGTGAAGTAGCAGAAGATTCATGATTAGAGTTGAGCGAACACCTGGAAGTTCGGGTTCTGCTGGTCCGTCCGAACTTCGGGACAAAGTCCGGGTCCGGGTCCGGACGGAACCCGAACGATCGCACGAAACATCCCGTGAACGGGATGGGAATGGGGGTAAAATGAAGGAAAACGTCGGGAGACCCCGAAAGGTCCTGAAAGGATGTCGGTAAAAACACGGATTTTCAAGCCCAGGGGTAACTAAAGTTACCCCAAGCAACAGGCACGCTAGCAAGCCCAAGGCAGGCCTGGGCCTGGGCCTGAAACAGGGCTTCAAGCCTGCCTGGTCGTCTTGGGCTTGAAGGTCCACAAGCGAGTTGAGATTAGTACTTAGAAGACGATGAAGTGACAGGTTAGTGCCCGACCCTGACCACCACTGGATAGACATCAAACTTGAAGTCATGTCTTTTCAGTTCAGTGGTTGAACCGGGACGACAGACCGTCACCAAACATTTAAAGTCCTTACCTACTTCTCTTTATGTTTAGGTCACCGGCCATAAAGTTGACACATAAATCAACAAACGGATTTTAATTCGAAATTTAGTTGAGTATTAAATGAGTGAGTCCATTATC
>BLSH010262334.1:1431879-1446431 GCA_018402905.1 Glandirana rugosa
ATGAAACGGTTACGGGCCATCCCTAATCAACAAGTCTGCTCTCGGAAATTAGAATGGTGTTAATTAGGACAGTCTTCAATGGGGCATGCCAGATCTCAGGAAAGCTTGTGTGAAAGAGCATGGTCCAAATCTCCTATGTGTTGGATTTTTTAACTCTTGCAGTAGCACTTAAAGCGGAGTTCCCCCCGAAAGTGGAACTTCTGCTTCTCTATTTTTGACAGGTGCCCTGTCCCCACTTCCGGGGGACCGGGCATTGGCAAAGTACGTCACATATGCGGTCCCCTCCTCCTCCCTCCTCTTCTGCTGGGCCAGTGAGAGAGCGCAGCTCAGCATGCGCAGTAGAGACCCGGCTGTGAAGCCTCAAGGCTACACTGCCGGTTTCCCTTACTGGCAATGGTGGCAGCAGCACCCAACAGCCGATGTAAACATCGGCTGTGGTGCTGACATCGCTGGACTCCAGGACAGGTATGTGTCCTAATGTTAAAAGTCAGCAGCTGCAGTATGTGTAGCTGCTGACTTTTAATTTTTAAAGGGACGGGTGGAACTCCGCTTTAAGTAATAAGAAAAAAGTAAAAAAAGAGACATAGTTATTCATGTTCTCATAAATTTGCATACCCTGGCAGAATTTATGATTTCTTGGCCATTTTTCAGAGAATATGAATAACGCAAAAACTCTTCTTTCACTCATGGTTAGTGTTTGGCTGAAGCCATTTATCATCAATGAACTGTGTTTACTCTTTTTAAATCATAATGACAACAGAAACTACCCAAATGACCCTGATCAAAAATGTACATACCCTGGTGATTTTGGCCTGATAACATGCACACAAGTTGACACAAAGGGGTTTAAATGGCTATTAAAGGTAACCATCCTCACCTGTGATCTGTTAGCTTGTAATTAGTGTGTGTGCATAAGGGTCACACGAGTGGACCGTTAAGGTCCACCTGTCAGTTTTTTAGGTGGACCTGAACGGATGCTCCATTGTACTCTATGGAGGGCCGGATGTCAGCGGTGACATGTCTCCTGACATCCAATCCGCTCCTATCCACTAAACACAGACGGATGGAAACCCTATTTTCCGTCCGTCTGGCGGATCGGATGAACACGGACAGACGGTCCATGTTCATCCGATCCCCCATAGAAGACAGCAGAGCTCTGACAGGTCAGTTTCTGCACGGAGTGCAGAGACGGTCCTGTCATCCGCCGGCTCAGCGGGGATCAATGGGTGGATCCCTGCTAAGCAGCAGAGCCCGTCTGCTCGTGTGAAAGGACCCTAAAAGGTCAATGAGTTTCTGGACTCCTGACAGACCCTTGCATCTTTCATCCAGCGCTGCAATGACATTTCTGGATTCTGAGTCATGGGGAAAGCAAAAGAATTGTCAAAGGATCTGCAGGAAAAGGTAGTTGAACTATATAAAACAGGAAGGAATAGGATATAAAAAAGATATCCAAGGAATTGAGAATGCCAATCAGCAGTGTTTAAACTCTAATCAAGAAGTGAAAAATAAGGGGTTCTGTTGAAACCAAACCACGGTCAGGTAGACCAACTAAATTTTCAGCCACAACTACCAGGAAAATTGTTTGCGATGCAAAGAAAAACATAAAAATAAATTAAGGTGGAATACAGGACTCTCTGAAAACATGTGGTGTGGCTGTTTCAAGATGCACAATAAGAAGGCACTTGAAGAAGGATGGACTGCATGGTCAAGTTGCCAGAAGAAAGCCATTACTACGCAAATGCCACAAAGTATCCCGCTTACAATATTCCAAACTGCACAGAGACAAGCCTCAAACCTTCTGGCACAAAGTCATTTGGAGTGATGAGACCAAAATTGAGCTTTTTGGCCACAACCATAAGCGTTACATTTGTAGAGGAGTGAACAAGGCCTGTGAAACACGGAGGTGGATCGCTGATGTTTTGGGGATGTGTGAGCTCCAAAGGCACAGGGAATTTTGTCAAAATTGATGGCAAGATGAATGCAGTATGTTATCAAAAAATAGTGGAGGAACATTTGCATTCATCAGCCTGGAAGCTGCACATGGGACGTACTTGGACATTCTAACATGACAATGATCCAAAACACAAGGCCAAGTCGACCTGTCATTGGCTACAGCAGAATAAAGTGAAGGTTCTGGAGAGGCAAGCTTAATCTCCCGACCTCAATATTGTTGAGCCACTCTGGGGAGATCTCAAACGTGCATTTCATGCGAGACAGCCCAAGAATTTCCAGGAACTGGAGGCATTTTGCCAAGGGGAATGGGCAGCTTTACCATCTGAGAAGATAAAGAGCCTCATCCACAAATACAACAAAAGACTTCAAGCTGTCATTGATGTTAAAGGGGGCAATACATTGTATTAACCACTTGACCACTGGGAACTTAAACCCCCTTCCTAACAGACCAATTTTCAGCTTTCAGTGCTCTCACATTTTGAATGACAATTACTCAGTCATACTACACTGTACCCATATGACATTTTTGTCCTTTTTTTTTTTCACACAAATAGAGCTTTCTTTTGGTGGTATTTAATCACCATTGGGGTGTTTATTTTTTGAGCAATAAATGGAAAAAGACTGAAAATTTTGTAAAAAAAAATGCATTTTTCTTTGTTTCTGTTATAAAATTTAGCAAATTAGTAATTTTTCTTCATACATTTTGGCCAAAATGTATACTGCTATATATCTTTAGTAAAAATAACCCAAATTAGTGGATATTATTTGGTCTTTGTGAAAGTTATAGAGTCTACAATCTATGGTGCCAATCACTGAAAATTGATCACGCCCATTGTACTGATGGCCTATCTCATTTCTTGAGACCCTAACAAGACAGAAATGACCCCTTTTTGGAAAGTAGACAGTCCAGCGTATTTAGTAAGAGGCATGGCGAGTTTTTTGAAGTTGTCATTTTTTCCAACAATTCTTTGCAAAATTAAGATTTTTTTTTTCTGTTTTTTTTCACAAAATTGTTATATTAACAGATTATTTCTCACACCCAGCATATGCATACCACAAATTACACCCCAAAACACTTTCTGCTATTCCTCCTGAGTATGGGGATACCACATGTGTGAGACTTTTACACAGCCTGGCCACATACAGAGGCCTAACATGCAGGGAGCACCATCAGGCGTTCTAAGGACATAAATTACACATATAATTTCCTGACTACCAATTGCACTTTTGAAGGTCCTGGAGCATCAGGGCAATGGAAAAACCCAAAAAATTACCCCATTTTGGAAAGTAAACACCCCAGCGTATATTCTATGAGGCATAATAAGTCTTTTGAACGGTTTATTTTTTCCACAAGTTTTTGGGAAATGTGTAAAGAAAATGAAAACACATTTCTTTTTACACAAGGTTGTCTATTTATACAACATTTCTAACACACAGCATATACCTAGCAAATATTTCACCCTAAAATATATTCTGCTACTCGTCCCAAGTATGGCGATACCACATGTGTGACACTTACACAGCCTGGCCACATACAGAGGCCTAACATGCAGAAAGCACCATCACGCGTTCTAAGGACATAAATTACACATATCATTTCCTGACTACCTCTTGCACTTTTGAAGGTCCTGGAGCACCAGAGCAATGGAAACGCCCAAAAAATTACCCCATTTTGGAAAATAAACACCTCAACGTATATTCTATGAGGCATAATGAGTCTTTTGAATGGTTCATTTTTTCCACAAGCTTTTGGAAAATGTGGAAAGAAAATGAAAACACATTTTTTTATTACACAAGGTTGTCCATTTATACAATATTTCTAACACACAGCATATACCTAGCAAAAATTTCACCCTAAAATATATTCTGCTAATCGTCCCGATACCACATGTGTGACACTTTTGCACAGCCTGGCCACATACAGAGGCCCAACATGCAGGGTGCACCATCAAGCGTTCTAGGGGCACAAATTTCAAATCTAATTTGACTACCTATTACATTATTGTGAGGCACTGTGGTGGCACTGATGGGCGCTGTAGTGGCACTGATGGGTGCTGTAGTGGCACGGATGGGTACTGTAGTGGCATGGATGTGTCATGGATGAGAAATGATGTGGTATGGATGAGCATGAATGAGGCATAAATGAGCACGAATGGGGGTGGATGAGCCGTAGATGGGGATGACTGAGCATGGATGGATGGCTGAGCACTGATGCATGGGTGAGCACGGATGCATTGGTGAGCACGCAAGCATGGGTGAGCATGGGTGAGTACAGATGGATGGTGGAGCACGGATGCATAGCTGAGCACGAATGGATTGGTGAGCACCGATGGATGGTGGAGCATAGATGCATGGGTGAACATGGATGCATGGGTGAACACAGATGAGGCTGGATGGGTGAGCACGGCTGGATTGGTGAGCACGGATGAGGCTGCATGGGTGAGCATGACTGGATTGGTGAGCACGGATGCATGGGTGAGCATGGCTGGATGGGTAAACATGGATGCATTTGTGAGCACAGATGGATGGTGGAGCACGGATGCATGCATGGGTGAGCACAGATGGATGGCAGAGCATGGATGCATGGTTGAGCATTGATGCATGGGTGAGCACGAATGCATGGGTGAACACGGATGCATGGGTGAGCATGGGTGACAGATGAGTGAGCACGCATGGGTGAGCATGAGTGATGGATGAGTGAGCACGGATGCATGGGTGACGGATGGGTGAGCACAGATGGGTGAGCATGGATGCATGGGTGATGGATGAGTGAGCATGGATGGGTGAGCACGGACGCATCGGTGACGGATGGGTGACCATGGGTGACGGATGGGTGGGCATAGATGGGTGAGCACGGATGCATGGGTGACGGATGGGTGAGCATGGATGCATGGGTGACAGATGGGTGAGCCTGGATGCATGGGTGACAGATGGGTGAGCACAGATGCATGGGTGATGGATGGGTGGGCATGGATGCATGGGTGAGGGATGGGTGGGCACGGATGTGTGAGCATGGATGAGGCTGCATGGATGAAGCTGCATGGGTGAAGCTTTATGGGTAGATGAGGGGTCCCTGCCTGGCACATAGCGGTGCTGTGGGCACTTCAGACCCTACCCACAGCCCCGCTGCATCTCCTCTCTCCCCCCTCTCCTCTCACACTGCACTGATCGGTGCGGAGAGGGGAGAGACAAGCCAGATATCTGCCGGCTTGTTTACATGTGATCGCTCCGTCATTTGACGGAGTGATCACGTGGTAAACAACCGCTGCGAGCGGCCATTTACCGTGATCCGTGATGCGTCGGGTCTCACGGACCCGGTGGTCATGGAAGCTCCCAGGTGCTTGCCCCAGCGCGATTCTTGGAGGACGTTATAGTACGCCCTCCCAGAATAATGGATCCACCTTGCAGCCGTGTAATTACATTACACAGTCGGCAAGTGGTTGAGAACTTGGGTATGTAAACTTTTGATCAGGGTCATTTGGGTAGTTTCTGTTGTGATTATGATTTAAAAAGAGTAAACACAGTTGATTGATAATAAATGGCTTCAGCCAAACACAAGTCATGAGTGAAATACGTTTTTGTGTTAGCATCATTCATATTCTCTGAAAAATGGCCAAGAAATCATAAATTCTGCCAGGGTATGTAAACTTATGAGCACAACTGTATATGCAGCCTGGCTTCATTGTGGTAATAAATTAAGAGGGCTCAATTGGGCATTGGGGTGAAAAGGTAATAAGGATAATTATTTTCATAAACAATATATCCTAATGGCTGAGAAATTGAAACAAACAATACTAGAACTCTGGTACATTGTACAATGGATTAAAATCTAGTTACAGTTGCAGTTGTCCTTGCATTTTATACAGTATAACAGTTCTATTTTGAGGAATGTACTTTTTAGAAATTAGTTTAGGAATCCTAAGATTGAAACCTAAGATTCAACAAAGATGAATGGATTGAAACCTAGAAACAATTTCAAGTGCAGTTAAATATTTAAAAAAAGACAAAAAAACAGTGGGGCAACCTGTGAATTTTTAAAAATGTCTTGCTAGGCCAACAAAGGATAGTCTTTAAAGTAAACATTTACGATAAAAATGTGGAAACTCTTATTGTTTGTTGACATATGCGTGAGGGTGCATTGAATTATGTGCCCTAACTGGGCAAATTAGTGACCTTTTCAAGATTTCCGATCCTTCATATCCTTCAAGATAAAGTTTCAAAATACATAGTTGTAAAGTTGTATGAATCACTAAACTGTTATTTAAGGCAAAAAACATTTCCTAGACTAAAAAAGAAATAACTGCAGGTTCTTCAATTTGAATATGTTTAAAAAACATTTTGATAGAAATAACAAGATAGATTAGATGCAGCTTGACTATACATGGATAAAGCTATGAGAAGATATTTAACTTCCTTTGGCTTGCTAAATCTGGATATCCATCTAGCTTTACTATGAAATTTCTCCATTATAATCTCTAACATATTAAAACAACTGTAATCCTTCATATCCCAATTCTATTTTGCTTTCCATAGTCTCTTTTTTCCTCACGAAGGAAAAAGCCAAAACTATGGTTTAGCTATAATCGTTCTCCAATGCCTAAACTTATTTCAACCCTCACCTACTCAGATCAGAAGGGCTGTACTCTGGAAAAATTGTGTAACTGGTGAAAACTTTAAGAACACAAATATCTTGATCCACTGAGCAAAAACTACCCATTTCCCATTTGTCCTGTATAGGCCAGATGCTGAAAATAGCCTTTATACTATGGGCTTTAAGGCCTGCTTATGCAGTCCTGCTGTTTACCTGTTGATTTAATTTATTTGATTAAATGAATCTAATTTAATTGAAATTGATTTGAAAATGCCCCGTATGGTAAAAAAGAACACTTTCTAATTTCTTTCAGAATAAAGCAGAGTTGCTCTGTCTTTTATTTTATTCACCATATAAAATAAAGATAAATGTTACTATTTGATATCATTAGTAAAATCCTGCTGTCATTAGAAGCCTTTGGCTCTCTTACACTAACTTATATAGGGAACTGCAAATCTTTTATAAGCTTTGTGATCATAACGTAAATGGAGATAAATCATCTCATCCACCCAACTGGTATTTAATACAATAATATCTAAGGGTGCTAGTTTAATTACGCATAAACCACATTAAGGTGATAATTAGATGTTTTATTTACATTTAGTGTATGTCATCGATGGAAAATGTAGCACTGCTTTGGTTCCTGAAATTTTATTATAACATCCTCAGCAGTGAAAGGTTCTTCAGTATATTTTACTGTTTTCAAATGAAGTGTGCCATTTTAATTTTGGTTTGCCTCAAGCTGTTTGTTATTTATGTGGAACATATTCATATTAGCAGACTAGGCTGTTTAACATTTCCATTGCCAATAAACGTCTGACAGAAGTCAAATATGGAGTGTAAAAAAACAAAAACAAAAAAAAAAAACCAAAAAAAAATTATATAATGAGTGTTTTAACCTGTGTAGACAGTCATCTTACAACAGCTAAATGGCTACATGAATTTCCAGAATTGGCCATACATTACTAAAACTGACTATAGAACGAATGGTTGTGGGATGATTAAACAATATCTAATGTACATTCTTTTAAAATACAAATAATTATTCAGTAGACATTAACAACATGGCAGTGTTTTAGGGAAAAAAAAGACTACCAACATAAAATTGCACATATCAATTTTACCTATTTTCCAACTTTCTGGAAAATAAATGCTCTACAAGCAATTTGCTTAGCACAAAGGGTAATTATCATCTAAACAATATATTCTCCCACATCTAAGTTTATCTTTTGGAACAAAGCTGAAGGCACAAGTGTGAGGATTGGATGCCAAGGCACCCAGGCACATTAATAGAATACCGAAAGCATGAATAAGTAGATGCATACATTAAAAAGCACTAATACAGGGTACACTTGTAATACATTCATACATATGCTCCATATACAGGTGCCCTGTTTTCATCTGTAAGGGATACCACATGCAGGTATCCAGCAAGGGTAAGTGGGCTGCACCTTAAAAAAGGTGAATACGGTGAAATGAAGTTTACAAATATCACTCTACCAACACCAGTATACCATAAACAATATAAAGTGACAAAATAAACATGTCAGTGCAGAACCCAAGGATAACCTAACTAACTATGTACAAATGGAGGGAGCACTCATAAGCAGGGCAGGGTCAGAACTGAGACAGGAAACAAGAGGTTCAGGGAGCAGGGTATTGGGAGCTTGATGCAGGGAGCATGTCACAGGAACAAGGAGCAAGATCAGGTACAGGAGCAAGGCACAGGATCAGGGTCGGGATCAGGAAGTGACAAGGCTCACAGGAAGAACACTGAAGCACTGAACTTCAGTTAAGGGCGGGATTATATACCTCCCAGCAGCCCATGTCAGCCTAATTACTCCTACAGACTGACTGCTGGGAGACACCCGCTGGTGGCCACCGGAACTGCGCCCTTCGACTCTGGGAGTAACAGTGCCACCAGCAGGTAACCTAGATAGTAACACAAGTCCTGACATCACCACTGTTCCTATTTATTGCCAGATATTCAAACTCTCTTATAAAGTTATAGTAAATATCAAGCACTAAGAATTGTTTTTTTAGGGGACAACAAGGCCACCAATCAGAACAGGGCCAAGTACATATAGCACTTGCTCCTGTTTGATCTGTGACCCTGTTAACTCAGAAATAATGTAATTGAAGTTGGGAGGAGGTTTTGGAGCTAATACATTATTTCAGGGTTTAGGAAAAGGGAACCCACAACTGGCAATACGGAGGCCCTCTGCACACCGTTGGCAATATTATTTAGTGATTGTATCACTGACTCGCCCTTTTTTGGAGAGTGAGAGAGGTTAATTTATTAAATGCAAATATGTTGTTCACTATGCAAGGGAATTATCCCCAGAGCTTAGTGAATGTGGTGACATTTCACTTTGTAAAAAATACCCAATCACAGGCAAGGAAAAAAATGATTGAACATGATTGGATGATGGAGGTATTCAGAGCATCACTGTATTCACTAAGCTCTGGGGCCTGTTCCAACCCCATACTTTTAAAGAACTGCCCTGTTCTAAATGCAGGTGATACAGCTTTTCTCTGTGCAACATTGACTTTGTTAAGTTGATTGTAATGAAGGCAGACCCACCCATGCAAAAATCTGCTTGAAAAAAAACATTGTGAAACAAGCAGTATTTTCTTTAGTACAGAGAAAGGTATGAATCTGATAATAAATTGCAAACAATCACGTAGAAGAAATCTTATTTTTTAACAATACTAGAGCTAATTGTTTTCATATTATGGGTTCTGGTAGGGAAAGGGTTAGGGTTGCTTTAGTCTGAGGACCTGTTAACAGTATAGGGGTGTTGAAGCATTTACTACTGTTTTCAAAGCTGAGAGCTCCTGGTATAGAAACACCAGCCCTGAGCTCTCTTCACTTAGAAGTAACATACTGCGATTACCCGTAAAATATTGAAATGACTTAAAAAGATAGCAAAATGCATTCCAGTTGCTTACTATAATTTGAATATTTAGAGAATATTGTCAATTTTTGTCCTGTCTTTGGACAGAAAAGTCTGCCAGTGGATCATCAGGTAAGTGCTTAAAGTGGTAGTAAACCGCTGAAAAAAATGCATTGCATACTAGCACATTATGAAATACTTGCCTTAGAACAAAGCCCCCGCAGCAGTGCCCAGTTACTGCTGAGGGGGCTGACATGTTTCTCCGGCATTTCTTCCAGGTTCGCGGGCTCCGGGAGCTGTGAGTGGCCGGAGCCGCGATGACGTCACTTCCACGCATGCATGCGGGAGCCCTCCGTTCCCGCAAGGAGCTCTAAAGTTCCAATGCGATATGCAGGACCTTCAGAGTGCATGCGTGGCTGATGTCAGGGGCTCCAAAACTGTGCAGATTTAGGAGATATTCATTTTACCTATAGGTAAGGCTTATTATATACCTGTTGGTAAAAATCACCAAGCGGGGTAAACTGTGACTGTTCCAAACAATGAAAATAATGATTTGGTGAACAACAGAGGCAATTCGATAAAATGACAGATTTTGTTAATTCTGAATCAGTACATCGACCTACTATCTTATGTATATTCATTTCTGGAAATTTTTTTGCAGTATTGGTAAGCATGTTTTCACTGTGTGCATGTTTACTGTCTTTTTCGTGCTATAGTTTATTTTGTAATAAAGAGCAATCATGTCCACCTACCAGATTTTTAACCACTCTACTGCAGGTGTATTTGCTAAATATTTCAGTTAGAATGCCTTAAAGATCTTGTGTACCCAAAGCTGACATTTCAATTTATGTAAATGTGAATATTGAATTAAATTCTATGTTATGGAGGTTGCACTAGAAGGAATAGGAGAGCACCTATGTTGTAGTAGGAGGAGAGAAAAGGGTAGATGGAGGAACAGAGCCATAAACAACAGCAGAAGGGTCTCACCACTGGATTTCCCAAGAGATATATGATTACCAATATCCTAAACTATAAACTATTATAACAGTATATTTCAACTGCAGGTCCCATTCACATCTATGTATTTTAGGTATGTATTAGGCACAGTGCATTGTAGGTACATTGTACATGTGTTTTTATCCAACTTTATGTAATATAACGTTTGCTAGAAACTTCATCAAAGATACAGCAAGAAAAACTTTTTCTAACCCACAACACAGCTAAAATGTGCAGATGTGAGTAGGG
Organism: Glandirana rugosa; assembly: GCA_018402905.1. Classification (NCBI taxonomy): domain Eukaryota; kingdom Metazoa; phylum Chordata; class Amphibia; order Anura; family Ranidae; genus Glandirana; species Glandirana rugosa. The sequence continues at coordinate 1,442,566 of BLSH010262334.1, forward strand.
TCCAGACAAGGCAATAATTTGTTTTTAACTAGACTTTGACTATATTCATATGAAACAAAAATAAACCATAGGCAGGAAAATTTATGTATATCTATCTACATTTTCCAAAAGCATTCCAGAGCTTATCCTGTTTGGGGGTGGCAGAATCAAAGGGCATGCTTTTCCCTGCATAGTTTTGGGCACATATATTTTCCCCAACATCAGCAAAAATAAAAATATCTCACAGAAGGGTATTTACCTATTGTCACAATATTCTAAGTCAGGTCAGAACAAGTAAAAAAATGGTGTTCCTACAAAGAGGGTTATGGGTTTGAGCTCCAAAGATTGTGTGCCTATTGCCCTCACTGTTAGATATCTGGCCGTGTCTGTGCAGCTTACTCCATTTTAAAGCAAGCTTGACATTGCACAAAAGTTTCAGAAGCAAGTCTATCTGCACAATAAGCAAGTAAATACGTTTCTTGTAGAACATATGCCCAGTACACCGCTCAGTTCAGTAGAAATCGTCTTCTGAAGTGCACTAGGAAACCTACACCAAGGAAATGTTGATCTATTGGGTCATCTGCAGCACTTACTGGTTCCTCCTGCTGCATGCCGCTGTGGTATTGAATTCTAGTGTACCTGTAAACTGAAAAAGATTACTTCTGAATGGAGTGGCGCTCTGGCGGCATAGGCAGCAGAAAATGTAAGCATTTGCTTTTTCAAGAATACTTGCTTTTGAAAAATTTGTTGAATAACTGGCCCAGTGCAGAAGAAAATACCACTTTTACAGGCATGTTTACATTTTATTAATGCTTCTGAATGAAGATCCATGTCAGCAAAGTTGTCCATACATTTGGAAAGGAACTTACTTGCTTAATTTGCGCATATATCCACATAGATGCGCATAAATGTGAACATAAATGCATTCCTGTGGCTAGAATAGGTGAATATTCTGGGCAGTATAATTAGTTTATTCACAAACACCTTATGCCTGTAAATGCACATAAATGTATGTAATTACACTCCAAAACTAGCATTTTTTACATGCTATTTTTATGCCAGCTTTTGGCAGAATGATCCAGAGTTAATAGGAGTATTTTACTACGCCTGTGTGGATGAAGCCTTAACCTGCCATACACTGTTCAGTTTTTTTATTCAGCCAGCGGTCTGAATGAAAAAAACTGAACCAATCCAGTCCACTGTGCTATTGTATTTGTACAGCAGGGGGAGCCCTCAATTGTCAGAATACACAGATCAACACACAGTCATTGGCTGCAGCTGCTAATCGAGCAGCTTTTATGCGACAGTGTAGTTGAACAAAAATCAATCGGTAAATGACTTCTTCATACTTTCATAGTTGGTAAGGTTGACTAAAGACACCAGTCCATCCAGTTCAACGTGTATAGGTGTATGTGAATCTATGTTGATAATCATTTCCTATATCCCTGTATGTTTTGTTCACTAAAATGCACATCCAAGAGTCTTTTAAAACTGTCAATATGTGCTACTGACACCACCAGTTGTGGAAGAGAGTGCCGCATTCTTACTGCCCAGATGTGGCTGCACCAGAGTTTTATATGGCATGATTATAGTTTTATCTCTGGAGTAAATTCCCTTTTTAATGCATGCTAATATTTTACTGGCTTTGCTTGCTGTGGCTTGACATTGCATGCTATGGCTCAGTCTGTCTTCTGCTAGGACCCCCAAATCTTTCTCCTGGATTCCCCCAGAGGTTCTCCTCCTAGTGAGTAATTAGTGTTTATATTTTTAGCCCCTAAGTGCATTACTTTATATTTTTCAACATTAAACCTCATTTGCCATGTAGTTGCCCACCCCATTATTGTATTCAGGTCTTCTTGTAAAGTTTATATATCCTGATGTGAAGTTATTGCCCTACTTATTTTTGTGTTGTCAGCAAAAACTGATACTGAGCTATTTATACCAACCTCTATATCATTTATGAATAAATTAAACAGAATTGTTCCCAGGACAGAGCCTTGGAGTACCTCACTTACCACTTCAGACCATTCTGAGTACACGTTATGCATCACCACACTTTGGGCATGCCCCTGTAACCAGTTTTTTATCCAAGAAATCCTATGGTTCATGCCTACAGAACTCAGTTTGTAAATTAAGCACCTATGGGAAACTGTATCAAATGCTTTTGCAAAATCCAGATACATCACATCCACCGGCCTACCTTTATCTAGATGGCAGCTCACTTCCTCGTAGAATGTTAACAGACTGGTTTGGCAAGAACGATCCTTCATAAACCCATGCTGATTACTACTAATAATACTGTTTTCATAAGCAAATTCTTGGATATAGCCCCTTATCATCTCCATCAATAGTTTACATACTATCGATGTTAGACTGACATGCCTGTAGTTTCCAGGAATATATCTCTGCCCTTTTTTGAATATTGGTACTTCTGCCCTTTTTTGAATATAGGTACTTCTGTTCAACTGCAGTGGCCACACATGGATTGAAATTCGGCTAGTCCCTGCTGAACCCATCAAATTTCCATTTATGTATGACCAGCTTAAAACTTTTAATGTCTCACTAACCTGTCATCATTACGGTAATACAGCCAAGAAAAACAATAGACATAAACAAACTGTCTTTCAAGATAACATGTAACATAAAAACAAGAAACTTTGTCCTAACTCAAACATTTCACTTAAAACAAGCTACACAAGAACAGTGTACTTTACAAAAGAAATAATTTTAATCTGTTGTAAAGAAAACTCCCTTTAAACAGCAGTTTTACAGACAGGAGATATAATTTTAAAGGTATTAAAAAGAAAACAGTTGTCTTGACTTATATTGTTAGTGGATCACCACAGATTAATTTATTGTCACCACTTGAGAAAAGCTTTTTAGTATTTTTCTGCACCTCTGCTAGCACATCATTTTGCATAGAATGTCACACGAACCAAATCTAAACGTTACTTGCTATTACTGTCAATACTAGGACTTAATGATAAGGCCATGGTAGCTACATTAACGCTGCATTTTTGCTCAGCATGAGGTAGAAAGGCTAGCTATTTTGCTTTTTTCTTATTCATTAACATTGTAATTTAATGTTCAGAAATGTATGTCCCTGGAGACAAATGTGTGCTTAATCCCTTTATACTCCTGTGGATGGCACTGGTAACTTGCATTTTGCAGACTACGTCTAGTTGTGTGCAGAAGAAACGTAAAAAAAAGTTCTGGTGTTTTATGTTCTATTATCTCTTCATTTCATGAATCACTTTTATTTTTTAACAAAGATATACTGAAAATATATACATGTACACTATCAATCTGTATAATATAAGGTATGACCTCTTGTAGGGAGCCTTCTCCCTATTGCAATTCATGGTTTATAACCAGGGTGGATTTGATTTAAATCAAGTCGATTTAAATCACAATTTAAATCATGATTTAAATCACTAGTAAAAATGCTTGATTTAAATCAACTTGATTCAAATTATAGTTTTTAAAGCGCAACTGTTATCTCTGTCCCGCAGTGGCTCCTCCTTTGACCCACTGTTGACTCACTGACAGTCCCATTCACTTTAATGGGATGGCTGGTGATGCGGCAGTGACACAACAAGGTGAGGAACGTGGCGGCAGCAGGTGAATGGATTCCCGCTAACAGGCGTTGCCATGATGGATCTGAAATTACAGGTGCTCTTTAAATGTAAGGACTTATTCTTACTGGTAGTTATAATCTTTAATATTTGCAAACAAAATGAAGGTTTCCTATTTAGAATAATAAACTGTCAGGTTATTAAAACAGCGATATCAGAACCGATGCAATCATACAGTTTGTAGTGTACATAGATTTGCAAAACAATGGGATAAAGGAATATTCCTGAACTTTGTTTTATCACATGGTTACT
>BLSH010262334.1:1466842-1477070 GCA_018402905.1 Glandirana rugosa
TAAAAAAGGGGAGGTCGTAAAACATCGAAGTCCGAAGTCCGTATAAGTTCGATGTTTTGCGAGTCCACACTTTCCCGGGATTTAGATCCACGTAGAGTACCAGTCCACGCAGAATACCACGCTTTTTATGTCATGTAGAAACATGGGTTAAGGTCCAATGGACGTGAGCGAAGTCGTCGTCGACCTGAAGGACTACTACCTTTGTCGTCTCGTACGGACGTGTTGTACATAATCGAAAATCACCAAGCCAAATCTAGATGAAGATCGTACACAGAATGGTCGGAATCCCCCCACTAGTCTATACTTCCGTGTTAGTTAGACGAGAGTCCGTAGATTACTGTCAAATACAAACCACTCACCTCGTCCCACCCCTTTGACCTAATGTCTGTAGTGACCATGAACGAATACTACCACTTTTGTTGGCATTAAATAAGAAACCGACCGTTTGCAGGTAACCTGGAATTGGGTACAAAGATGTACTGTATTTTTCGCACCATAAGACGCACCTGACCATGAGATGCACCTAGATTTAGGGCCCTTTCACACCTGAGCGTTTTGTAGCTTGAATATGCCTGAAGCCTGAAGCTACAAAATGCTGGAGGGGAAAAAATCAGTGATTCTCTATGGAGATGGTTCACATCTGCACTCAGAAACGCCTGAAGCCAAACGTCCTAAGCGCCCGGAGTGAAGGAACCGAACATCTAATAAGTAGGAAGAAATATTTTTAACCCCTTACACAGGGTATCCAAGAGTAGAAGGAAGCATTGGCTAGAATTCTGTTCCATGTATGAAGCAAACAGTATATATCACAATAATTTCTGCAATGACCGTAAAATAAGTAAAATATCCTTTCAACACAGCAACTCTGAAAACTCTGCAGGTGTCTGTGCTGTTGACAAAATCAAACATTTAAATGACAAGCAGGTTATTTTTTTTTATTCTACAGTTGTCAGGAGCTGGTTTAGTTAGTTTTTCTTTTTCTTTTCTTTTTTTTTTTTTGATGGAATGTATCTGTGTTTGGTTGCATGATTGTACTGTAAAAATTGCATTTCAAATTTTGCTTGCTTTTCTATCAGGTGTTATTTGAATGCCAGGGGTTTTAGACAGAGCTGACAGATCCAATAAGCAACACACTACAGCTGAATACTTTTAAAGCACTTGCACTAAGCAACACTTCTTGTGCCATTGTTATTCTTGTCACTTAGCTTGATCTCTAAATCAGGCTCATAATCTTCTGGATTGGTTCCTGTAAAATTTGGCAGCTTGTCTTTATTCAGTAAGCTTCCAAATAAACATTTTTTAAATAGCTTACTCAGAGTAGGTTATACATTTCAGAAAATGTGGATATACTGTATTTTCAGAAATTTATCTGAAATGATTCCTTTAAGAATGGGTCTTCATTGTCTTTGCCACCTTTAAAAATGAAAAAATGTAAATATAATATATTCATGTCTTTAAATTAGGCTCGTATGCATATCTGGATTTGACTTCATATTAGCCTCTTGCAATCCCCTGCCAAGTAGCACTCAAACAGGGAGAAGAATGGGCAGCGCTAGGAATCCGTCATGTGTCTTTTATGCTTTACAACAACAAGCATTTCCCAGCACTCACAGTCATTGTTCGTGATCACATTTAATTAAGTGGCAGCTAAGAGGGTAAAGGTTATTCACAGACATCAATTAATACTAGTAATGAAATACTAAATGGCTCACAATGTTGGACTCCAAAAAGTCAGTCCTAGGAAGGGTCCATTGGTGAAGATAGTAATAGATTCGATGGATAATCAAGGATGCTGGAGATGGAAAGAATAGGAATCCTCAGCTTCTAGGCACACAGGCCAGGGAGGGATCTATAGCAACACATTGAGGAAGAACACATTGCCAGAGCACTGGATTATTAAAAGGTATGAACTATTTATTCCAAAAAAAATCCATGCTTATACTTGAAACAGGATAATGCAGTTTGCACGCAGAGAGAACTGGTAAGAAAGATGGATGAAATGACTGGCAACTGCTGACAGGACAATACATAGCACCAGTAAAGCCGAACCCAGCAAACAGACAACAAGCTGCGACATCTATGGTCATCCTCCATGCACACAGCAGGCACCACACATTTCGGGGGCCCTGCCCCTTTGTCAGGTCTTGCCACTTGCTGTTGGTTTGGCAGGTCTGGCTCTTCTGTTGCTGGCTGTGTATTTTCCTGTCATTTCATCTATCTGTCTTACCAATTCCCTCTGTGTGCAAGCTACATTATCCTGTTTCAATTGTAAGTGTGGATATTTTTTGGGAATAAATAGTTTATACTTTTTGATAACCCTGCGCCCTGGTGCTGAGTGTTCTTTCTCCATGTGTTTTGTATGCAAATATGCTAATAAGACAAAAGGCTGACAGGAGGAAAGTGACCACAGTTTGGGAGGTAAGGGAAGAATAAACTTAAAAGTTATTCATCAGAAAAAGGGAGCTGAGCAAGATCACTTAATATTGACTGATTATGTGAATTCTGTTTTTATATGATTGAAAAGGCATCTGTTCCAAGAATCTTTGAGTATTTTAGTGGTGGTATTGCATAGCACAACTCTGTAAGAGTTATATCAGTTTGCACGATATTATGATCTCATAGAACTTCAGCCATAGGTTATTAGAAGGAGTTGTTCTGAATGTAATGATTTAACATTTCTACTTTTGTTGGCTAACATTGGGGTTGATTTACTAAAACTGGAGAGTGCAAAATCTGGTGCAGCTCTGCATAAAAACCAATCAGCTTCCAGGTTATTTGTCAAAGCTTAAAGGATAAGTTCACCTTTTAACCAAAAATAATAAATGCACAAATTTTGCAAGTAAAATAAAGTGCACTTACTGTTTTTTGTATTTGGAAGCCTGTAAAGCATTTCACCAGCAATCAGCAGATCGCTGGTACCATGTAAGACTCCTGCAGACCTGTCAATGTATCTGTTTGCTTGTGCCTCGTACAAGCAAGCAGATACTCACTGACAGGAAGAAAGAATGAACTACCAGAGCACGCAACAGCACTAGAAGTTCATTGGGAACTACCAAGCTGACAGCTGCAAAGGCTGTCAGGACTTGCCAATTCCCATTCACAAAGGGCTGTGAATGAATGACGTGGCCGGGTGAGCAGAGCCTCACATTTCAAAGAGTGATAGCGGGCACTCTGAGAAGATGCCCATTCGCTGTCACTGGGGAAGGGGGAGAGAGGGGGAATAGCTGCAGCTGCTGGAACATGTTACATGTTCCACCCTAAATACGGGTGGAACATGTAACATGCTCCAAAAGGTGAACTTATCCTTTAATTGAACATCTGAAGTTAGAAGCTGATTGGCTACCATACCCAGCTGCACCAGATTTTGCACCCGCCAGCTTTAGTAAATCAACCCCATTGTGTCTATTTTCATACTTTTTTTTATAAAGCAGAATATCTGTTTAGATACCATGGGCTCCTTTGCAAATATGTGGCTAATTAATCTACAGTTTTATAATTAATACAGAGCCTGGTTGGAGTTAATATGTTTCATTAGTTACATTTACTTAGTTCCTAGTGTAGTTTACAAACAATTTCCTTTCAAACAAAAGCAATTACAATTTAATTTTCACTTTTATAAAGTTCATTTGAAATAGTGACTTGATAACATTCACCTTATCTTTAATACAAAAGCAAGAGTTTACTTATCAGTGTTATCTTCATTTGAATTATTCATGCTTTCTTTGATGAGATAAGAAAGTGATTACATTCAATAAGCCACACTGAAGAATGAATGCTTATCGTGTAATGTATAAATAATTAGTGCTAAGTATTTCTATGAATGCATTACAGGAACGCCAGGCGATGGCCTTTGATGATTGATCCACAGGGTCAAGCAAATAAGTGGGTGAAGAATATGGAAAAAGCCAACAGTTTACATATCATTAAGCTTAGTGACCCTGACTTTGTCAGAACATTGGAAAACTGCATTCAGTTTGGTACACCGGGTGAGTATATTTGTAAGCCATGACATGGACATCAAATTGTTAAATTTGTTAAAACTACAGTTACTGTAAAAGTGAGCTGTACTTTTTTCCTTCTCATTTTGCACTGCTCATTAATCACATTAAAACTGTAATTGCTGTGTGAACGGCAGGTGGTGAAATCTGCATGTTCAAAATTTCATTTGTGGAAAGTTCCCTTAATTAGTTCCTTTTAATTGTTCTGTGAAGAACTGCATATTTATGTATTCATTAAATGATTTCCCTCGATGCAGCTGTTTGCTTAAAATGCCATATCTTGCACAATGAAAAACATGACCTGTGTATAGATAGATACATATATAGACAGACAGACATATGTCCATCCAATCTGACAAAGGAAAAAAAACCTTTCCTTACAAACTGTAGTTGATTCCAGAGGATCCTTATATAATGTGGTCCAATTTGCTTTCAGAACAAAACAATTTACTAGAAGCAGTTTCTAAGGAAGACTATTTCACATTTCACATGCTCATGAACCTTACAGTAATAAACCCCTCGACAGGTGCAGAATAAATGTCTTTTATTCAATCTCAAGTAGTGTTCTTTTGTCTTTTGTGGTGATGTTAATGTGTGCAGTTCTCCACTGCCATTTATGTGACGATGATAATATCCTTCTAGATTTTCTTTTTCAAAGGTGAATTCATTTTCATTCAAAAAGTCTTTCTGCATAGCTGTGGTCCTCCATTTACAATTGCAGAAAATTATTTCCAGATACTTATTGTAATTTTACTTTCCTAGTGCATACCCATGTCATCAACTTTGGGTGTGGCTCCACCCATGTGATGCCAAAGACAGCCCTGTACCCTATCCTATATAAATTATTTCCTTCAGACAGACTCTGTTCCAAATGACTAGTTCAGGCAACCAGAGAAGGAATGTGTGTGGACATGGGTATGCACCAGGAAAGGAAAATTAAAGTATCTGATATCAATTTTCTGTATTTCTGGAGCATTCGTATGCCAGCACATATGGGGTATCTAGAACCTAAAATTATTTGTTGGTGACAAATATATACTGTACATAAATAAACTAGAAAAGTTCAGCGCTTGAATGTTAAACACAATTTCACAATTTTATATAACACAAAGTGATCAAAACCTTATAAATAAACAAATCCGTTAAATTTGCTAAAACTACAGTTACTGTAAAAGTGAGCTGTACAGTTACCATTTGCTGAAAAATGTGTTCAATCATAAATAAGTGAACAATCCAAGCACAATGACGTTAACCCCCATTTCTCCTGTGCATGGATCTTAGTCCTTAAAGACACATCCAGCATGATCAACACAGTCAACATATACTGCTTACCGGGTCACAATGACCCTCAAATAATGAAAGGTCATATGCACTTGTAGGATCAAACCCAACCAAACAAGATAAACTTTAGCTTCTTCGTATGTGAGAAAGGCAGATTCACAACCAGCAGAACCAAGAAGGGAAGCAATGCCTTCTAGAGTAGTAAAATGTGAATCTCCTTTTTATTAAAATGAAAATGCGCACTTACATGATAATATACAGCACCATCAAGCATAAAACATAATAAAAGCAAGTTCTGATCTTTCAGCCACAGCCGTTATGTGTAATGACATCACATGTCACGTCAAATGCCACCCAATGAACTTCATCGAACACTGATGCCATTGTGTGACAAAATTCATTGGACAGAATTTGATCTGACATGTAGCATCATCATGCACAATGGCCAGCAACAGTCTGCAGTGGGAATATTGATTAGGGTAATAGCATTGATCTCTACTAGCCTCATGTAACATGTTCCTGATTTCATATTGTCTTCCGCAGCATGTCCCCAACCAAAAATGTCCACGCTCTCTGACCCTCATTTCCTTTATTAGTAATGCTGTTTCTGGCACTCCTCTCAAGCATTATATATATTGAAAATTATGTGCAGGTGATGTCAGGGACCACATTTGAGGCTCTATTTAGCTCATAAGTTGACAACCACTGGGCTAGGGTAGTGGACTGTCCTTAGGGTCACATGGGTGGAGCCACACCTATTTGTGCTGGCATAGGGGCACTCCAGAAAATGTAGTCTCTTTTTTAGTTCTAGTTTGTGTGAACTGGCGGCCAAAATTGCCTGCGTATTTAAGGATGCTTTATGTAGGGGCAAATATATGTCTTACTTTGTTGAGACAATGTTTATTTTTGAAAAGAGATAATCTTGCTAGCTTTTTATTCTGCAGAGTGGCATCGCTTGTTGATATTAGGTCTGTGATCCCTAGACACTCAGTTTTTTCTCTATTATTGGGTCCATCAATTTCCCCCACCCATCATTATATGTAGGTGTGATTTTAACTTCTAAATTCATAACTCTACATTGAACCTATCGTGTAGTGCAGTTACCAAACATACAAACAAAGGAGTGTCTCTAGCACAACTTGTACATTGGAGACTCTGTCAATATTTGATTGCAATAAACACTTTGTATCATCTACTCAAACAAAGCAAGTACTTTTAATCCCAAACTTCATATAATTTATAAATATGTTGAAGCTCATCTTTGGGGAAACTTACACCCCTTTCCCATTCCTCCCAGCCACTGCAGAAGTTTTGTAGAAGTCTTTAAAGCACCCTTAAGCTTCAGTTTGGGGGGGTGTAAACACATATCTTATGAAATTACTTACTGTTACTTTAAACAAGCTGCTAGGAGGCTTCATATTCTTCTGTGCTGCTTGAATCTTCTCTAAAGCCTACTGAAGCCTGCTAGCATACTTCAAAGCATACCAAAACCCATACATACAGGGCCTTAGTGTCTGTGTTATTGTTTAACTCTTCATATTTGTATAGTTCTACTAGAAAATGTTGGAGAAGAATTGGACCCTATTCTTGAGCCACTTCTACTGAAACAAACATTTAAACAAGGAGGCAGTGTGTGCATTCGCCTTGGTGATTCCACTATAGAATATGCTCCTGATTTCCGTTTCTACATTACAACTAAACTGAGAAATCCACATTATTTGCCTGAAACTTCTGTCAAGGTTAGTTCATAGCTCATTTTTAGATAGTAGATGTATTTTATTTTTCAAATATAATAAAGGCTAATGCCCCTTTCTTGGGGAAAAAAATAAGCAAAAAAAAGTAGCACATACAATTACTACATACGTCATATTATAATTGAATGTTAGTAAAATGTAGTTTCCCTTTCAAACGTTAGAAATGCAATTTTGTATAAAATGCAATGCCATATGGCAACCTGGAAGCATTCTGTACAGAGGTGGTGTATGGAACATCCCCCAAAAATTGAATTTGCTGCTTGTGTGATTTGCTTACTGATTTATGTCAAAATCCCTACAATGTGCATTGATCACCTAGAGGGGAATGTTTTTTTCTCAACAAAAATTGAGTCACTCTTTAGGCCTCATGCATACAGGACGTTTTTTGACATTTTTACAGCTGCTGTTTTCAGCTGCAGACTTTTTTTTTTTTACAGTAATTAAACCCTCCATCATGTTATCCTATGTGTTCATGCACACATACGCTGTTATCAGCTATTTTTAGCAGTGGTGTTTTTGAGCTGTAAAGAAAACCCAAGACCAGAGGGTTCTGAGAGATGTTTTTCAGCTGTAAAAACGCTCTGACGCCCAAAAACGCTCACTAATGAGATGTACATAGGGATGCCAATCATAGGGATGCCAATGCTGACCCCTTTTTGAAAGTATTGACAAAAGGGTCAGCATGACTGCAAGGCCACTAGCATTTTCAATAGGAAAGGTCAGCAAAGGCAACTGCCTTGTTGATCTTATGACAGGTTTCCTTTAAACTTTATTAAGTGTTGTTGATTCCATGTGGAAAAGAAAGCATGTCATTATTAATATCTGTTGCATGGAATTATTTAGTTAAATTATTGAGTTTGCTTTTTGTTTGCAATGTTTTTATGATGATATTTTCAATAAATTAGATGCTATGTTTGTCAACCTCCATGGGGGAAAATAACACCAGAGCAATTCTTTTCTAGACTACAAAGCTGTATTAAGATGTGATTTGTGTTGATGGTTTATTACATAGCTTCCTATTTTTCCTGTATGTTTGCCTGGTGGGTATCATGCTTTAAAGTTCACATTTAAATGTTGTGCTCTTTTTGATCAAACTTGAAATAACACTATTCAAATGTCAAGCATGCTGCCTTCTCTCAAAGTCAAAGGTTTCATTTGGTTGCTTCATTTAGTTTGGAATATTTGTGTCAACATCTTCATTTTAATATCTTCTGCATCTTGCAGGTCACCTTGTTGAATTTTATGATTACTCCTGAAGGGATGCAGGACCAACTGTTGGGTATTGTTGTAGCTCGAGAAAGACCAGATCTTGAGGAAGAGAAGCAAGCACTTATTCTTCAAGGTGCAGAAAATAAAAGGTAACTTTTGTATTGGACATTAATGGTCATTCTACACAAACAGCATTCTAGAGGAAAAGTGCAGATCTTTCCATTCCAAGCAGTCTAATTCTCTGTCATTATTATGAAAAGATGACATTTAGAAGGCAATTAGATGCTAAAAATTCCTTAAAATTTGTGTTTATTTGATAAAATATTGTTCTTAAAAACCCAAACTATTTAAAGTGTAATGTAGAAGATTAAAATGTAATTTAAATATAAGTAAAAGACCAAACTACTCAAGTGTATCTTAACCCTCCCATAAAAAGTAGTATCTTAGCCACTTAAGCTCTGCAAGCTTGACCAGGGCATTTTTTGCTATTCGACACTGCGTTACTTTAACTGGCGATTGCACGGTAATGCACACTGTACCCAAATTAAATTGATATAATTTTTTTATACAAATAGCACTTTCTTTTACTGGTATTTGATCACCACTGGGTCTTTTATTTTTTATTTATATAAATGCCTGAAAATTTTGAAAGAAAAAAAATATTTTTTACTTTCTGCTATAAAACAAATCCAATAAAAATCTAATTTCCTCATAAATTTAGGCCAAAATTTATTGTGCTACATTTCGTTGGTTAAAAATCACAATAAGTGTATATTGATTGGTTTGCGTAAAAGTTATAACAGCAACAAACTGTGATAGTGTAGTAGGCAATCTGACACTAACTGACACTGGATGGGAACTGATTGACACTGACATCACCAGTGACACTAATACAGTGCTCAGTTCTAATACTATACACTGTCACTGTACTAATGGGAAGGGGTTAATGTCTAGTTGTAATCAAGGGGTTAACTGTGTGCCTAACTGTGTGTGATGTGTGCTGCTTTTACTAATCAATGTGGACAGAGCCCTGTGTTGTTAGTAAACACATGGCTCTGTACTGTGATTCGCAGGTCCCAGCCATAAATCATTGATCTTGGTGACTTGTGCTGTACCGAATCACAGAGTGGTGGGTGCACACAAGTGGACCCCTACCTGTAAATACTGGATCACGTACATGTACATCCTTGCTGCAGTATTTTTGTAATGGGGTGGTCCAAAAATGGTAAATATAATATCTCAGTATTAATGTGTTGCAACTTATTTTGGTGTGTAGACTAAACTCACAAACAAACTGTAAAACAAACAAACCCTATGTTCTGGCCCCTAGCACATCTGGGAGACCATACTGCCATTCTTTGCCATGTATGGTAGTGGCAGCATTGTCACCTATGTGTGTGTATATATATATATATATATATATACTACAGCTGGACATGTCAAAGCATTCTAGGAGCTTGCAAAACTCCTTGGGCCTTGCAGGAACTCAGAAGTGAGAAATGCATTGTGCAGCACTGAAAAATGATCCTAAATTAAGTAAAACTATTTTTTATTTAAATATGTAGCAATTATAATTACATAGCAGCCAGTAAGTGTTTAACCACTTGACAACTGGGCACTTAAACCCCCTTCCTAACCAGACCAATTTTCAGCTTTCAGTGCTCTCACATTTTGAATGACAATTACTCAGTCATACTACAAATTCACGGGTCAACAGTTCACCAATTTGTGAATGACCGACGATACATTAATATTAACGATGTATAAATTTATTTTTTATCAAAATGAATTAAATCCTAGTAAAAAGTCACGACGTGTTACGTAAAGAGTGAAGACTCAAGGACGTTCCGGGTTCCTCAAAACGTTCGAGGATCTTACGAAACTGTACAGGTCGACATCATATATATATATATATATATATATGTGTGTGTATCCACTGTTACGACGGTGATGGTATGTACCGTTTCTTACCGTCATACCAGAGGG
>BLSH010262334.1:1484738-1500067 GCA_018402905.1 Glandirana rugosa
TATAAAAAATGTGGAATTTCCCTTCTGACTAATTCTGTTCCCTCATGTAAAATGCCTATGAAGAGAGCAGATTACGGAGCCTTTAAGGTGTAAAAAATATGAATTCATAAGAAAAAAAACTGATTAATGAGAAATAGAACTGTGCAATAGCTAATAACTATTTCATGTGAATGAATAACAATTTCACATCCCTGTGATATTTAAGTATACTGTATGAATAAAATGTGCTAATGAGTAAATTATCATTTAAAAAATTATTGAACACATGGATTATCGCCATAAATTGTTATGTGCATGAATTGAGATGAAGTGTTTGATGCTGGAACCATATATTATAGGTTCTAAATAAAAAATAATTTTGAAATCATTTGATCATTAATAATTCAGTCATTTAATTCATCATTTAGCTGTTGGCACACAGTAAACATTTAAAACCAGCAATTTTCAACACTAAAATCTTGTTTGTTATGCAATCTTTTTCTTATACTTCCAGGCAGTTAAAAGAAATTGAAGATAAGATTCTAGAAGTGCTTTCATCTTCAGAAGGAAACATATTAGAAGATGAAACTGCCATTAAAATATTGTCTTCCTCCAAGGTCTTGGCAAATGAAATTTCTGAAAAGCAAGCTGTGGCAGAGGCAACAGAAAAGAAGATTGATGCAACAAGAATGGGCTATCGCCCAATTTCCATCCATTCCTCAATTCTCTTTTTTTCCATTGCTGACCTAGCCAACATTGAGCCCATGTACCAGTATTCTCTTACTTGGTTTATTAACCTTTTTGTAATGTCTATAGACAACTCAGAGAGATCAGAACATTTGCAGACAAGGTAGGCTATTTTACAAACCATTATTTTTTGTATATAAACAGTGGGTCTCTATTCATGGAGGGTTAAGGCAGGAAACAAGGCTCCTTATGTCCTTCTATGCTGCTGATAGTGGATATGTGTGTGTGGTCAATTGTCAAAGGAAGGTCATACAGAGCCTTTTCTTCTCAAACTCTGCATTTGCCATTCAAACACATTTGAGTGTGTTCAAATAGAAAATAGAGCATTTGAAAAGAATGCCAGTCAGCATAAGCCCTTATTCTTTGTTTTTGTCTCAGTGACTATTATCAACTCCCCCTCCCCATCACAGACCCCTCAGTGCAGACTGACCCCCCCAGCACAGACGGACCCCTCCCCCAGAGCACAGATCCCTCAGTACAGATCAACCACCTTAACGCAGACCCCTCAGCACAGATCGGTCCACCCAGCACAAATGGACCCCTGTAGTACAAACCCCTCAGATTAGAACCCCCCCCCCAAGTACAGACCCATCAACACAAACCGACCACCTCCCCCCAGTACAGACCCCTCAGCACAGACTGACACCCTGCAGCATAGGTTCACCCTCCCAGCACAGACTGACCCCTCCCCCCAGAGCACAGATCCCTCAGCACAGATCAACCACCTCAACACAGACCCCTCAGCACAGATCGGTCCACACAGCACAAACGGACCACTGTAGTACAAACCTCTCAGATTAGACACACCCCCCCAAGCACGTACCCCTCAACACAAACTGACTCCCCTCCCCCAGTACAGAACCTTCAGCACAGACTGACACCCCCCAGCATAGGTTCACCCTCCCCTAGCACAGACTGAACCCTACCCCCAGAGCACAGATCCCTCAGCACAGATCAACTACCTCAATGCAGGCCACAGACCCCTCAGCACAGATTGGTCCACCCAGCACAAACGGACCCCTCTAGTACAAACCCCTAAAATTAGAAACCACCCCCCCAAGTACAGACCTCTCAACACAAACTGACCCCCTCCCCCCAGTACAGGCACCTCAGCACAGACTGACACACCCCAGCATATGTTCACCCCCCCAGCACAGACTGACCCCTCCCCCCAGAGCACAGATCCCTCAGCACAGATCAACCACCTCAACACAGACCCCTCAGCACAGACTGGTCCATCCAGCACAAACGGACCACTGTTGTACAAACCCCTCAGATTAGAAACACTCCCCCTAAGCACGGACCCCTCAACACAAACTGACCCCCTCCCCCGAGTGCAGACCCCTCGGCACAGACTGACACTCCCCCAGCATAGGTTCACGCCCCCCCACAGACCAACTCCCCAGCTACCCCACAGGACTGAAGTTGTTAAGTTGTTGCCGATTATTACCAATGAGAAGTTTTCTTACTTTTCCAGGAAAATGAAATGTGAAACCCGATTGCTTGCTGCTGGCAATTTTGTGTTTATTTCCTTTATTCCAGTTTTAATAGATCAACTCAAATATGGTGTATTACACATCCAGCACCCCAATCAATAATTGAGCAAAGTTAAAATTGCTTTTCGTTGATTTCGTGTTGCTAGATTCTATATTTAAGAATATGTAAGTAAAACTTGCAGCTACTCACTAGCAAGACTATAAGTCATAGCAATTTCTATGAAATTGACACTCTTACTATGCTGGCCAGTTACTATTGAGCAATCACTTTTCTTAAAGAGGAGTTCCGTCCTTCCCCCCCCAAAAAAATTAAAAGTCAGCAGCTATACAGTATTTACTATTAGGGTACTTTCCTGTCCAGGCTTTCAGCGGTGTCCTCACCCTTGAACTGCCTCTCGGGTGCTGCCACCTCCATCTTGGCTAAGGGAAACCAGCAGTGAATCCTTGAGACTTCACTGCCAGTTTCCTACTTTGCGTGCCTGAATAACGCTGCGCTTTCTCAATGGGCTGGCTGCAGGGGGGAAGGAGGAGGGGGTGAAACTTCTGGTTCACTTCGCCACTGCGAACTGAGCTGGAAGTGGAAGTGGGTACCTGTCAAAACCAGGTACTCGCTCCCTTCCAAAAGGTGCCAAATGTGACAACGTAGGAAGGGAGGAGGCAGATAGGTGAAGCTTGCCCTTTTGGGTGGAGCTCTGCTTTAATGTGTAGCTTTTGTATAATTACACATTTGTATTACTTATTTATCTTGTTTTTTTGTTTAGTGTTTTGCATTTAAATGTTTACTGTTGTTCAATTATTGAAGAAAAATGCATTTATTGATAAAATGTTAACTATATTAGTCATTCAGGTGCTTTCAGAGCTACCATATGTTTTTTATGCCAATGTACATTTGTCATTATTTTGTGTGTTTTTAAGGCTTCAGATTCTCAAGGATCACTTCACGTACTCACTATATGCAAATGTGTGCCGTTCACTTTTTGAAAAGGACAAGCTTCTTTTTTCATTCTGTTTAACAGTAAATCTTCTTAAGCATGACAAACTGGTAAGAACCTTTATTAAAAGCATTTGCCTTTTATAAATTTCTTTATAGCCAGAGCACAAATTTGATGGCGCCCCAAATAATAACAGGTGATCTGTAATACAAAATGGGATGGGAAGGCAAACTTCAGCACTAACAGGAGGTTTTAGCCTAATCAGTACAACTTAGCGGAGCAGGGCACTGAAAATTGTTTTGTGCCTGCACCTTATACCTGTCACCATCTTTGTTTTTTAGTTTTGATTGAATCACTTTAAGGGCAAGTTCATATGGGAACAAGCATGGTCCTGCATATTCTGATTTGACAGCCCTTTCATTTCACTGGGCTGGCAAACATACTACAACATAGAAACATAGAAACGTGACGCCAGAAAGAGACTGAGTAGTCCATCAAGTCTGACCTTTTTTTGTTTTTGTTTTTGTTTTCCCATTAACCTCATTGTCTGACTATAGATTTATGTTTATCCCAAGTGTGTTTTAAGCCATTTACTGTTGACTGTCTCACAACCTCTGTTGGTAGTTTATTCCAATCATCAAGCACCATTTTAGTAAAATAATATTTTCTAAGATTTGCTTTGAACTTTCCTCCAGTTAGTTTGAGGTCATGTCCCCGTGTTCTTGATTTTGGGTTCATTTTGAAAAGACTGGCCTTTGAACCTTATTCATCCCCTTGATGTATTTAAAGGTTTCAATCATGTCTCCCCTTTCCCTTCTTTCCTCCAGACTGTACATATTAAGTTCTTGAAGTCGCTCTTGATACAGTATCTCACAAAAGTGAGTAAACTCCTCACATTTTTGTAAAAAATGTATTATATCATGTGACAACACTGAAGAAATTACACTTTGCTACAATGTAAAGTTGTGAGTGTACAGCTTGTATAACAGTGTAAATTTGCTGTCCCCTCCAAATAACTCAACACACAGCCATTAATGTCTAAATCGCTGGCAACAAAAGTGAATACACCCCTAAGTGAAAATGTCCAAATTGGGCCCAATTAGCTATTTTCCCTCCCCGGTGTCATGTGACTCATTAGTGTTACAAGGTCTATGGTGTGAATGGGGAGCAGGCGTGTTAAATGTGGTGTTATCACTCTCACTCTCTTATACTGGTCAATGGAAATTCAACATGGCACCTCATGGTTAAGAACTCTCTGAGGATCTGAAAAAAGATGGCCGAGCCTATAAGACGATTGCCAAGACCCTGAAACTGAGCTGCAGCATGGTGGCCAAGAATGTGCAGCAGCTTAATAGGACAGGTTCCACTCAGAACAGGCCTCGCCATGGTCAACCAAAGAAGTTGAGTGCACATGCTCTGCATCATATCCAGAGGTTGTCTTTGGGAAATAGACATATGAGTGCTGCCAGCATTGCTGCAGAGGTTGAAGGTGTGGGGGGTCAGCCTGTCAGTGCTCAGACCATACACCACTCACTGCATCAAATTGGTCTGCATGGCTGTTGTCCCAGAAGGAAGCCTCTTCTAAAGATGATGCGCAAGAAAACCAGCAAACAGTTTGCTGAAGACAAACAGGCTAAGGACATGGATTACTGGAACCGTGTCCTGTGGTCTGATGAGACCAAGATAAACATATTTGGTTCAGATAGTGTCAAGCGTGTGTGGCGGCAACCAGGTGAGGAGTACAAAGGCAAGTGTGCCCTGCCTACAGTCAAGCATGGTGGTGGGATCTTCAAGGTCTGGGGCTGCGTGAGTGCAGCCGACACTGGGGAGCTACAGTTCATTGAGGGAACCATGAATGACAACGTATACCGTGACATACTGAAGTAGAGCATGAACCCCTCCCTTTGGAGACTGGGCCGCAGGGCAATATTCCAACATGATAACAACCCCAAACACACCTCCAAGACAACTGCCTTGTGAAAGAAGCTGAGGATAAAGGTGATGGACTGGAAAAGCATGTCTCCAGACCTAAACCCTATTGAGAATCTGTGGGGCATCCTCAAAAAGAAGGTGGAGGAACACAAGGTCTCTAACATCCACCAGCTCCGTGATGTCATCATGGAGGAGTGGAAGAGGACTCCAGTGGCAACCTGTGAAGCTCTGGTGAACTCCATGCCCAAGAGGCTTAAGGCAGTGCTGGAAAAAAATGGAGGCCACACAAAATATTGACACTTTGGGCCCAATTTGTACATTTGTTGACAGCGGTTTAAACATTAATGATTGTGTGTTGAGTTATTTTGAGGGGACAGCAAATTTACACGGTTATACAAGCTGTACATGCACTACTTTACATTGTAGCAAAGTGTCATTTCTTCAGTGTTGTCACATGAAAAGATATAATAAAATATTTAAAAAATATGAGGGTTGTACTTACTTTTGTGAGATACTGTATGTTTTATCCCCTAGACCTTTCACCATTTTTATTACCCATCTCTGAACTCATTCTATCTTATCAATATCTTTTTGTAAATGAGGCCTTCAGAACTGGACACAGTATTCTAAGTGAGGTATTACTAAAGATCTATATAGAGGAATTAGAACCTCCTTCCTCCTGCTGGTGATCCCTCTACTGATACATCCCAGAATTCTATTTGCTTTTCCCACTGCCCGGTCACACTGTTTGCTCATTTTGCAATCATCTGAAATAAGCACCCCCAAATATTTTTCTTCTGTAGTGCTGGCTTACATTGTACCCCCAATGCTGTACTCTCTAATGGAATTATTTTTCCCTAGGTGCATTATTTTTTATTTAGAAATATTGAACCGCAGTCTCCACTGCTTTGACCAATCTTCCAGCAATGCCAAATCATGTTCCATGTTACAGACACCTCCAGGGATATCAATCCTATTACACACCTATGATCAGCAAAGAGACATACTTTGCCCAACAAACCTTTAGTTAGATCACTTACATAGGTTAAATAGGTTACTTAGGTTAAATAGAACAGAACTCAGTACAGAGCCTTGTGGTACCCCACTAGTGACTGATCTCTGTTCTGAATGAACCCCATTTACAACCACACTCTGAGATCTATCTTTTAGTCAACTGAATATCCACTGAACCACCCAAGGGTTAAGTCCTAGCTTGTACAACTTTTGTATTAGACCATTATGTGGAACTGTATTAAATGCCTTGCTGAAATCAAGATACGCTATGTCCACAGCACCACCTTGGTCCAAAACACTGGTAATATAGTCAAAAAATTCAATCAGATTTGTCTGACACGATCTGCCCTTAGTAAACTCGTGCTGCTTTGGGTCCAGCAAGCTGTGTATTTTTAGGTGATTAATGATCCTTCTTTTCAGGAGTGATTCCATTACCTTGACTACAATTGATGTTAAACTCACTGGCCTGTAATTTCCAGCTTCTACTTTGCTGCCCTTCTTGTGGATAGGTACAATATTAGCTATCCGCCAATCATGGGGAACTTCTACTGTTAGAAGAGATTGATTAAAAAGATCTGTTAATGGCCCAACAACTATATCTCAAAGTTATCTTAGAACTCTGGGGTGAATACCATCAGGGCCCATTGCTTTATTAAGCTATAAGAGAAGAAGACAACGGAGGCGCCTCTAAGTGCAATATTAAAAGGTATTTTATTTAAAAAAGGGATTAAAAACACTCACTCTGTGTTATAGCACAGTCCCTTTTTTAAATAAAATACCTTTTAATATTGCACTTAGAGGCGCCTCCTTTGTCTTCTTCTCTTTCAGCTATGTGAAGCCTGGTTCAGCTTCTTGGGATTGGCTGCCTTGTTTTTGGATCATCTATGTACTGTTTCCCCCACTCCACAGACTAAGCTAAGTGGTGGGAATTGTCATCTCCACCCCTCAGGGACATTGTATAGACTGCCTTGCTTATTTTCCAACATAGATGCATAGATTGGGCTGATAAGAGGCTGCGCGCACATACTTGTTTTTCTTATGCTTTATTAAGCTATAACCGAGCCACTTCCTTTGCTACCTCTGTCACCAGAAATCCTAGAAATTAACCAGCATTACTAGAACCAATATAATTCCCTAACTTGTTATCATTAGTGCAGTCTATTTCTGAGAGGACTGAACAGAAGTAATTATTTTAATGGTTTGCTACTTCCTGGTTTCCCTCAACATATTGTGCCCAGTTTAATTTTAGTGATCCCATTGTATTTTTTCCTTCTATCACTAATGTAAAAAAGGTTGTATCTCCTTTCTTAATAGACTTAGCAATTTCCTCCTCTTTCTGTGCTTTTGCAACACTGCTAATGTATTTGGCCTCCTTTTGTCTATTTATACTCCTCTGTCAGTTACACCTCCTGTTTCCTTGAATCTTCTATACACTATTTTTTTTTTCCTTTACTGTCCTACTGTACCTCTTTAGTGAACCATATTGGTTTTTTCTTCCGTTTATTTTTACTAACTTGTCTGACATATAGTCTAGTTGCATTCAGGATGGAAGACTTTAATAGTGCCAACTGATTACTTCCTCCTGTAATTTTACTCCAACCTTTCAGTTCATTTTTTAGAAACTTCCCCATTTCAGCAAAATTTGTCCTTTAAAATGTAAAACTTTTGTTTTTGTATATGATTTTTCAGTTCTTGTTTTACTATCAATCCAAAGACATGGGCTTTTTATTAACTGTTTTAGAGAAACCCCATTCAGTGCTTCCATTACATACCTGCTCCTGCTTGTAATAGCAGTTTGAGAATTCCAGTTAATGTCAGGCCGTATCCAACTACTGCTGTTCAAAACTATTGCACTTTTGTCCTTCTGCACTGCTGTACTGCTGCAATTGGAAAGAGCAACTCTCAAGAGTAAACTCTACAAGAGTTGCTACCCTTCTTAAATACAACACTAATTAGGCACCAATTTGGGCAACAGTCCACCTCTCTTACATATGCTAATTGACAACAGCCAGTGCTAATTGACAACACCTAATATTCAACACCTCAACAGCACTTAGCAAACAATCACTAATAACAACACAGCCAAAATACCAACGTTAACAAGAAACAAGAAAGTAAAGCTTCTGCTTGTTTTTCAAATTGTGCTGCGCCAAACTGCATGGTACTATAGTATCATGCAGTTTTTGTGGCTACCTGGTATTTGTAAGATGTGTTTGGGGCACCATTAACAATTAATTGCAAGGGCAGCATGTTCATGTGCGGTGTAGAAAATGTGCACAGATCATGCCTTTCCTTCATGCCTATACTTCACTGTATAGAAGTGTTATAGTCTTAGGCTAAATGGTCTAGCCCATGTTTTTATTATATGTTGTACATTCTGAAAGGCGTCTCAAGATAGCAATGTCATTGTTCTAGGTTGATGAGGAAGAATGGATGTTTTTGCTGACTGGAGGCATAGGGCTGGACAATCCACACTCCAATCCATGTACCTGGCTACCCCAAAAGTCCTGGGATGAAATATGCCGTTTGGATTCCCTACTGAGATTTAAAGGCATTCGCAAGGATTTTATGAGGCTTAAAGATGGTTGGAAAACTGTATATGATAGTTTGGTAAGTGAACACATTTACTTTAGAATACATTTGTAGTGTACACTGTAGAATTTCCAAGAAGCAATCATTTTGAAAACATAGTTGCAAAGGTAAGTTCTCTTCCTAAGATGTTTTTTTCAAATATATCCATCATTCATCCTTTAGACGGTGACGAGGTATACTGCACCCTGTCCATTACCAATATGGATATTGTTTGTGTGCTTATAAGGAGAAGTGCTCAATATTTCTCAAATATTAGCATTACATGTACTAATATTTGTTCAATCAATACAAGCCATGTTGAAACCAATTTTGCAAAGACAAGTTCATGTATGACTACCCTAATGTAAAAAAAAAGTATTCAAGTACTTGTGGTACTGTTTGAAGTTCCATTTTGTAAAAAGGTCTCCAAATGAAGATAGACTAGCTTTTTACTTTCTCATCAGAAAAACATTCAGATATTTCATAAGGTGATGGAAAATCATCTTTAGAATGGAAGTAAAGGTTTTTTCTTCAGTTTCCAGATAACAGAAGGTTTTAGAGTCAGCTTAGTTAACATGTCTAGATGTATCCAATGCCAGTTAAAAGGTTTAGCCAACAAGCTTTGAATCCCAAAGACTACTTAACTATAGGGTGCATTGGCTGCACAAAATGAAAAAGCAGGCTTTCCATCAGTTTAGGACGTCTTATAGGTGGGAGACCGCGCTTGACTGACTTACTAGGTTGAGGGTCTGCGAGTGAGTGATGGTGTGGGCGTGTTGGAGAATCCATTGAATCTGGTCCAACTTGGCAGAAAGGTGGCAGTGAGCCCTTTTGGGGGGCTTGAGCTGCTACCACTGTGTACGGCCTCAATGCTGCCACCGCCGAAGAATTCATATACTCTTCCGATTTCAGTGTCAGACACACCAGGTTGGGTACATCCCCATTTATCATAGCACACAGCAGCAGCCCTGAAGAAGGAGGAGTCTTTTTCCCCCGAAACATGTTGGTTTTATCATGCTTTACTACTTCCAATAATACAACTACATATTCACCTTTATTTCACTTCTAATTGGATGCACTCCTTTTACCTACCCTCATCAGTTTAGGAAGGAAATCTTTTTAAGAGCTAAATGCCTTATCACGTGAGGTATTAAAGGCAAAAACAATAATATTATTACACAAATGACTGAATGATTTCCTTGCAACTAAAAACATACAAGTTGTAATACCTGAAGTCTAATGTAAAGACAAGGGGCGGCATTCCATCATTTTCTCCAACAAATTTTGTTCAGCCAGATAATATATTTAGCAAATCCCTACCTTGAGACTACCCTTCGAATGTGTTTCACCCTTCCAAGCTTGAGCCCCGTACCAAATATTGAGTGGAAACCGGCCGACACTCGGCCCGTATGTACGGCTGAATGTCCAGCTTCTGTCCATCGAAGAGGCATGACTTAAAAGGGTCTGCCAGTCGGCATCCAATCAGTGCTCTCAGCCAGGCCGCCCCCCTGTCAGTACACAATAGCTCAGTGGGGAGATACCTGTACTAACATTGGATTGTTAGTACAGGATCTCCTCCCAAACTCTCCAGTTTTTTTTTCGTTCAGCCCGCTGAATGAACAAAACTGATCATGTGTACTTGGCTTTTGTCACAGAATTAACGGTGGGTCAGGGAAATTTTTCTTAAATATACTAACCAATAAAACACATCAGCTTTTTAAAAAATCACAATATAGAAGGCTCAATATACTTGAACCGTTATATATATATATATATACCATAAAATCAAGTACAAACACTTCATTGATTATAATTTTTAGAAAATGAAATAAAAGTCCATAATGTTTCTTCTTCTTACAATATTAACCAATAGCAATAGGGCAATTTCTCCTCAATAAAAAAACCCACTCCTCTATTTGAAAAATACAGACCAAACTTGTACTGCTGCTCTATTTAAAATCATTTACTAGTGGGCTCCAAAGCCCTTTCAGACAAATATGAATATGAATTAAATTGTCCCTCAACCTGTAGATTATAAGGGGCAAGAACAAAAAAAATAGGAAGGCGGAGGGGAAAACAAAGGGAAGGGTGGGAAGGGGAAAGGTGGGAAGAAGAGGGGGGGGGGGGAGGGAAAGATGTTAAGGTAAAAAAGGGAAAAGGGGGTGGATATACTATTCATAACAGTGAGTCACATCCCATTCAAAAGTAATATCCTTAGAAATATGAATATTTAACTTAAATATCCAGAATACCAGTCATCTACTTAAAAAAGAGAAACAATCACTTATTTCAACTGGACGCTCAACTATTTCTATAATTTGGATGCATGTTGTTCAACAAAATGTCTTGCTACATTTGTATTTATGGGGGTCTTACTTAGTGTTAGAGAGGTGATCCCTCACCCGGTCGCACAATCATCTTGTCGACTTACCAACATATTGTTTTTTACATATCTCTAATGAAATAACATTTATTTCATATTTCGTTTGGCAGTTTACCAGCTGCTTAATCTCACATAAGTTACCATTAGTGTATGATTGAATTGAAAACAATAACTGGAACAATACACCTAAACGTATAAAGTTAAATGGCATCAACAATTTTTCAACAATTTACTAATGCTGGCCATAGATGGATCGAAAATTTGTCAACTTCAACAAGGATCTGCTGATTTTCAGTTCATCTCTGGCTGTTCCTGCTAGAGAGAATTCGATCCAATGATTGGCTTCTCTCGAACGGGAAAGTTGGTATATATTTTTACTTGATCAGTGCTGCTCAGTGTATTCTGACAGTGGAGAAGTCCCTGCTGTCAAAATACAATAGTGCAGCAAGGAGAATTCCTCCATTTACCTCAAATGTGTGGATGGGGGGAATGCATTCACTTTTTTTGATCAGCCAGCTGGTATGAGAGATATTTAAACACCAGAAAACCACATATAAAGAATAAAATACCCAGAAAATGATATTTGGTGTTAAAAATACATGAATAATTGAATACAAGATACACTATATTACCCAATGTATTGTGACGCCTGCCTTTAAATACACATGAACTTTAATGGCATCCCAGTCTTAGTCTGTAGGGTTCAATATTGAGTTGGTCCACCCTTTGCAGCTATAACAGCTTCAACTCTTCCAGAAGTGCAGTTGTGAGGTCAGGCACTGATGTGGACGAGAAGGTCTGACTTGCAGTCTCCTCTTTAATTCATACCAAAGGTATTCTATCGGGTTGAGGTCAGGATTCTGTGCAGGCCAGTCAAGTTTGTCCACCCCAAACTCGCTCACCCATGTCTTGGACCTTGGTTTGTGCACTGGTGCGCAGTCATGTTGGAATAGGAAGGGGCCATCCACAAACTGTTGTCCAAAATGTCTTGTTATGCTGACGCCTTAAAAGTTCCCTTCACTGGAATTAAGGGGCCAAGCCCAACCCCTGAAAAACAACCCCACACCATAATCCCCCCTCCACCAAATGATTTGGACCACTGCACAAAGCGAGGTCCATAAAGACATGGATGAATGAGTTTGGGGTGGGGAACTTGACTGGCCTGCACAGAGTCATGACCTCAATCTGATAGAAATGCGCTCCTAAATGCACTTCTGGAAGAATGGTCAAACATTACCATAGACTCACTCCTAAACCTTGGGGACAGCCTTCCCAGAAGAGTTGAATTTGTTAAAGCTGCAAAGGGTGGGCCAACTCAATATTGAACCCTACGGACTAAGACTGGGATGCCATTAAAGTTCATGTGCGTGTAAAGGCAGGCGTCCCAATACTTTTCAAAATATAGCGTATATAAGAATTATTGTAGACATCAGTTTTGTGCAATATACAATACTTTTCAAATGATGGAAATTAGAAACTAGTCTAGTTATTCTTTATGTAAATATAGTTTGTATGTTAATAATATTTATAAAAGTATAAATATGCATACAGTATGTTTTATTTCTGCATGTTGGTATGTTCTTGATATTAGGCCTCAGTATATCTCTTTAAAAATTGATATGGGTGCTATCTAACTGTAACTCCGGATGTATTGATGCAATAAAAGTCTGAGACCAGCAGTCATCTGAGTTTTGTGTAGAAAAGTTGCTGCTTCTCTTTAGCGTGACTGAACTACATGCCCAAAAATGTCTAAAATTATCAGCAAGAAATTGAAGAAGAAATATCAGCGTCATCATTTCTCACAAACATTGCTTAATATGAAGATGCTTACAGAGCCTTGACAAGATTGCAAGTCAGCTACCGGATCCACTTTTAACTTTGAGATGATACTGTTAGATAAGCAGAAAATAGACAACAGTAGCACTGTTACTGACAGAAGGGAAATACATATCATTTCAAGAAGCTGTTTGGCTATATCAGCATCTGATAAACATCAGGGTTGATATGCCTGGCTCAATTGCTATTCTTGAAGATAAGCATGTGGGGAAAAAAGTGAATTACCATGATAAACACTTTAAGATGAAGCACTGCTTTTTTGAGAGAAGAGCAGTATCAGTGTACAATGTGGCTGCAGGCAGTGATTACAATTGCAGTAAAAAAAACTAGAGCATAGCAAAAGGATATAATGAAGTGTGAACTAATCCATATATATAACCTAACATTATAGAGCCAATTATCCCATGCATACAACTGTTTCACACTTTTAGGCTTGCTCAGCACCTGCAGTCAAGTTGTTATTCCATGAGGAGAGTCCAACACTGGATCTAATATAGATCAGTGTGATCACTGTTTTCTCGGAGTCCATTCAAGTTTCATCCTATGTTGAGCCTTGCTATGAACATGGATCAATAGAGAGGCATGGGAGATAGGAGGGAGTGGGCTATCACTTGACTTTCCCAGCACCCAACTCATATGTCCCACAAGACATGTAAAGGGATATTGAATATTATTGATCCCCTAACAGTTTCAACACATAGTTAGGTTTGGCACTAATAGGGACTTACTAGCCTCAAAATAAGCAGAATGAATGATCTATTGGAGCAATTTTTAATGCTTGTAACTGTTTTTATGTGAAATATGTGAA
Source organism: Glandirana rugosa (assembly GCA_018402905.1). Classification (NCBI taxonomy): domain Eukaryota; kingdom Metazoa; phylum Chordata; class Amphibia; order Anura; family Ranidae; genus Glandirana; species Glandirana rugosa. Next base: position 1,498,437 of record BLSH010262334.1, read on the forward strand.
TAAAAGAAATTCTGTTTTCTACTATTTTAGTTGTGACCCTGGGTACCTCAAAATCCATTGAGCATAACTTAGGATTTCTGTAGGTATTGCAGGCACCTAGTACATGAATTTCCCCTTATATTTCTAGTTTATAATACTCAAACTAACAATCTTGGGTTACATTTTACATTTTCTGTAATAAAATGGGGAAATTGGGGAGGGGAGATTCTCTTTATTATTATTAAAGTATTGATTTATAAAACAGTGCCTTTTTCACCTTTTGAAAGCCATTGTTGCGGTGTTAAAGGATCAATTAGACCCTTTTCTAAAAGGACAGCAACCTAAACTTTATGTTGCTTGTAACTCCTCACCCCTCCTCCTTTTTTCCTATGCACACAATGGCTTGAGCACCTAAATTACTTAGCTTCAGGTGATGGTGCTTTTTTAAGGGCTGTCTCATTTAAAGGTCCCTCATAGTTGATGTCAAGATTTATGCAGTCTGATGTCAGTATAGCCCCATTTATATCATGTCTTTGGTGTGGTGACCATACATTTTTTGTTTTTTTCCTGCAATTCTATGATTTTGGCCTAACATTACTTTGGTACTGAAGTTTCTTTTTACACAACATTGTTTCTGCAGATATGCCAGCCACTTTGAAACTAACTTTGAAACATTTCTTATAGATACTCCTCTGTTTCAAAAACAGCTAATATTTAGGATGGTTTTCATAGTGTAGTATTTATAGGGTCCTGCATGTAAATAAAGGTGTGATGATTGTCTTTATGCTTCTGTACCAGTACACCTAAGTTTATTGCAATGTTGAAATAACGTGTTATTATATGATAAATAAAGTAAAACCAATGTACTGTGTTTGCACTTGTAGGAACCACACCATGAGACTTTTCCTTTGGAATGGCAAGAAAAAGTGGGTGAGTTCCAAAGGATGCTCATCATTCGATGCCTCAGGCCTGACAAAGTAAGTACGGTAGCAATTTAACAGCCTGCTTATGCTCAGCTCTGATATAATGGTTTGCTAAAATAAAACATCAACATTGCACACTGAATATAATGGAGCATGACAGAAAAATGTAACAGCAAATGTGTTTCATTTGTTTCCCTCTTGTTATTATGAGAAAATATTAGCCTAAGCACAGGAAAGCCGCTAAGCCAAGACATGAACTTAATGCAGATCAGTTTATGCTGTTTAACTGGAAGAACAGATATGCAGATATTTTGCCAGTGAAAATAAGAAAGATTTTATTTAAAGTGATAAAAGTAAAATGTACAAAATATATATATATTTTAGAATTAGAAGGTCGGTATGCTGGCCTGAACTTATGGGAGAAGCCTGGGGTGGGGGGGGGTATATCATCAGGCACGCTCAGGGCCTCTGTGTTGGTCCCAGTGCGCGTTACCCTCCCTCCCCTTTTACAGGGCACATTCTTCACATCTCTCTACAATCAACCATTAATTGTCTTGGGTATGCCCACTTTTCTTGGCATACCGACCAGCTGACCAGGGTACACCTCAGGTCTATGTTGTATGTCTTGTGGCATCTTTGTGTGGTTCACACCCATCTCTGTGGGAGGGCTCCGGCCATAAATATATATATATATATATATATATATATATATATATATATATATATATA
>BLSH010262334.1:1502078-1524560 GCA_018402905.1 Glandirana rugosa
TGGGGGGGATTTGTGCTAGAAGGAGGAATGGAGGAGGGGGGATTTGTGCTAGAAGAAGGAATGGAGGGGAGGGGGATTTGTGCTAGAAGAAGGAATGGAGGGGAGGGGGATTTGTGCTAGAAGGAGGAATGGAGGGGAGGGGGATTTGTGCTAGAAGGAGGCATGAAGGGGGGGATTTGTGCTAGAAGGGGAAAGAAGGGGGGTTGGGTTGTGCTAGAAGGAGGAATGGAGGGGGGATTGTGCTGGAAGGAGGAATGGAGGGGGTATTTGTGCTAGGAGGAGGAAGAATAAGGGGGTGGGTATGTGTTAGGAGGCAAGATTGGGGAAGTTTTGGACTACCACAGACTGTGATCGCCGCTCACCTCCCACTATGTGGCCATACCTGTGTCTCCTCTCCTGCCTCACCAGCAATGTCATCCTCTCAGCAGAGTAGGGGGTGGGAGGAGCTGGAGATCTGCACAGAAAACGGGAGTCTTTTCATATTAACAAGCGTGTAATCGCTCATTAATATGATCCAGATCTGCAGCTTCTACTGCCTCCTGCTGATGGGATGACATCATTGGTGGGGCGGGAGAGACATGGGCTGCCTGTACCCTGCCGAAAATGTGATTAGAGAGAAAAGGGGGTGCATGACTGCAAGGGGCACTGTGATGAGTGGATGTGGGGGTTGTGATTACTAGGGGCACTGTAATATAAAGAGGCACTGTGATTTAAAAAGATTGCACTGTAAAGGGGCACGGTAATCATTTCAGTGCCCCTTTACAGTGCAGTCCCCTCCTAAGACTGAAGCAGTCGTAATCTGGAGCAGCAATCCATCAGCTTTTGTCTATAATTTTAAAAGCTTAGTTGAAGAAGTTGAAGACAGAAACTGACAGATTACTATGCACAGCTGCTCCAGATTCTGTCTGTTCCAGTTTTAGTAAATTCCCCTCATTCTGTAGAAGTCTCTTTCATGGCCAGGTCCATTTTTGCATTTTTTGCACAAATGTTAAAACCCCCAAACATTATATATTATCTTAAAGCAGAAACTCTGGACAATAAGATGGTTTTAGTTCCAATTAATTTTTTATGTCATAAATATCAGTGCAACTGTTTATCAAGTGCAAAGTTGCAGTAAAAGATGCCCTAACCTTTGCTTCTTGTATTTTTGTTATTGTGTTAAACTGTCAGAACCGTCACTTGAACCAGCATAGATTTAGTGCATACACATACATACACGTCCCTGATTTTATTAACTGTTTTTAGCTGTTTTTTTGTCTTTACTGATGTCATATATATTTTTTGTATCTAGGTTATTCCAATGGTTCAAGAATTTGTAACAGAAAATTTGGGACGGCAGTTTATTGAACCTCCTCCATTTGATCTCTCCAAAGCATTTGCTGACAGTCACTGCTGTGCCCCACTTATTTTTGTGCTGTCTCCTGGCTCAGATCCAATGGCAGCTTTACTGAAATTTGCTGATGATCAGGTATTTCTGCAAGGTTTTTGTTTTGAATAAAAATAACTGATAATAAGTATTTATTGTAATCAATTTTTAACGTAGCTGTTTAATTCCTTAGATGGAGTAAAGAACTCATCATGCTTCTCTTTTACATATGCAATGTAATTGACATGGAATATTTTTCCAACCATATTAATCATATAACTATTTACCTAGTGTAATGGGGTAGTGAGTTTATACGTGCCATGTACATTTAATAGTGGTCCAAAATCTGGCTACACTTCTGTCCAATGACACTACTGGGTAAGCCAATAATATGGGAAAGTCTGGGCAGTGATCTGGCTTTAAAGTGTTACTAAACCCAATAAAGTAAAATCAATCTGTATGTGCAGTAAAGCATGCTTGTTATACTTACTGTAGAACCAAAGGGGTTAATCCTCTGCATTTTGTAAAAAGGCTGTTTGATCTTGTCTTCTCTGATCCTCCCCTCCTTCCACTGTCCCCTGATAATTTTCTGATAACACAGAGTCTATGAAGTCAGGCTGTGCATGCTCAGTTTGGTGTGTATTGCTAGAGAGTTTTTTTCTTGGGAGAGTACATGTGATCAGCACAGGGCAAATCAGCGCAGTCCAGATAGAGAGTCAGAAGCCTTGCAGTCTCATAGGGCAGTCAGAAAACTCCTCCTATACACTTTAACCAGTGCTTGTCCGGGCACTGCTAGATGTCACAAGACTGCTCTAATTGCTAATGAGAAAAGGTATTTAGCAGTTTATATTTACTAAAATAATTTCATTTCCATGTTCTGTGTACTATGGGAGACCAGATATAGTGAATGCAGGGTCCTGGGTTTAGCAACACTTTAAGGAGATCCATCAGGGTGTTCTGGCAAACTGGAATGTTTAGTGTCAGAATAAGCAACTTAGGTTGGTGTGCACCTGTGAATTCTCTTGCCACCATCGTGTCAGATAAAAAAAAATATATATAAGTGTAATTTGAAATACAGAATGAAGGGTAAATTCTGTTTTCAGGAGCATATTAATCACTGTAGTTGCTAGTGATGGAAAATAACATATTGGGGGAAATGTATTAAAATTGGAGCAAGCAGAATCTGTGCATGCCAACCAATCAGCTGTTATCTTGAGTTTGTCCAGTCAAGCTTTGAGAATAAAAATAGACGAAAAATTGATCCATTTCAGAGGATAAACATGTGCAATTATTTTTTTTTGTAAAGGTAAACTTATCCTTTAAGGACGGGAAATGGTTGAAAAAATTTACAGTTTATTTTCAACTGACTCCAATGAGGTTTGAAGGTTACAGTGGTGTAGCTAAAAATAGACTTTACTTTTGTAGTAAAGTTTTGTAAATTGAGTTTTTTTTTTCTTTTTTACAAAAATGCGTACACTAAGGGCCGGTTCACATGCCGCAACTTGCGCTCTGACTTGTGTCGCCCCAAGTCGCTTGACATAAGAAATCCCATTGAAGTGAATGAGAGCTGTCTTAATGTACACTACTGAAGTCGCTCCGACTTCAAAAAAGGTTCCTGTACTACGTCAAGGGGAATTCAGTGGAAGTCGCCTCCAAGTCGGATCCCTTATCTATATTGAAGCGACTTTACAGGAAAAAGAAAATAATTTACCCAGTGAATTCCCAGGCAACCCCTATCCCTCCCTTCTCTGATTGGCCACAGGCAAAGTCGCCTGGCATAGTTGAGTTTGAAGTTGACTTGAAGTTACCTGGCAAAGTCGCCCCTGAAGTCGGATCGCCTATATGTGAACCGGCCCTTACAGTAGAACAAATGCATTCTATGTGGGTGCTGAAAACTGACATTTATAAATCCACCCACTGTAATGTGCTAGGATGAATAATAAAAAAAAAAAAAACAGTACTGTTTTTCATGGGGAATAATAAAATGTATGATGAAACACTTTCTAACATTTCAAGTCAGCAACTTATTTTGCAAGGACTGCTAATTCTGAATGGGTCTAAATATCAATATTTTCACTCCAAATTTCACCCAAGCTTCAATTATTTCTCTAATAGAATCTTATGTGAAAAATAGGTGAAGTCAATTCAGTGAAGGTAAAAGAAGTGAATATTGTGTGAGGCTGGGTTCACACCTATGTGAATTGGATGTGGCTTACTCCGCATCCAATTCGCATGACACTTGAAAACACATTGTTTCAATGTGTCAGGTTCACATTCGCACTCCGCATTGCGTTTTCTGTGCAATGTGGTGCAAATTCCCAGCCTATTAAATTCAATGGGGAACACATCTAGCACGGAGATGCGCTCCGCACTGAACTGGGATATTTTCCCCTGCTCGCGGCCCCTCCCCCTTCCTCCCCCCGCAGCTGTTGCGCTGTGAGAATGGACAGGAGCTGCCGAACGGCGGCTCCACCCCTTCTCGGCAGCAGACAGGCTGGAATTCGCACCGGACTGGTGTGAATCCAGCCTAAAAGTTGGGTGAATTGTATGAAAACATTGATAAATAGATCCTTTACTCTTCGGTTTAGGACCTAAGCAGGTAAATCTATAAATGTAAAATTATAGAATTTGTGATGTTCTAATCAAAAAGCTACAAAACAAAAAAGAATGGAAAAGGAAAATCTTGGTTTTCACAAACGGAATGTTTGAATCTGATCATTTGTTTGCTCAGTTACACCTGTGCTAAAAGAAAGCTAGAAAAGTTAGCTGCTCCACTACAAATATTGTGCCCCGACACTTCCACGATGGGTGCAGCCTCACCAGCAGTCCCCAATCTGCTTTATAAATACTCTACATGGAAAAAAGGAAACAAAGCCACACTCCATATTAGATGCTGTAATAATGGTTTTATTCCTCCATTCAGTGCACAGACAAATCCACTTAGACCACTAACGTTTTTCACCCAGTAGTGAGCTCTTCAACTGAGCTGTTGCTAAGTGAAATGCGTTACTGGGTGGTCCAGGTGGATTTGTCTGCGCACTCTGAGTGGAGTTAAGAAACCATTATTACCTCTGTTAATATGGAGTGCGGCTTTGCGTTCTTTCTCCATGTGGTATATTTATTCATACTTGTCCTCTTCTAATGTTTTGATGTATTACAACATTTTATCCAGTATGTTATCTGTTACTAATTTAGCGACATGCTATCCCTACTGATATAATCTTTAATTACCTTTCCTCTTTGTAGGGATTCGGAAGCTCAAAGCTGAGCTCTTTGTCTCTTGGACAAGGACAAGGACCAATAGCCCTCCGCATGACTGAAAAGGCTATAAAAGAAGGTAGTTGGGTAGTCCTGCAGAACTGCCATCTCGCTACATCCTGGATGTCAATGCTGGAAAAAGTTTGTGAGGTAGAATTTAATATATTGAAAGGCAATTTATACCCTTCCTATGTAGACTTCTAAGGCCTATGCTAAAAGGAACAATACATAAACAATGTGTACTCTGCTTAAACAGTATTACAGTATTTAAACAGTGTATTATGTTGCATTTGACGTGACACCGTTTGCATGAATTGGATTTGCAATGTTACCACGTTAATCTTGCTTATATAAAGGATTCCAGCAATACAGGTTTCCCTTAATAGTGGACTGATAATGTTACCATTTTAATGTTATCTATATTCAGTGTACAGGATGCCGATGATGGTTCCTAAGCAGGTGCTATGTTTCACCCATATTTGGTTTGTGGTCCCTTTAAGGGGGATGCTTTTGGTGTACTCAGGTGTTCTCACCCGTACAGGGTGAGAGATTCCGGGACAGTTCAATTATAAAGGAGAGGACTGACTTACAGATCTCTCCGCATTAATAATTTCTTATTTGGGACTCAGAATTTTGGAGGTGCAGAGAGATAGTCAGGTGGGAAAAACCCTGAACCTTGATTACGGGGACTCTGGTCCCAGAAGGGTTAAGCTTACCTGCAGGCAACAGCACTTAAAAGACAGGAAGCTCCTAGTGCAAGGGTGGAGTTGTACGAGTTTGGAGAGGTCACACTTGTCTGAGTGCTTCGCATCTGCTGGAAGCTGCTACAAATAGCCCAGTATGGACTATCCTGCTGGTGGATGCGGCTGATACATAGTTATGTTTCATTCTGTGGCATTAAGCTATTTGGGTTCGCTGCTGAAAGCACTGTTGTTGCCTACCTTGAAGAAAATAAAGACTTTTATGTTTATGGGAAATGGCTTTGCATGTGACCCCAAAGCACTATCACAGTAGTTATAGCCCTGAACATTACAGTAGACGCAGGACTCCTTGCTTAGTAATATATGATATCCCCGAAGCACTATCACAGTAGTTATACCCCTGAATGTTACAGTAGACGCAGGACTCCTTGCTTAGTAATATATGATATCCCCAAAGCACTATCACAGTAGTTATAGCCCTGAACGTTACAGTAGACGCAGGACTCCTTGCTTAGTAATATATGATATCCCCGAAGCACTATCACAGTAGTTATACCCCTGAATGTTACAGTAGACGCAGGACTCCTTGTTTAGTAATACAAGATATCCACAACTAGGCCACGCACAAACACACAATCATTAGCCCAACCCTCTTCTTGTATTTTTGTTGTAGAAATGTGTAAGAGCCGGTTCACACTACAGCTCCTGTGTCGCTCCAGGTCGCCCCCAAGTCGCCCCAAGTCGCTTGACAGAAGAAATCCCATTGAAGTGAATGGGAGCGGTCTTAATGTACACTACTGAAGTCGCTCTGACTTCAAAAAAGGTTCCGGTACTACTTCAAGGCGACTTCTATCCAACTTGCGCCCATAGAATTCAATGGAAGTCGCCTCCAAAGTCGGATCCCTATCTATATTGAAGCGACTTTACAGGAAAAAGAAAAGAGTTTACAAGTGAAAAACCCAGGCAACCCCCTCCCTCCCTTCTCTGATCGGCACAGACAAAGTTGCCTGGCATGGAGGTCGCTTTAGGCCGCGTTCAGTCACCCAAAGTCGCGCTGAAGTCGCCCAAAGTCGCGCTGAAGTCGTCTATGCAGTCACCTATGAAGTCGCCTATGAAGTTGTGCTTGAAGTCGGATCGCTGTAGTGTGAACCGGCTCTAAGGCTTGCCATACACAGCTCCAATTTGGATTGATTCCTTCTGAATTGGCTGAAATTCGAGCCACCCAGCCCAACATACTCAAACAAAAAATGATTGTCCATTCTGGTGTGTTGGCAGCCAATTCATTTGAAAGGGCTTTCTTTTTTTTTTTTTTAGTTAACTACACATTACTTCCATCATACAATTAACATCTCAACACAGAGAATCTCTGTAGCATTTTATGTCACCACCTCCCATGCCCAAAATACTTCAGGAGAGAAGGAACAGACAAACAAAACAGAAAAAAAAAACAAAGAAAAAAAAGAAGAAACAAGTTTTTTTTAGAAAGGACCACGTGTCTTCCAACACCCATACATTCCTAAGTTGCCATGCTTATTAAAATTATAGGCTTTTACTATTATCAGTCTGAGACTGTAAGTATACTATTTACCCAGCTCCCCCACTCCTTATCAAACTTAGATGGTGTACCCCTACTAACATACATGGCCCTGTACATAGGGATGATCTTGTTCACAATCGCCTTCTACATCGGTATATTCGGGGGTGTATTTTTCTTCCAGGAGAGCACAATCATTTTCCTGGCATAGAAAAGTAGGATTGTCAATAATGTACGCATCGCACTCCTTGCATCTAATGTGTTAACCAATCCCAACATACATACTTCCACCAAATCTTGAACATGCACACCTGTAATTTCCCTTATGCACGCCGTAGCCCCTCTCCAAAATTCTTATATAAACTTACAGTTCCAAAAAATGTGAAAAAAGTCTGCATCCGGGAGGTTACACCACCAACAACAAGATGATTGTGTAGGAAATATCCTAGCCAATTTAGCTGGTGTAAAATAGACTCGATGAAGAAATTTAAATTGTAAAAGATGTTCCCTAACCGACACCAGTCTAGTGAAATTGACATCCCACATGTCTTTCCAGTCACCCCCCTCCATCCGAGGGTGCACTGCCTCCCACCCCGCTCTACAACCTGCTAAAAGTTCCTCCCCATCAATACTTATTTGTTTATAAATCCTGGATATGGCTTTATTTAGGTCTTCTGTGGAAGACCTAACCATGGGCCATGGGCTTTCTTAACACAGCCTACTTCAATGCATTTAAATGTATGGTGATGCACATGCATAAGCGCAACACACCAAAATGGAAAAAGTGAGAATGGGCTCTTAAGCTTTTTTTTATTACTTCTCAATATACAGTAAGTGGATAAACAAAGAGCTAGAACAAGTGTAAATGTTTTTGGCTGAAGTGTTTATAAATGAAGGTGTTACTAGACCCACAACTGTAAAATCAGTCTGTATATGCAGTAAAGCATGCTTGTTATACTCACTGTGGAACCTGAGGGATTAATCCTGCGCATTGTGTAAAAGGGTTGTTTGATCCAGTCTGATCCTATCCTTCTCCCACATGCCCCAGTCCATCCTCTGATAGTACATAACCCTAGGAAGTACTCTGCACATGCTCAGTTTGGTGTGTATTGCTAGAGAGTTTTTTTTGGGGGGGGTGCATGTGATCAGCACAGGGCCAATTAGCACTGTCCAGACAAAGGGTCAGGGGTCATGCAACCTCATAGGATAGTCAGAGGAGAAAGGAAACTCCCTACAAGCTTTAACCAGTGCTCGGCCAGACACTAACAGAAGTCACAAGACTGCTATATACTGCTGCTGAGAAAAGGTATTTAGCAGTTTATATTTACAGTATTAAAATTATTGCATTTCCATGTTCTGTGTACTGTGGAAGACCAGATATAGTGAATGCAGTGTCCTGGGTTTAGTAACACTTTAAGGGATAGCATGAAAGCTTAAAGTAATTGTACAGGTTTGTTTTGTTTTTTTAAAATAACAAACATGTCTATACTTACCTGCTCTGTGCAAGGGTTTTGCACAGAGCGGCCCCTATCCTCCTTTTCTGGGGTCCCTTGGTGGCGATACTGGCTCCTTCTCTTCATAGAGTGCCCCCATGGAGAGACCCTTTCCATAGGGGAACTTGTGCGGGTGTGCTCCCGAGTCCTGCTACTGCGTCCATTGACACAGACAGTAGGACTCACCCCCGCCCCCGTGTCACTGGATTTGATTGACAGTAGCGGAAGTCAATGGCTCCTGCTGCTATCAATCTGTCCAATGAGGACCCGAGACAGTGGCTGGAGCTGCTGGGCTTGTGCTCATCGCTGGAATGATTGGGTTCAAGTAAGAAAAAGGGGGGCTCTGGGGGGCAGCTGCAGTACAGAATGTTTTTCAACATAATGCATAGAATGCATTAAGGTGAAAAACCTTGAGACTTTACAACCACTTTAAGGCCCCATGTACACTATAAGCTTAAAAAAATGGAACGTTTTTTAAGCTAGAGTGCATGGATCCTAAATCTTGACGTGTCTCCCTTATCTTTGAATTTTTAGGTTCTCGAGGTGATTGGTTAAACATAATGGTATAATCAAAAACTCCTTTAAAAGAAACCTGCTATAAGAGTAAAACAGGCACTGCACTCTTTTGGAAAATGTTGCTTGCCTGGCTGTCAGACTGCTCCTCTGACCTCAGCAGTTTATTTAGTCTGGAACAAATGTACAGATCAGAAGTTCTGTGGCTGAATTATTTTTCTAAGCCTGTGCTTAGGTAGAAAATATTGAAGGTAGAGACAGCCAGGCAACTAACATTTTCAGTAGGGGGTTGTCAATGACAACCTGCCTATTTCTGTAGCAGGTTTGCTTTAACCACTTCAGCCCTGGAAGGATTTACCCCCTTAATGATCAGAGCATTGTTTACAATTTGGCACTGCGCTGCTTTAACTGGTAATTGCGTGGTCATGCAATGCTGTACCCAAACTAAATTTGAATCCTTTTTTCCCCACAAATAGAGCTTTCTTTTAGTGGTTTGCGATATTAATGAAAACAGACTGAAATATTTGAAAAAAAATATTTTCTACTTTTTTTTATTAAAAAATACAATAAACTCAATTTTAGTCCTACATTTTTGCCAAAATGCATTCAGTCACATGTCTCAGGGTATAAAAAGTCAATAAGCGTATATTTATTGGTTTGCGCAAAAGTTATAATGTTTACAAACTAGGGTACATTTTCTGGAAGCAGTTCACGGAAGGGAATAGACCCCTGCCTAAAGATGGTCCATCACCCTGGTTGGACTCAGCGTCTGTTAAGCTAGATTGAGACACACCAGGCAAGGATATTCATGTGCAGCGTTGCTGGAAGGTTTCTACATAAGAGCCAAGTCCAACAGTTAACGGTGGGGGGCCCCCTCAGTGGAGGGGGGATCCCGGGGTAGGTGGAGGGAGGGGAGGGGGGACAGAAACACCGACGCGTTTCATTCGCTCCTATGCAAATTTCATCAGGGTGGGGGTGCGCTGCTGATGGTGCCTCTTTTGAAGGCTTTGTCCATCTCTCACATCGGGTTCACCAGCAGATTCGGTTTTAAAGGCAACGTTGTCATTTTACTATGCCAAGCCTAATCGATTTTGTAATTATCCTATTCAATAAAGTGTTATTTTCAACAATATATGCCGCTGGGTTATCCCCTCTCCTTTGGGGGTGATGGACCATCTTTAGGCAGGGGTCTATTCCCTTCCGTAAACTGCTTTAAGTATACTCTGGTCCAATTTTTGGTGAATCCCACCTTATAGAAGGTGAGTCTGTCATAGTGAATAGATCCTTTCCTAATCCACAGGAAACGGATCCGTGTCCACTACTCCTTCCCCAGTCCCCCTTCTCATTACATTTTCTGGAATTTACGCAGCTTTTATTTTATGACTGCCTATCTCATTTCTTGAGGTGCTATAATGGAAGGGCAGTACAACCCCCCCCCCTAGTGACCCCATTTTGGAAAGTAGACACCCCAAGGAATTTGCTGAGAGGCCTGTTGAGTCCATGGAATATTTTTTTTTTTTGTCACAAGTGATTGAAAAATGACAAAAAAAAAAGTTGTCACTGAAATGATATATTGCTCACACATGCCATGGGTACATGTGAAATTACACCCCAAAATACATTCTGCTGCTTCTCCTGAGTACGGGGATACCACATGTGCGAGACTTTTTGGGAGCCTAGCTGCGTACAGGACCCCAAAAACCAATCACCGCCTTCAGAATTTCTAAGGGCGTAAACTTAAACTTTCACCCCACACTACCTATCTAGGTTTCGGAGGCCATGAAATGCCTAGATAGCAAAAAAAAAAACCCCAAATGACCCCATTTTGGAAAGTAGACACCCCAAGCTATTTGCTGAGAGGCATGTTGAGTCCATGGAATATTTTGTATTTTGCCACAAGTTTCAGGAAATGACAATTTTTTTTTTTTTTAAACAAAGTTGTCACTTAGGCTGGGTTCACACCTATGCGAATTGGATGCGGCTTAAACCGCATCCAATTCGCAGGACACTTGAAAAAACATTGATTTCAATGCGTCCGGTTCACATGTCCGGTGCATTCGCACTCCGCATTGCACAAAAAAGTGTCCGTTTTTTGTGCATTGCGGTGCGAATTCCCAGCCCGATGTGTTCAATAGGAGCGCATCTAACATGGAGATGTTAGGCTGGATTCACACCAGTCCGGTGTGAATTCCAGCCTGTCTGCTGCCGGGAAGGGGCGGATCCACCGTTTGGCGGCTCCTGTCCGTTCCCACGGCGCAGCAGCTGCGGGGGCAGAGATGGGGAGGGGCCACGAGCAGGGGAAAATATCCCCGTTCAGTGCAGAGTACATCTCCGTGTTAGATGCGCTCCCATTGAACTCAACGGGCTGGGAATTCGCACCTCATTGCACAAAAAACGCACTGTTTTTGTGCAATGCGGAGTGCGAATGCACCGCACATATGTGAACCAGACACATTGAAAACAATGTGTTTTCAAGTGTCCTGCGAATTGGATGCGGTTTAAGCTGCATCCAATTCGCATAGGTGTGAACCCAGCCTAAATGATATGTTGCTCGAACATGCCATGGGTATACAGGCAGTCCCCTGAGTTAGAATCGGGTTAGGGACTGTAGGTTCATTCTTAAATTAAATTTGTTTGTAAGTCGGAACTGTTCATTTGTAAATGTAACTTCAACCTGTGCAGTGATGTGGGATGTTCCAGGCACTGCTGAGGCTGGATTCACACATGTGCAGTGCGAATTGAAGCTCGGTTTTCACAGCTAATTTACAAAGTAGTTTTTCACCATTTCAGGTCAGTTTTTGATCAGGATCAGATCAGGATTGTATCAGTATCAGGTCAGGATTGTATCCTGTTCACAACTGAATCCCATGTGCAATTTAGAAGAGTTCTCATAGAAGTCAATGGCTCGGTTCGTATACCCAATTCGCATAGGTGTGAACCCAGCCTAAGTGACAACTTTGTTTAAAAAAAAAAAAAAAATTTGATATCTTGGATAATATTTTTTTTTTGTGAATGTGAACACGTGGATTTTCATTTAGGTTTATCATTTCAAAGTATAATATAAAAATCAAATAAATATCAACCATTCCTAATTAAATACATAATCTTTAACATTGAATTAATTTATATCAATTTTTTGATGATGCCAGATTATTCACATGGGCTTTCCGATCAGATCCGCCTGTAAGTTTTTCAGGCAGACCTGGTCAAAGCCTCCATTCACCTCTATGGAGCGGCGGATGTCAGTCGTGACATGTTTGCTGACACCTGTTCCTATCCGATCCGAACCTGTCTGTGATGGAGACCTTATTTTCCATCCGTCTGGCGGATCGGAAAGGATTGGATGAAAACGGACCGCCCCATAGAGGAGAGCAAGGCTCTCACATGTCCATCTCAGTACACTGAGCGGAGACAGACCTGTCATCCCCCTGCTCAGCGGGGATCAGAGGAGTGATCCCCCTCTGAGTAAAGCGGAGTCCGCCAGGCGAACCATACGTGTAAAAGGACCCTTACAGAATATATGCATGACCCATCTGGGTCAGCAGTGATATTTTAGATATGTGTGCAACTGGGAATCTCTACATCTGTTGTGGATTTGATTATGTGGGTGAGTGGTGAGTGTGGAAAATATAGGATATAATATATGTTATAAAAAAAAAATAAATAACCCAGGACATAGCCTTTATTTTGTTTCAAACTGTGACAACCACTTTAACCTACAGGTAAGCCTAGAATAAGGCTTACCTGTAGGTGCACTGCATATCTCCCAAAACTGCACGGTTCAGCAGATATGCAGTGTTTTGCATGTGCCGACGTCATGTCGGCACATGCGCAGTGAAGAAACGGCCTCCGTGCCGCTTCTCCACTAACCCTGTGGCGTGGCTGGCGGCTCCCGCGCACAGTGACATCACGCGACTCCGGGCAGTCACAGAGCCGGAGTCGTGGCCCCAGAAGGAAGACGGGCAGAAGATGGACGTGGCCTGGAGCGGGGACATTGCTGGACGCCACAGGCTTCGTTTCCAGGTAAGTGGCACATAATGGGCTACTATGCGATGCATAGTAGCCCATTATGCTTCTACTTTACAGGGTTATATTGAGGAAGTAAACCCAATCTGGTTTATTTCCTCTTTAAGCCTAGTACACACGATGAGATTATTGGATGAATGATCATCCATTTTTTTTTTAATGCTATTTTCCATATCGAAAACGAATAAGTTACTAAAGTATGAAAATTCTCGTACCACAGAATAAAAATTTGAAAGTGATGTAATGTGTTGTAGTGTATTTGTATTGTATTTTTGGACAAAAACTGTACTGATTAAATGAAAATCGTACAATCTGGTATCGTACAAGAAAAATTTTTGTGTTTGTCCCTTCTGAAAATTTTGGGCGGCAGCTGTGTACTAACAATCAGATTACCATACGATTGCCTCGAAAGCAGTAATTTTTGTACATTATTTTGATTGTGTGGTCTGGGCTTTAGTTGTTTCATGGTTCCCTGTTGGATTTTATCTTGCATTATGTAGGTTGTATAGCATAACAGACTCTCTCTGCATTAGTAGAAGTAGATTCTGTGATGGGAACTACAGAAAAAAACTGTGTAAAACGAGGCACAAATTCTTACTGTAGCACCTTTTGTCCTAAACAGGGCTGTTAATAAATTTAGTTGTGCTAGCTGGTAACTAGCCTGGCTAATTTGTAGTCTTTGATCCACTGGTTTCTGTCCTAAACTTGAGTTTAATTTGTAGTCTCTCTCCTCTGTCAGTAGGTGGGACTGTTGCCTTTGGCATTAGGATGATGGATTACAGTGGAGTCAGGTGATGAGTATATAGGTTGTCTAGGTTGCCAATTAGCAGGAGTTTCCTTTGGCCCCTTTGCATGCTGGGATAAGCTATTTATTTGGGAGAAGTCAGGTGATCGGGGTTCTTTCCACCCGGGGCTGCAGCCTGGGGGGTGTGTGTGTGGAGCAGCAGCTTAAGCCTAGGGCCTAGCCACGTGTGTAGAAGCCTGATTTGTGCCGGAGGTAAAGAAGAAGCAGTTGCCAGAGGGACGACCACTCCTGTTGTTGGAGGCAAGCCTAGAAGGGATGGAGTTCTGTAGGAGTACCAGAGCAGAAGCTTCACCAGCCGGGGACGCTGAAGTAAGTGGGAAAGCTTCAGTAGAGACTCATCCAGGAATAAAATGGGTATCTGTGAGTAAAGCTTGAAGGAGTACGGCAGATAGCTGTAAGTAAAGCTTGAAGAGAAGTACAGTGGGTACCAGAAGGATCCAGCGGGTAGCTGTGAGTCCAGGAACCCAGCGGGTATCATGGGTGAAGCTTGAAGAATACAGTGGGTAGCTGTGAGAAGAGCTTAGGGGATCCAGCAGGTAGCTGGGAGCCCAAGAAGGCTAGTGAGAGACTGCAAGCTAAGTCTGAAGATTACAGCGAGTAGCTGTGAGTGAAGCTTGAGAAGTCCAGCAGGTAGCTGGGAGCTAAGCTTAAAGATCTACAGTGGGATACTGTGAAAGCTATTGTTGCTATATGAGACAGAAGTTGCTACAAAGGACAGATTGTTGCATTCAGCTTAAAGGCCCTTTTCTGTATTGCTGTCTGCCTAGTTCAATTTTTGTCTGCGGAGTCTGACAATTTGCTATTGCATTCTAAGGGTGTCCTGTGCCCTAACCCTCTCTCCCCTGTTCCTGTTAAGAGAAATAAAACTCTCTTTGTTCATTTTGAAAAGTGACTGGTGCCCATCATTCCAACTTGCACTACACCCACCATGCCTAATGACCTGCACCCTGAGGAGGAAGGTCAGCTCTCCCTGACTCTGGAGGCCACCATCAGGCCTCTGAAGGTTGGGGAGAGTGCTACAGTACAAATTTTGTTTTAGTCTTAATTTTGCAGTTTTGATGTCATGTAACAAATCAATGTTAAGTCCATCAGCATCTGCCTTTATCTGAAACAAATTTCAGATGGACTGGATACTTAAAGCTCTGCACAGACATCAGATAACAATCTCATATTCCAGCCATTTTTGGCTGGAATGGGATACAATTCAAAGGGGTTGATTTACTAAAGGTAAATATACTGTGCACTGCAAGTGCTGTTGCTCCAGAGCTTAGTAAGTGAGATAAAGCTTCGCTTTGCAAAGAATACCCATTGACATGCAAGGAAAATAAACAGCATTTTTGCTTGCACATGATTGGATGATAGAAATCAACAGAGCTTCTCCTCATTTACTAAGTTCTAGAGCAACTGCAGTTCACGGTATATTTGCCTTTAGTCAATCAACCCCATTGTCTGTTTTACAATAAAGCTGGCCATAGATGGTATGAATCTCAGCTGGTTCAGCAGGGACTGGCCGAGATTCGAAACAAGTATGGGCAGGCTGAATGTACCCAAGTTGATTGATCAACTTGGGTACAACCAGCCTGTCAGATTTTTCATGTGATTATTGCCAGGGACTATGGCCCCTAGCAATAGTCACTGTGTGTTCTGCCAGCAGGGATGCTCTTCCCCCTCGCTGGGAGAATGCAATAGATCCATGGGAGGGCTTCCCCCACCAACACAGACTGTGTTGAAGGGGGAATCAAGCAATTTTCTTTCTTTTTATGAAAGAAAATCGCACTATGGCTGGCTTAAGAAACAGCAAGACTCATCACTGGCCAGTGCTCTCAGGGTGGATAATAATCAGATATGGAAAACCTTGCCCAGCCTGTATGTTTCTCTTAGATAAGAGCAGTGCAGGGGGTGTGCAGTGTATGTTGCGGTAACCTGTGTTTATCATGAATATGAATGGTTGTTATGTGAATGCGTAGTGAGCTGGCAGCTATGACTCATTTACAGACCACGCATGTGCAACTGCAAGGGTGACTAATTTAATTAGTCAGCTGCAAATACTAAGGAGAAAATATATCAAAGATAAAAATATCTATGGTTCTTATTTAGAAGCTAATATTTAAGCTATATATTTATAGGATAAGGCTTCATTTCTGGTACCTTTTTATATCAGCTTCAGTAAATAATACTGAAATGAATAGGCTTAGACCTCTTTCAGACTGAGGTGCTTTGCAGGCCCTATTTAGCTAAAAATTGCGACTGTAAAGCGCCTCAAAAATACCCCCCAATCCACCCCAATGTGAAAGCCCTGAGTGCTTTCACACTGGGGTGGGGCGCTTGCAGGACGTTACAAAAAGTCCTGCAAGCAGCATCTTTGGAGCGCCCCTGCCTATTGAAAACAATAGGGCAGCGCTTCTGAAGCGGCTGCACACCGCCTCAGAAGCGAGACGCACCAGCATTTTTAACTGCTTTTTAACCCCTTGTGGGGGGTTAAAAACACCATGCTCCCGCCGCCATAGCGCCGCTGAAACTAGCGGGATTTACCGCATCTGCCCCACCGCTCCCAGTGTGAAAGTGGCCTAACTGTTTATGTACCATTTACTTTGCATTATATGAGTGAAATAGCTGTGCTTGCTTATACGCTACTGTTTTATCATTTCACAGGAGTTGAATCCGGAGACTACACATCCAGATTTTCGCCTCTGGCTTACAAGTTATCCTTCACCAAATTTCCCTGTGTCTGTACTGCAGAATGGAGTGAAAATGACAAATGAGGCACCTAAAGGCTTGCGTTCTAATATTATCCGCTCCTACCTGATGGATCCTATCTCTGATCCGGAGTTCTTCACTAGCTGCAAGAAGCTTGTTAGTAGTGTTTAGAAACATTTTCACACATTGCCCTAAGGGAAAGATATTTTTTTATTTTCATTATTAATATGTCTACATCATACGGTGTTATATCTAGCTACAAAGGAATATATGTCATTACCAACTTTTTTGAAGCAGTTAAAATGTCTGTTAATTTAAGTTTGGGAAATGTAGTAATGTCAGATAAACAGATAAACTTTAATAACAACCGGTCAGGGTATTTCTAAGAATCTCAATTTCTACTCTTAAAGTATCTAAACCTCAAGATTAAAATATTTTATTTGCAGTTTAGCAGTCCTTAGATGTGACCCCATTACCTTTTTTTTTTGTTTAAGGCATTTCTTCCTTTATTGTTATAGTGGTAAAAATAATGATTTGATCCACTACAGATTTTGTAAGTTTGCCCACTTACAAAGAAATATGGGCCTATAATTGTTATCATAGGTGTATTTTAAATGATAGAGACAGAATATCAACCAAAAATCCAAAAAAACACATGATACAAATGTTATAAAATGAGTTGCAGTTCAGTGAGTAAAATAAGTATTTGATCCCCTACAAAGCAACACAAATTCTGGCTCCCACAGAAGTATGTGCTCATGTTGTACACAGATTAGTCCTGTCAATTTAATAAGGTGCTCCTAATGACAACTCTATGTGTATAAAAGACACCTGTCCACGGAATCTCTTTCTTCCATTCAAACTTCTCCATCATGGGCAAGACCAAAGAGCTGTAGATCTCCACAAGGCTGGAATGGGCAGAACAGCAAGAAAAGAAAGATGGACCTTGAAGGCATGGGTTAAAATGATGACGTAACAGCAATTTTATTGCTACACATCAATTCATCTGGACAAAACAGACAATTAAATGGAATGGACTACAAGACCATCAGGAAGAAGCTTGGTGAGAAGGAGACAACTGTTGGAGTGATTATTAGCAAATGGAAGAAATACAAAATAGCCATCAATCGCCCTCGGTCTGGAGCTTCATGCAAGATTCCGCCTCATGGGCTAAGGATGATCATGAGAAAAGTGAGGGATCAGCCCAGAGCTACACGGGAGGAGCTTGTGAACTATCTCAAGGCAATTGGGACTCAAGTCACCAAACAAACTATTGATAATACAATATGCCGCCATGGATTGAAATCCTGCAGCGCACACAAGGTCTCCCTCCTCAAGAAGGCACATATACAGGTCAGTATGAAGTTTGCCAATGAATATCTACATGACTCAGAGAAGGATTGGGAGAAAGTACTGTGGTCAGATGAGACCAAAATTGAGCTCTTTGACATTAATTCAACTTGCCGTGTTTGGAGGAAGAAAAATGCTGACTATGACCCTAACAACACCATCCCTACAGTCAAGCACGGAGGAGGAAACATTATGCTTTGGGGCTGTTTCTATGCTAAGGGTACAGGCCGATTTTTTCGCATTGAGAGGCCAATGGACTGGGCCATGTACTGTAAAATCTTGGATGAGAACCTTCTTCTTACAGCCAGAACACTGAAGTTGGGTCATGGATTGGTCTTCCAGCATGACAATGACCCAAAATTTACTGCCAAGGCAACAAAGGAGTGGCTCAAGAAGAAGCACATTAAGGTCATGGCGTGGGCTAGCCAGTCTCCAAGCCTTAATCCTGCATAATATTTATGGAAGGAGCCATAGTTGTGCGCAGCCTATTGCATTAGGGTGTGCACCCCAAAACTCAAACACACATGTTTTTCTCTGCAGCCTCAGCTGCACATGAGAGTGAATGAATGGAAAGTGCTCTGTATTGAGCGGCTTCTTGTTCATTCACAAACTGAAGAATAGTAAACACAGTTTGCCTCAGTTATGAATGAACACAGTGAGTGAGTGTGTTCATTGTGTTCATTTAGAAAAGGAAGGTGCTGGTAAATGACTAGGATATTTAATAGGCCCTTCCCCGTTCTCCATCCTGAAACATCCCCTGCAGCAGCTGGGGGAGAGGAGAGAAGGAAAGCCAGCAGCACTGCGGTGCTGGGGACCAACATAGGGGGAAATCCTTGCAGTAGGGAGAATCAGCACCACATGTAGTTATTAGGGTGTGTCCAGGCACACCTGGCACGCCCCCTGTGCATGCCTATGGAAGGAGCTGAAACTTGGTGTTGCCAAGCAACAGCTAAAAAACCTTAAGGATTTATAGAAAATCTGTGAGGAAAAGTGGACCAAAATCCCTTCTGAGATGTGTGCAAACCTGGTAACCAACTCCAAGAAACATCTTACCTCTGTGCTTGCCAACAAGAGTTTATCCACCAAGTACTAAGTCATGTTTCGCTTGGGGATAAAATACTTATTTTACTCATTGAACTGCAACTCAGATCATAACATTTGTATCATGTGTTTTTTCAGAATACCCTCCACAAACAAATATTCAGGGCACTCTCAGCCTCCAATTCTCTTTATTGTGAACTAGCAGAAACAAGCTCATGCTTTCTGAGGGCATGGGTGAGCTTCTTCACAAGACAAGTTCTTCTCTAAGAATCGATGGATTCTTAGACCTCATACCCACGGGCGTAATAGCAAAACGTTGGGACCCACGTCAGCGTTTTCATCAGCGTTTTGCATTGGCGTTAATGAGCGTTAGTGAGCATCAGTGAGCGTCTGAGTCAATAGGTGTTATGTTTAAAAAAAACATTCCTCTGCTATTTTTTAACCTGAAAATGCTGGCGCTAAAAACGCCGGTTATAGTTGCTATGGCGTCAATGCGTGTTAGTCAGCGTTTTGCCAGCTCAGCGTTAAAATGCTACAGCCTCGGAACGTGCGGATCCTGTGTTCGATTTACAGCTTAAGAACGCTGACGCTATCTACAGCTCAAAAACGTCAGCGTTTTTATGTGGCCATTGAATAACATGGAGAGCTGAAAAAAACGCTAAAAACGTGGCGCTTTTAGACCTTGTTGGTTTGTCACAATAAAGAGAATTGGAAGCTGAGATTGCCCTGAATATCTCTTTGTGGAAAGACTTTGTTGACTGGACTGGAACAGGTGAGAGCACCAAGACCCCCTGCCGTGCAGGTAATGGAAATAGCGTTGTCTCTTTCGACTCCTCTCTTTTGGCTTTGATTAGATGTCTGCATTGTAATCCCTCTGGGAGCCTGACTACACATGCCATGCATTTTTGTGTTATTATAATTTACACTTAATTGGTAGGCATGATAAAGAAAAACCGGAAGATAATGATATATTTACATATTTATGCTTTGTAGCAGCTGATGCATTTGTTACCTCTAATACCCAAGGAGAATTAACACAGTTTCTTGCATACGTGACAATACTGCAAAAACCAAAACATTACAACTTTCTTATCCTTATAGAAAAGAACTGTAATATAAAAAAATGGGTGGTACATAGTACAAAGTTTTTTGTATTTTAAGCTTGTATCACTTTATTATGTCAAGCTCCTCCCCGACAGTTTCATGTTTAAAAATGTAGATTAACCCACATAAGCCCCCGACCACAATTTTCTAATTGTTTTTCTAAGCCTTACTACTCCTTATGTTAAAAAATGTACATGAGCTTTTTTTAAACATATTTAGGCATTTTTTTATCCCATAGGCTTCAATGGAAACATCTGTAAACAGGCAATATGAGCCTTTTTGCATATTTTTGTACCAGAACAATTACAGTAAAACCTTGGATTGCGAGCATAATTCGTTCCCGGAAGCATGCTTGTCATCCAAAGCACTTGTATATCAAAGTGAATTTCCCCATAAGAAATAATGGAAATTCAGATGATTCGTTCCACAATCATTTATTCATAAGTCTTTCCGTTTATAGTTCATATAAAAAGATTATAGCAATGTGATAGGTTGTGCAACCATAAAATGTCCATCCACAAATGGGCACCTCCACAAGGGGATTAGAAGCAAAATCCAGCAGGAGCTACAGAGTATAAAAGAGAATAGAGGCGCCTCTAAGTGTAGTAATATGGTTACATTTAATAAAGATACAACATTTAGCAACTCACATGGTTTATGGTTAAAAGAGGCACATCTAAGTATGCAGGCATCTGGGGTAAAGCTGTCCACATAGACCATTCTCCACACCGCTGGCTCTCACTGTTGCCAGTCTGCAATCGTGACCCGGGAAGACTACCCTACAGTAGAGCGATCTGAAAGTGAGGCTTGAAGCGCTCATGGAGTGCATCGTGGAAGGGATGACGTCAATGGTGGAGCGGAGGATGGCGTATGTGTTCAGCTTTACCCCAGATGCCTGCATATTTAAATGTGCCTGTTTTAATCATTATCATTTAATCATTATTGCTACACTTAGAGGCGTTTATCATCTCTTTCATAGTTTGTGCTACTTTTATATCAAGACATCGCTTGTATACCAAGTCCAAATTTATTTAAAAATGTTGCTGGTCTTGCAAAATGCTCTCAAACCAAGTTACTCTCAAACCAAGGTTTTACTGTACTCTCATTCTTTAAAACAGCTCTCCTCCCCTTGCCCAGCCCTGGAAACAAAATCCTGAAGCTTGATACTCATGAAAAAACAGCTTCAAAAATCACAAGGAATTCACTCTGCTTACATTCTGCTCAGGTACAAATGCAGGCTAATAGTGTGCATAGGCCCCTATTGGACGTGATGTCATTACGCACACACGTGGCCGAGTTCGTAGCCTGTGTATTGCAGTGTATTGCAGCTTAAAACTACAGCCTAGCTTTTTTTTCCAATGTGTCAGGATTAACAAACATATTATTTAAAGCGTTTGTTAACCCAAGAAAATGCTGCTCCTGTCTCTTTAATATGCAATTAGCAGCATGGTGCTTTTGCTTTTTAAATTATCCCTCTGTATCCCCTAAAATATCTGTTTGATAATGCCAGGTCATGACTTCCCTCCTGAGTGCTGACTCCCCCTGTATATAGCTTATCCTGAGAGCCCTGTGGTCTATGCAGGCTACGTCACTCCCAGCTCTCCTATCTCCTGTGTGCCTGTCTTCAACTCTCCCCTCCTCCCCTCCCTCTTCCTCTCGTAGCTCCTCCTCTCTACTCTCATACTTAACTCTAAAAGCTCCTATCCCTCTGTATTAGAAGAATAACTTCCTTGTGTCAGTGTTATATCAGAAATATACTTACTATATAGATAACACAGCACGGCTCTCTCTCTCCAGCTGAAGTCAGCAGCAGTGCTCAGCCCCACCCTCAGGAACTCTGAGCTGAGGGAGAAAAGCTGAAAAATGACAACTGATCCTAGTAAGAAGGTGTATTATCTATACAGAGAAGTATATATATATATATATATGTTATAACACAGACACAGGGCAACTTCTTTTTATAATACAGAGCGGATGGGAACTTTTTAAAAAGCTGATCCAGGGATAGGCTTAAAAAAGGATGGTGTTATTAGTCCTTCTGGGGAATTGTCAGAATGGAAAGGTGGTATTTATTTCTTAAAGTTACTGTAACTGTGAAGCATATTATACAGCACAGTGCTTTTGCTGTGTCATTTGGCCCTTTGTATAATCTAAAATACCTGGCTGATCCTCCTTGGTTCTGCTGCCCCCCCCCCCCTGTAAACTGACCATGGTTTATCCTGGCTGCCGAGCCCTGATATCGTGGCCAGTTTACATGCCTCTGTCATCCGCAGCTCTCCTCTGTCCTCCTCTCCCCCTCCCTCCCTGCCTGTCAGCTCCCACCCCTCCCCTCCTACTGCTAAAATTACCGTGCAAAGTACATACAATCCCCTCTGTTATAAAACGTTCTATGCTCCAGTGTATGTTCTTTGTAAGAAAAAAAATGCAGATTTCTACTGTATTTCATAACGCTGCTCAGCGCTCACGTGACTGCTCGCTGCTTTTGATGTCTGTTAAACTTAGAAGACAAGATTGAACTATAAATGCTTTTTTTTGTTTCAATCTGTTTAGCCGGAATTCAAAAAATTGCTATACAGTCTGTGCTTCTTCCATGC
>BLSH010262334.1:1533742-1563620 GCA_018402905.1 Glandirana rugosa
TCCCACACAAGGCTAATGTGTAAGGTAAAGTCTACAGGCTTGGAAAAATCAGTTTGTAAATGGATAGAAAACTGGCTAAAAGACTGAATTTAGAGATTAGGGGTTAATGATTCTTACCCTGAATGGTCTATGATTATCAGTGGTGTACCCCAAGGTTCAGTGTTGGGACCCTTAATTTTTAATACATTTATGAATGTTATAGGGTCTGGGATTAAAAGTACCATTTTAGTGTTTGCGGATGACACCAAGCTATGCAGTGGAATAACATCCTTACAGGATGTCTCTTTCTTACATGCCGACCTCAATACACTGTTTCATTGGGCAGCTGTGTGGCAAATGAGGTTTAATGTTGATAAATGTAAAGTTATGCACTTGGGGACTAGAAACATGCATGCATCTTACATACTAGGAGGAGAACAGCGGGGGGAGTCAATGGTCGAGAAGGATCTGGGTGTCCTGGTAGATCATAAACTTAATAATGGAATGCCATGCCAAGCCGCAGTTTCCAAAGGAGGAAAATCCTTTCTTTTATTAAAGTGGATGTAAAACTGAAATAAAAATGTAATTAATAATTCTGCCTGGTAGAGTATAGCATGTCATATCATCTGTGCCCAGTCTTGCCACAAAGAGTTAATCCAACTGTGAGTAATGAGCTTATCTTTCAGGAAGAGAAAGTCTGACTAACAGGGAAATACACAGTCGATCCGCCCCTTGCTCTGTGAGTGACAAGCAATTTGCTTATCTCCTTCACACAGCAGAGAAAGTTTTACGCACCCCCCTCCCTCCCTCCTCAATGTCTCAGTATAGAGGTGGGTGGGGAGGCTTGTGACATCACAACTCCACCCACCAAACTCCAGCAAACACAGACACCCTCTGATTTTAGAGTTTTACAGAGCTGCTAGTGCTTACAGGAAGGACATTTGAAAGGTAGGGATAGATGCAGGAGGCTTGCATGTATATATACATTAATACTGTGTCATTAGTTTATACTGGGTGGCTGGTGGGTTTACATCCACTTTAACCTCCCTGGCGGTAATCCGGAGTGTGGCTCGGGGTGGAATTTCAGTACCATTAGCGGTAACCCCTAGTCACACTCGGGATTGCATTGCTGGATCCAGGCTGGGTTACTCACCTTGTCCCCTGGATCCAGCGATGTCTTCCCGCGGTGTCAGCTTGTCTGTCCCTCCGCCCGATGCCTCCGTTTCCTGCGAGCGTCGCATTGCACGGGGACGGAGACCGGTGGGAAATTCAAATAGTGAAACACACAGTACACATACAGTACACTGTAATCTTACAGATTACATTGCTGTATGAAATCATTTCACATCCCCTTTTTCCCTAGTGGTTTGCCCAGAGCCCTGCATGCACTTTTATATAATAAATGTCATTCTTTCTGCCTGGAAACATGAGAATGTCCATAGCAACCAAAAAGTGTCCCTTTACGTCAAAAGTGTTTTTTTATCAGCTAGAAAACACCGATAGTAAATAAGAATGATTTGCAGAATTGAGTGATACTGATTTTTGGGGAAATTTATCATCAGAAACTGAAAGTGGTTTGATTACATTATTGAATACATTTTATTACTTATTACGTTATTATTTCTGATAATTATTTATAGTTATTTATCATATTATAATTTATGATTTCATGTTTCAAACTTTTTCATACCCGGGATGTCTACTAGACTCTTGTTTGGATTCCTAAGAATTACAGGCCTACAATATAAAATGCCAAATTTCCATGCAAAATAATCGTACCGCTTTCAGCACCAAAAATCTGAAATAATCATACCGCCAGGGAGGTTAATGTGACTGCATAGTTATGAAAAACCAAGTCAGAAGTGTATAAATCATATTAAAAGTCTGGTGTAAATTCAGTGCCAAATACTTCTGAATTTACACCGGACTTTAAATATGATTTATGCACTTTTGATTTGTCTTTTTCTCTGTATTTTTGGGTCCATTCCCTGTATAGAGCTTCTCTTGATTTTTTTCACTTTTATATCACACTTTCATTTTTATTGGGATACACAGGGATTGATCAACTATTGTTTTTGCACTCTCTTGAGGATCTTGGGGGGGTGCTTTAGTGTTAGCACCTCTGGCACGCAGCATCATTTTTTTGGTATTTTTTACAATAGCAATGAAAGGCAAATGTGTGTGCGTGTGTGTGTACATATATACATCAAGTAAAATTAGTATTGAACACATCACCAATTTTCTAGGTAAATATATTTCTAAAGGTGCTATTGACATTACATTTTCACCACATGCCAGTAACAACCCATGCAATCAATACATACAAAGACACCAAAACAAATAAGTTCAGAAATTAAGTTACGTGTAATAAAATGGAATGACACAGGGAAAACGTATTGAACACGCTAACTGAAATGTATTTAATATTTCATGCAAAATCCTTTGTTGGTAATGACAGCTTCAAGATGCCTCCTGTATGGAGAAACTAGTCACATGTATTGCTCAGGTGTGATTTTGGTCCATTCTTCCACACAAATCTTGAAGGTTCAGTGGGCCTCTTCTATGAATTCTGATCTTTAGTTCTTTCCATAGATTTTCTATTGGATTCAAGTCAGATGATTGGTTGGGCCATTCTAGTAACTTTGCTGGTTTATAATCTTACGAGAATATCTGTCTGGTGAGTCCATTTTAGTGAGAGTGGTGAAGGATTCACACAGTGGTGGAGCACTTGGGAACTTTGATGCAGAGCAGTTTGGACTTCACGAGTTTTAAATAATAATTTTTTGAACATTTCTTGGAAATTTCTAAGGATTATTATATAAGCACTTTATTAATATATTTTTGCATGATTGTTTGATTTACACTATTTGATGCAGTAGCACTTTATTTAGATTTTGCACAAATTTTGTTAAGTAGATTTGTGTATGCATTGTTATATATTTTTATGAGCATTTGCACATTAAGTATATTGAAGGACCATAGGCTTGGGACATTGGCCCCCTATACAGGACCGGTACATCCTTTTCCCTTTGTAACACACAGAAGGAGTAACCCTCTTTCTAAGGACCATTATAAGTTTGAGCTATTATTTTGAAACCTAACGCTCCCTGGGATACCCCTTAAAGGGCACCCCATCTGTACGATATACCCATGCGGGATGAGTATGATCCAATAGTCTTACATATTTTCGCTGTGCCATTGGGCGACACTCCATAAAAAGATCCGTCTGGCACCAAACAGGGATCTCTTTTTTTCCTTCTCCTTTTCTTTTTTCTTTTCCCCTTTCTTTTTTACTACCTACCCTCGACACTCTCCTACTCATATGTGGAATGTCGTAGGGATTGGACATTCTTGGAGGTCTTGTTATACAAGGGATCGCCTGAGGAAGCTGTCAAGCGAAACACGTCACGATCCCTCATCACCGGCATCGACACATTTGACCGTCAGGCCAGCCAACCCCCAGATAATTTGCCATCTTCATCCTGGGTAGCACATGTGGGCCTTTGTCATTGTGGTTGATGTCTGATGTTAAACCTTTTCTTATTTATGTTTTTTTCATTGGACTTTGTATGTAATTTTCACTAATGGAGTGTATCCCCTTGTGGTGCACATACCGACACTCTATTTTAATATACTCAAATAAATTTATCTTTTAACCAATGGTTTAGTATGGTTGTTATTCTTTTTCACTTGGGATCAGTGGGCAGCCGTTAAAGTCCTTCTTTTTCCCTTTTTTTCCTTTTTCCTTTTGTTTGAAGGACTGAGGATATTGGAGATTGGTGTGCGGACCAGCGCTACTCCTGCTTACCACATTACATTGCTTTATTGATATTTGCCATAATCAGAGCAGCAGCTGTCCATTAGAAATTTTTAAGTGCACACATATCTGTGGAGTTGTTATTTTGATACATTATTCTAGCAGCTTTATTTTCTTTCTTTGAAACCAATTCAGAGTTTCCCTGGCTTTGTATCTTATATGGATGGAAAGGAGCGCCCAAGACAAGAATGTAAAAGCTACAACCTTGAATTTTATTTGGTTTGAAGACCAGTAGAAATAAGCCAATGCGTTTCGGGGGTCCAACACAATCCCCCTTCCTCAGGGCTGCTGATTGATGATTAAAAATTGATGGATAAAACTTCGGATGCTTGTCCGTTTGGAGTAAGGATCTGATGTATTTCCAAAACAGCATCTGGCTTTGTATCTGGGATCATTGTCTTGCTGAAATGTCCACCCTCATTTCATCTTCATCATCCTGGTGGATGGCAGCACATTTTTATCAAGAATGTCTTGGTACATTTTTCCTTCCCATTAATCCTTCCTTCAATGATATGAAGTTTGCCAGTACCTTATGCTGAAAAACAGCCCCACACCATGATGTTCTCACCTCCAAACTTCACTGTTGGTATGGGGGATGTTTTTGGGGTGATGTGCAGTGCCATTTGACCTCCAAACATGGTGTGTATTATGGCATCCAAAGAGTTTAATTTTGGTCCCATTTGACCAGACTATAGTCTCCCAGTATTTCACAGGCTTGTCTAAATGGTGTGCAACAACCTTTAAACAAGCTTCAAATGCTTTTTCTTCAGCAATGGAGTCTTGCGTGGCAAGCATGCATGCAGGCTATGGTGGGTGAGTGCATTACTTATTGTTTTCTTTGAAACAATTGTACCTGTCAATTCCAGGTCTTTCTGAAGTTCTCCACAAGTGATCCTTGGCTCTTGGACAACTCTTCTGATAATTCTTTTAACTCCTCTGTCAGAAATCTTGTGAGGAGCACCTGGTCGTGGCCAGTTTATGGTTAAATTATGTTCTTTTCACTTCCGGATTATGGCCCCAATAGTGCTCTGGAACATTCAGAGGTTTAGGAAATCCTGCTGTAACCAATGCCATCAGTATGTTTTGCAACAATAAGGCTGTGAAGGTCTTGAGAGAGCTATTTGCTTTTACCCATCATGAGATGTTTCTTGTGTGACACCTTGGTATAGGCCATCAGTTGAGACTGAACCAGCTGATATTAATTTGCACTGACAAGGGGCATGATTGCTTTTTAATTACTTTTAATTACTGATAGATTTCAGCTGTTGTCTTTTTTCATGCCTTTTTGCACCTCTCTTTCTTCATGTGTTCAATACTTTGCCTGTGTCATTTCATTTTATTACACATAAGTTCATATCTCAGCTTTCTTTGTATGTATGGATTGCATGGGTCGTTACCGAAATGTGGGGAACATTTCATTTCAATAGCACCGCAAGAAATATATTTACCAAGATAAATGGTGACGTGTTAAATACTCATTTTACCCACTGTTTATATATATATATATATATATATATGTTCTTAACTGCGCACGGGGCTTGGAGAGGTGGAGGCGGAGAAGAAGCAGTACACTGATCTTCCCAGTGAATGGCTGTGCAGGGGAGGGGACGTGTCAGCACAAGACTAACCATTGGAGGACAGGCAGCCTCTGCAGCCAGAAAACTGACCATACTGGGATGGATGTGCTCTCATGCCTAGTGGGGTCAGTTTAACAAAAGAAAGCCTGGAGACTGGCAGGATCACCAGGTATTTCACACAAAATAAGCTTTACCAAGATAACAGAATACTTTTTAACACGAGTACATGGTGCAGCAAGCACATAACAGGGATATGAAATGTTGGGGAAACATATTCTTTAAAGCAATAGGCATTTTTGAAAACAGAAAATAGAGACAGCGCTACCCAACCCTGAGTGATGTTTTCTAAACAAATTTAAACCAAAATATTACCTAGTAAATGATTGACAGCATATGTTGCATAACCCATAATAAATTGCTTTGTGCACTAAAAAAAAACAATATTAAGCAATATAAAAAAAAATTTTTTTTCATCGGTTTTGGCCGATTTATATTCTTTCTCATATTTTTGTTAAAAAAAATCGCAATCAGCGTTTATTGATTGTTTGCGCAAAAGTGGCTGCGTTTACGGATGATAGGAATTAATTTCTGGGTTTTCTTGTTGTTTTTTTTTTACTAGTAATGGCGGCAATCTGCAATTTTTAGCGGTACTGCGATATTGCAGTGGACATGTCGGACCATTTTGACACTTTTTTGGGACCAATGACATTTATACAGCGATCAGAAATTTAAATATCCACTGATTACTGTATAAATGTCATTGGCAGTGAAGGGGTTAACCTGCAGGGGGAGATCTAGGGGTTAACTGTGTTCCCTAGGCGTGTTCTAACTGTGGGGGGGCTGGGATCAGTAGATCTCTTATGTGCCCACTGTCAGAATGGGGAACCGCCGTGTTTACATCAGCGGTTCCCTGTTCTTTTGCTGTGGCCGATCATCGCGGCTCGCCGGCGGACATCGGGTCCGCCCAAGCCGCGGGCACAGGGCCAGATTAACATAGGGGCTATTGGAGCTGCAGCTCCAGGCCCCTTCCTTAAGATAGGCCCAGCCCAATGGTGTGAGTGAGTCACTAATACTGCTCTGTATACAGTGTACACATGATTGATATGTAAATTGCGGCATCATATTTAATTTGTTTTAACAAAAAATTGTTTCCATTTTCATTTTATTTATTTCCATAAAAAGGCCCATAAAAATTCTCAGCACCAGGCCCATGATGCTCTTAATCCGGCCCTGCGCAGGCACACTCCTCCGGAGTATGGCGGGTGCACACACACCCCCAAGCGGCCACTCCGCAAATCGCCGTTTATTTACGGCGATTCGCGGGACGCATCCACACTGCCGCAGTAAATATACTGCGCGCGGTGTGGAAGTGGTTAACATGCTCATATGAGCATTAAAACTTTAAAAACATTACAAGCCTATAATAGGCACTGTTACAGCTGATAGCATCTTTAAACAGTTCTGACAACTGGATAGTGGACGTTAGGTAGCAGCACCAGCTTGCGTTCCACTCTGCGGGCTGTTATGACGCTTCAGGAAGCCAAGCTTGACACGCTATCGGCTGTAACAATGCTTAAAGTTTTAATGCTCATATGAGCATGTTAATAAAGTAGAGGTAAAACGAGTTTCTTCTTCACTATCACCCTGTGCATCCCAGAGGGATCCCCCTTTGGAGACCATCTACACAGAGGAGACCGCAGAGGACACCGCAGAGGGACAGGTCCCCCCTGCCCAAGTGACCTACAAGCCCTTTAGACCTACTGAGCCATAAGGCAAGTGAGTCCTATGTTTCTGGTGAGTGCAATATACCCACGGAGGGAGAGCACAGCAATCACAGCACAAGGATTATTTGAGCACCTGCACTTTATTCCAAAGAGACTTTTTTTGCACTTATGAAGTTATTTCACAGTGGTTGTATTTAAGCACCTATGCACTTTCAGTATTCATGAATTTAATAGCTATTTAATAATTTAGAGCGCCAAGCACTTTATTATGGTTTATGCAACATATGCTGTCAATCATTTACTGGGTAATACTTTGGTTAAAATTAGTTCAGATAACATCTATTACTCAGGGTTGGGCAGTGCTGTCTCTATTTTCTATTTCTATTTTTGGTCCCCTATTGGGAACCTTCTATACAGCAGCAGCCCATATATACATTCATTTACCCATTTACTTTATCTTTCCTTGCGCGAGTGCACGCTATATCCTTTCAAATAGGCATTTTTAGCCAGTGTAAAGAGAATAATTATTCTTAGGCAGCCAAAAGTTGGCTCTTTGTTCAACAAGGGACTGAGAGTATAAGCAGGAAAACAAAAAAAAAAACGAATGTGTAAAGTCCTGATTTGATTTCATTCAGACTCTTGTATCATAAAAAAACAATTCATTTTAGGAGTTTAAAGGGTTCCTCTTCATTAGGGCTTGGTATTGGTGAACGAAGCATGCAACTGTACTTATAACAATGGAGGGATCCTGAGGGGTGATTAGGTGATCATTTCAGAAACTGTTTAAGGCTGGGTTCACATATGAACCGCATGCGGCTCACAGCAGGGGTCCAGTGCATCCTGGTTCACCATTTAAGGTCGGATTTCAGCCTGAATTTTTGACTGAATTCGGACCTGAAATGGACCAAAAGTCGCACAGCGTTTTTGTAAAAAACGCACCGGACCTGCTGCAGAGATATGTTAACCGGCTCCATAGAGAGCTGGTCAAAATCTCCTGCTATTGCGAATTGCCAATTCGCAATGGTGTGGACCCAGCCTTAGTCTTAACCTTAAAGCGGTTGTCTCCCCTAAAGAAAAAGAAAAAAAAAAAACCTACAAGGCAATGGCATAATGAGCTAGTATGCACTGCATATTATTCATTATGAAATACTTACCTTAGAACGAAGCTCCCGCAGGTCCGCATGGTCCCCGAGGAGGGAGCTGCCATGGTCCCTCTGTGGATCCTTCGGGGTACGTGGCACCGGCGCTGTGAGTGGCTGGAGCCACATGCGCGGGAGCCCGTCTTTACGGCGGAACTTTCCGGCAGGGTCTGACGCCTTCGACGGAACATCACTGCGCATGCGCCTGCTGACATCAGCGGCGCTTGCAGTGAGAATATCTCCTAAACCATACAGGTTTAGGAGATATTCTTTTTACCTACAGGTAAGCCTTATTATAGGCTTACCTGTAGGTAAAAATGTCATTTTAGGGTATACAATGCTTTAAAGCTATTGTAAAGGTAATTAAAAAAAATAAATAAAAGAACAAACATCTCTATATGTACCTGCTCTGTGGAATTAAATTGCACAGAGCGGGCGCAAACCTCCTCTACTCAGGTCCCCTGCTGATGCTTCCCATGGGGGCACTTGTGCATGCACATTGCCCCCGAGCTGCACTGCTGCATCCATTGACGGAGATAGCAGGAATTGCCCCCCCCCCCGCTCCATCGTCACTGGCTTTGATGGACAGAAATGAAAGCCAATGGCTCCCGGTGCCCCAGCAAAGCCAGGGAGACCCAAGAGTGAGAGGAGAGAAGAGCTTCTGATGGGCACAGTGCTAGATCGAATGAGGGCTCAGGTAAGTAAAGGGGGGGTGAGAGGGGATGTTAATGCCTAAACATTTTTACCTTAATGTAAGGAATGCATTACGGTAAAAACTGTTTAGGCTTTAGAACCACTTTAAGGGAAATAAACCAACTGGGCTAAGAAGAAAAATTTTGCTTGACCTGTAGTTGGCGTCAGTATATAGTAATCTAATATACTGTACATTATGTCTTCCTTTCCACCAACAATATTAGAATTCCTCAAAGTTTGAACGTAATGAACATGTCTTGTTTTCTAACCTAGTTGTGTGACTAGATCAGCAATTGTCAAGTTGGAAAATGAATGGCCCATGCACAGCATTTTTTCTGCCTTACAGTCTGATGAAACTTAGCCCTACAAATAGATTTTCATTGATTGATATTTCAGTAAAGATTGTGTCTTGCATGTCCTGTGAAAGAATTACATCTCTATTAGAAAACAAACAGCTTTAATATTTTAGTTAATTTGGGTTACAGTACTTTGCATTGTATTTAGGAACCTAATTTATAATATGCTTTTTAGAACCTGTAGCTTAAGAAATATTGGTCACGCCTTATATATTTAATGGATTAGGTTGAGTTATGATATATAGTCAGTAATGGAATCATCTTACTATTGATAGTATTACATCTTTTAATTGTAATCCAAGTTCAAAAAAATGCAGTGCAAGGAGATTGTACCTCATTTTCTTTTCTCAGTAGATTGCAGATCATCGTGTGTCATTGTCATGTCCTGGAGAGTTATTTTCATACAGAAAGCTGTAGATGAAGATAATGTGAACACGATAATGGATTTTAAGCAGTTTTAGGCTCATAAATATAAATTGGAACTATAGCACAAGCCCCTTTTTCTAACAGCTCATCATTTAATTTTTCAGTACAACCATTACATTGAGTATACGAAGACCCTTCCACTGAACCCTTCCCCTGAGATTTTTGGGATGAATGCTAATGCTGATATTACCAAGGATCAATCAGAAACACAGCAACTATTTGACAACATCCTTCTAACACAGGTAAAATGCTGAAAATGGTATATCCGAAAATAGAATAAGTTTCACTTGAAAGGCACACGCAAACTTTTTTGTTCAATATTTTATGTGTATAGCATTAACAGATCCTGCATCACCGTATAGTGTGCAGGGAAACATTTCTATTAGTCACTGTTCCAAAACGGCCCTACAATTTTATGTCTCTACCATAGTCATGCACACAAACCCACTGGGCATACCGTTTGAGGTTTTTTTTTTTTTTTGAGTGAGAAAACATGAGCATCTTACGGAGAACCCACTCAGACACAGGGTGGACCCACAAACTCCTTGCAGATAGCACAACTTCTAGGAACTGAAAAAAGAGCTCTAATTTGAATTGCTAGACTGCAGTGTCGACCAATATGTCACACTAGCGCCTACTAATATGGATTGCTAGTAAAAAAATATTTTTTCTGCTTTGCTGAAATTTTACAGTCCTAATAATCTATGTCAGTCCTGAAGATTAAAAAAAAAACACATAGGGAGAGATTTACCAAAACTGGAGCACTCAGAATTTGGTGCAGATGTGTATGGTAGCCAACCAGCTTGTTTAACCACTTCCCGTCTGGCCTATTGACAAATGACGGCCGGGCGGGGGGGTTCATTATCCTGACTGGACGTCTAATGACGTCCTTAGGATAATTCGCGATCGCGGCGATCGGTGGTGCCGTGGGTCAGTCTGACCCACCGCATTACCGATCCAGGTAAAAGGCTTCCATCCGAAGCCTTTTACCATGTGATCACGGCTGATCACTGTGTAAATAGGAAGAGACGTTTATTGGCTTTTCCTCTGCTCAGGTCTGCAGACCTGAGCAGCGGAGAGCTGATCGGCTGCTCACCTGAACGTTTATCAGCACAGCCCCCCTCAGGATCGCCACACTGGACCACCAGGAAGCCGACCAGGACCACCAGGGAGCCCCCCAGTGACAGCATAAGGAGGCCTCCCAGGACCACCGGGGAGGAAATCAGG
This sequence comes from Glandirana rugosa, assembly GCA_018402905.1. Taxonomy (NCBI): domain Eukaryota; kingdom Metazoa; phylum Chordata; class Amphibia; order Anura; family Ranidae; genus Glandirana; species Glandirana rugosa. Next base: position 1,544,681 of record BLSH010262334.1, read on the forward strand.
AGGCCACCCAGGACCACCAGGGAGCCCCCACTAGACCACCAGCACCAGGTAAGGGCAATATAGTGCACTGTAGGGATGGCACTGTGCCCATATATGATGCCTGCCGGTGCCATCCCTAACAGTGTTATATGCACCAGTGCCCACCAGTGCCACCTAACAGTGCCACCTATCAGTGCCCAGCAGTTCCACCTATCAGTGCCGCTTATGAGTGTCCATCAGTGCCGCATATCAGTGCCACGTATCAGTGCCTGTCAGTGTTGCTTATCAGTGCCGCCTATCAGTGCTGCATATATGTGCCCCATCATCAGTGCAACCTTATCAGTGCCACCTTATCAGAGCCAATCTGTACTGCCTCATCAGTGCCCGTCAGTCTAGCCTCATCAGTGCCCATCAGTGTAGCCTCATCAGTGCCCATCAGTGTAGCCTCATCAGTGCTCATCAGTGAAGGAGAAAATGTACTTATACAAAGTTTTTGACAGAAACAAAGAAAAACTTTTTTTTTTCAAAATTTTCGGTCTTTTTTTATTTGTAGTGCAAAAAATAAAAACCACAGGGGTGATCAAATACCATCAAAAGAAAGCTCTATTTATGGGAACAAAATTATAAAAATTTTGTTTGGGTACAGCGTCGCACGACTGCGCAATTGTCATTCAAAGCGCAACAGCACTGAAAGCTGAAAATTGGTCTGACTGGGAAGTGTTATAAGTGCCTGGTATTGAAGTGGTCAATAAATCTTTGACAATAAAATCTGGAAATTGATTGTTTTTTATGCAGAGCTGCTCCGGATTTTGCATGTAACAGTTTTAGTAAATCTCCCCTATATTATGTATATGCTATGTTCTGAAATAAGTACTTCTGTGCATATGTATGTACTGTGTAAACAAGGAAAGAGAGGTAAGAGGCAGTGCTGTACATTTAGATAAGCAAGTATGCTGTTGCGCTATTGCATCCCTTAGACCCCTTTCACACCAAGGCAGTTTTCAGGCACTTTAGAGCTAAAAATAGCATCTGTAATGGGCCTGTAAACTGCCTCTCAATCCTCCCCAGTGTGAAAGTCTGAGTGCTTTCACACTGGGGTGGTGCGCTTGCAGGACGGGAAAAAAAGTCTTGCAAGCAGCATCTTTGGGGCGGTTTGGGAGCGGTGTATACACCGCTCCCAAACCACCCTGCCCATTGGAATGAAAGGGAACCGCTTCCGAAGTGCCGCAACAATGGCAGTTTTAACTCTTTCTTGGGGATTAAAAGTGCCCCGCTACTGCCTGAAAACGCAGCCAAAGCACTACTATAACAGCGGTAAAGTGTCATTAAAACAAGTGGCGCTTTGCTGCTAAGGTCGGCACCATCCCAGTGTGGAGGTAGCCTTAATGAGTATTTTGTGCTGCGCGCGAGGGAGGACCCCCACCGTGCCACCATCCAAGATTAATGCAAAAGGATTAAAGGAGCAACTCCTTCAAAAAATAGACAGGACTTTGCAGGCACACCACAGGCACTTGGTATCATAAAAAAAATATCTTTATGACAACAAATTGATCACATACATGACATATACTAACATATACATAAAATCACCCTAAACTGAGCAGAAAAGCAACACCCGTATAACCAGCAATTAGGAGGTAGAGTTCTGTACATACAGCATACAGAGTAGGCTAAAAGTATTGCCTTCGATTAGCAAATATTGGGAACGCTATTAATGTCCTCCACGCTGGTGTGTTGACGCGTTTCGCTTCACAGAGCTTCCTCAAGACATGTATGGGGGTGGGTGCTAATAATAAAAATAAGAGAAACACACATAAACATAGGCTGTAGGCACAGCATGGAATGATCTTATGTTATGGTCTTATGTTAAAAATTCAAAAAAACTGTCTAGGTGAGGAAGGTGCTTCCCTTGAGCTTGACGTATTTATGCATAGGATTCTTTTTTAAAAGTGCCCTTTTGATACAGGTGGGCCTCTTGTTGTTATTATATGGTTATATTCTGCTCAGTTTAGGGTGATTTTATGTATATGTTAGTATATGTCATGTATGTGATCAATTAGTTGTCATAAAGATATTTTTTTTACGATACCAAGTGCCTGTAGTGTGCCTGCAAAGTCCTGTCAATTTTTTGAAGAAGTTGCTCCTTCAATCCTTTTGAGAGTATTTTGTGCTCTGCGGTTCCCCATATGCTGCCTTCTGGATAGCAAAAGCTTTTTAAAACTTTTATTTACAAACTTAAATTTGACTTCCAAGTTTCCTGTCACTTTAAATAGTTTAGGCCAAGCCGGACCAAACACCTTATTTCCCTGTAGCACACTCTAGAAGCATCAGCTACATCCAGTAAGCGGTGCTGTGTTCCACAGCGGTATGGGTGACTTCCCGTCTGGTGTTAGCAAAAAATTGAGCTGGTCTGAATGCTTTTCAGTTTCAGAAGAAGCCTTGTATTTTTATCAATGACACAAGGCTTTCTTTGGCTGAGGTGGAGAGGTGGACAAATCACATCATGATCTCCACCTCAGCAAATCAGGGGAAGCCTTATATTCACTAATAAAAATACCATAATTCTGAATAGCTTAAAATCATTCAGACCAGTTCAATTATTTCCCAACAGCAGATGGCTGAGAAGCATTCAGGCTGACTCCAGTTTGTTCCAGCTCTGCTTACTGTATGTAGCACTTACTAATTGAAATCATTTGGGCCAGCTTGACTCAAACAAACTACTTAAAGAGACAGAAAACCTGAAATCAAGCTTTAGCCCAGGTTCACATCGGTTCAGGTCAGGAACGTGTGCATAAGCGCATGTGTACCCCACCCGCAGGCAAAACATGCTGCTTAAACACGTGGAGGCACATCAGAAAACGTGTCCTGTGTGGCTCTGAAACATTGCATGTCTTCTGTGATGTGATAATTCTTCAATAAAGATTTGGATGTAATTGATGATCCGAGGTGTGCTGGTGAATATGTGCATTACATAAGAAAACGTGGTGCATATTTGCTTGCTTCGCTATAGTACCACGTGGTTCTGAGTGGCATGTGTTTAAAAAAGGGTCGGTGACTTCTTTAACCACGTTTCTCACAGGTACGGCAGCCCATTCAAATTTATGGGCTGCTGTGCCCGCTACGTGCCCGTGCAAACGTGCACAGATGTGAACCTACCCTTAAAATAGTTCTGTACTTACCTTCCTTTCACTTCCTTGTACTGCTGGGAGTAAACAAAGTGTAAGCTATGAGGCATGTCTTGAATTTCTGTTATATTATTTATTTATTTAAGGTAGTGTATAAAGCCTGTTGTAGAGACCTAAACTAACCCAAAAGCTTGCATCTTTAAGCCCAAACATAAATGTAGGAATATGTTGAGCTGTATAGGCATAGAGATGGAATCCTTTTTTTCCAAATGAAAGCATCAGGGACCTAGAGACTGATCCAGACAAATCTGCTGTCTAAATTGTAATTTTCCTGCCCCCGCTAACTCTTAGGGGGCGGCAGTATCATTTGTCTCCCTGTTGCGGAAGTGCCTCCTAAAGCAATGTCTACTTGAGTATTTCTGCTGACCATGAAAGATGAGTGATCTACCTAAATAAACGTGTCGTAAGACAAAGATATAAGCCACCATTGCTATCTGGCGGTGCCTGGCTTCATTATTTCTAAATCCTGGACTCAAATCAAGCAAATAAAAGTTAGAGAAAAGTCCAAATCCATTATCTTTGTACTTGTTCCAGGTATTGAAGGCATACACATTAGCATGACAACTAAGCAGATAGTATTTACAAAAGCAGCAATCAGCAAAGAAATCCTTCATATTTCTTTCATTATAGGTTTCCTTCACATTCCACCCTGCTTAATCTAATTTCCGTGATAAAAATGTATCCAGATAAAAATATTATAGGGGAATAAAGGGTACAATAAAGGGTACATTTTGGAGGAATCAGTAAACAGAAATAATTCATTTGCGGTTGTAGAATTTTGTACCTTTTATGCAGACATGAAACAAATCACACTTCAGGAATCTTATAAAAAAAGGAAAAGCCAAAAACACGTCTACCTGTGTATGGAATTTTTGTATATTAAAACTAAACTCAGTGAGACAAAAAAATATTTTCCCTTTCAGTGGTTCTCCATCCTCACTGCAAGGTTTAACAGTTTGCCATACCTAAGGGATGACCAGTAAGCTGATATACTTACCATGTGTTAATGTGCATTATTGCGTACGATAGTGTGCATTGCCTATTCATTTGAATGCGCTGCCTAACACACAAAAATGCAATAAAAATGTGCACATAGTATTTCTGGGAGACCACTTCAATGTATGTTGGTGTATTATATTGCTTTGTGCTGCATTGCAATGTACAGTACATCTGTTAACAAAGTGCCCTTGGGGTGACATTTAGAATGAATGGCACTGCATCATGCTAAAAGCATATACCATAAATATAAAGAATGTACCATGGTCATTTTATGTATCCTAGAGTGAAGCAAATTAAACAGAATCTGTTTTGAAAGTAACTTTTTACTTTTTTTTTCTTCCAGACTGATAGCAGTGTAAGTAAAATGTATATGCGACTTTAATACATGTGCATGTTCTTCTGGGGTTCTTCTTTCTTCTTGTAGTAAATGTTCTCATTAACAGTGGGGTGTCTTAAGACTATGGGACATGGGTCTTTTATATTTAAATAATAAAAATAAAAAGGATCTGTTAGTCTGATATTTTTATATATAGTACCTCTTGTCCAGGAAAAAGCATGAACAACGTGGTTGCTGTTTAAAGGCCTTCTTTGTATATATATTGTCTTTCATCTGCCATACACCACATGCTTAAAGCTGAATTCCAGGTAGAAATAGCACATATTAATGCATGTATTTATTAAAGACCAATTGAAGCTTCAGTTTAAATCAGGGTAAATACATTCTAGGTGCATCAAATCATAGGGTTTTCAAAGTTCTGCTATTTTTGTAAAAGCAGCAGTCCCTCTGCAAAGGTTTGGCATACACCCCACTGGCTCACAGCTAGAGCCCTTTATTTAACAAAGCTCATGCTTCCTGTTGATTGGAGACCTCTAGCTCACACTTGACAGGAGGTGTGTCAGACTTCTGCAAAGAGACCCCTACTTCCTCACAGAGAACAAGGTTCCTCTGCAGCATGCTGGCAGATGACAGGCATTTCTGCTAAGGCTGTGGCTGCTTTGTAAAGAAAATGATGTTTAAGGCTTTGCACACTTTTTATTTGAATGTACCTGAAATGTATTTAGCTCATTTAACCACTTCCCGCCCGGCCTATAGCACAATGATGGCCGGGCTGTGGTTTGGTTAACCTGACTGGACGTCATATTGTCTTTTGGGATAACCCTCGTTTGGGCGCTCACAGGGGCGTGCAGCTCGGCGATCGGTGGTGTGGTCTGTCACATCACAACTCTGATCGTGGTAAAGAGCCTCTGACGGAGGTTCTTTACCACGTGATCAGCTGTGTCCAATCACAACTGATCACGGTGCAAACAGGAAAAGCAATGTATCGGCTTTTCCTCTACTTGCACTGCCAGACGCGAGTAGAGGAGAGCCGATCAACTGCTCTCTTCACAGGGGGGGCCTGCACTAATTGATTATCAGTGCAGCCCCCATGAGGATTCCCACCCAGGACCACCAGCGATGCCCACCAGGATCACCAGGGATGCCACCTAGGACAACCAGGGATGCCACCCAGGACCACCAGGTATGGCAGTTAATGTCCAATAGGGATGGCACTGAGTGCTCATCAGTGATCTCTGCCAGTGCCTCCTGATCAGTCCTGCCTAACAGTGTCATCTATCATCCCCCACCAGTGCCACCTATCAGTGCCCACCAGTGCCGCCAGTCAGTGCCCATCAGTGCTGCATATCAGTGCTGCTTATCAGTGCTGCCTCTCAGTGCCCATCAGTACCACCTCATCAGTGCCAATCAGTACTGCCTCATCAGTGCCCATCAGTGAAGGAGAAAACATACTTATTTGCAAAGTTTTGTAACAGAAACTAATTTTTTCCAAATTTTCAGTCTTTTTTTATTTGTAGCGCAAAAAATAAAAGCCCCAGTGGTGATCAAATACCACCAAAAGGAAGCTCTATTTGTGGGGGAAAAAAATGATAAAAACTTTTAGGTACAGTGTAGTATGACCGCACAATTGTCATTCAAAATGCAACAGCGCTGAAAGCTGAAAATTGGTCTGGGCAGGAAGAAGGGAAAGTGCCCAGTATTGAAGTAGCTAAACTGCAAATTCAGTTGGGCTTTAATACTAAGTAAATGTATTTCCAAATGCATTCGATTTGGTATTCAGCCTTGTATATTTCCCTGTGCCACACAGGCCAAACCGATTAGGGGAGGAAGGACACAAAGCTAATCAGTTATGCTTTAGTACTAGCAAGAAGCTAGGAGATAGAAGGGTGACAACGAAATGGACTGATTAGTGGATGTGTTTCCTTTCACTGTCCATTCACAGACTGGAGGAAATACAACACTTGTAAGTGGTACTCATCTGCAGTAAAAATCAGGTCTCCTGCCTTGTAAGATAGGGGTGTATTGTGCAGCATAGCTGTTGAAATCTAAAAACTGGATGAACAGAAATACAAATCATTTGTTAGGTAAAAAATATCCATCATTTGAATTTCATTTGTGCATTTAGCTGTTTGTCTGGAATTCAGCTTAAAAACAGAGAATCTGTAGAATAGGGTTGATGCTATATAAAGCAAACATAATGTGACACCATTCTCTAGGTTCTTTGGTTGCTTATGAGATACTTTGCATTCCTGGACATAGAGGACTCTTGCTTAGTGTAATAACCACTTTATAAAACACACTTTCCAATTGTTGTGGCATGTCTCGTGTGAACACAATGTAAGAGACAGCAATGTTTGACCCAATTTCAAAGTGAACCTAGAAGAAAAAACATTTATAAGGCAGGGACCATGTGTTAAATTAATGGCCATTAGACAGGCTGCGAAAGAGAGCATAGAATCCAGAGATATCTGCAGATGCTTATATTTAATGAAGGGGGGCTGCACTCCTATAATGTATATATGTGTATATGTGGCAGCTTCTACCACCAACAGGTAACCTTAATGATTTTGCCTTAATAATAAGGTGAGCCTCACTGTCTCTTACATTGTGTGTACTCAAACCTTGATGGGCTTTGGGCACCTTGTGTATTGTTATTGTGCTAGTAGCAAATATTTTTACACTTGGGTTTTGTTGGATGTACTTTCAGGTATGTTTGATGAATTTGGAATTTTTATTTTCAGCTGCAAAACTAAAGACGTGTTAATTACTTGCACTTGTACGTAGATCAACCAGAGGGGAATAATGATTTTTTTCAACAAAAGTGGAGCTACCCTTTATATATCAATATTGATAGGCTGTTTACTGTTATATTCACTGTTTTTTTTTTAAAATGCCATGAATAGGAAAATTCCATTTTCTTTATTTGTTTAGTATAGCACAAAAGTGCCTGATTGCTGAATGTTAAAAACAATACCCCCATGAAAGCCTTTGTACATTTTTTTTTCATAGCACAGTTGATAACCAAATGGAATGCACTAAATAACTATTGACATGATATGACATGAGCACATGATGTGACATGATATGATCTGCAGTCACATCAGGCAATGTTCTTATGTCCATGGGAAATGCCTGACCCCACTTAGATAGCACATGTAGCAGGGAATATTGTTTAGGTAGAAAATCAGGAAACATCTGCTATTGATGTTTATATTCTCCCTCATTCCACATAAACAGGAATGTTCTGTTTGTAGTTATGTCACGTATGTACTGTATATTCAACTGCCCCCAACAGTCTAGATGCAAATTATTACATATAATATAAAAGCCTATATATATATATATATATATATATATATATATATAAAGTATCTCACAAAAGTGAGTACACCCCTCACATTTTTAAAAATGTTTTCTTATATCTTTTCATGTGACAACAAAGAAATGACACTTTGCTACAATGTAAAGTAGTGAGTGTACAGCTTGTATAACAGTGTAAATTTTCTGTCCCCTCAAAATAACTCAACACACAGCCATTGATGTCTAAACCGCTGGCAACAAAAGTGAGTACACCCCTAAGTGAAAATGTCCAAATTGGGCCCAATTAGCTATTTCCCTTCCCGGTGTCATGTGACTCATTAGTGTTACAAGGTCTCAGGTGTGCATGAGGAGCAGGTGTATTAAATTTGGTGTTATCACTCTCATTCTCTCATACTGGTCACTGGAAGTTCAACGTGGCGAATTATGGCAAAGAACTCTCTGAGGATCTGAAAAAAAGAATTGTTGCTCTACATAAAGATGGCCTAGGCTATAAGAAGATTGCCAAGACCATGACACTGAGCTACAGCACAGTGGCCAAGACCATACAGTTTAACAGGACAGGTTCCACTCAAAACAGGCCTCGCCATGGTCGACCAAAAAAGTTGAGTGCACATGCTCAGCGTCATATCCAGAGGTTGTCTTTGGGAAATAGACATATGAGTGCTGCCAGCATTGCCGCAGAAGTTGAAGGGGTGGGGAGTCAGCCTGTTAGTGCTCAGACCATACACTGCACACTGCATCAAATTGGTCTGCATGGCTGTCATCCCAGAAGGAAGCCTCTTCTAAAGATGATGCACAAGAAAGGGCACAAACAGTTTGCTGAAGACAAGCAGACTAAGGACATGGATTACTGGAACCATGTTCTGTGGTCTGATGAGACCAAGATAAACTTATTTGGTTCACATGGTGTCAAGCGTGTGTGGCGGTAACCAGGTGAGGAGTAAAAAGACAAGTGTGTCTTGCCTACAGTCAAGTATGGTGGTGGGAGTGCCATGGTCTGGGGCTGCATGAGTGCTGCCAGCACTAGGGAGCTACAGTTCATTGAGGGAATGGCCATGAATGCCAACATGTACTGTGACATACTGAAGCAGAGCATGACCCCCTCCCTTCAGGGACTGTGCCGCAGGGCAGTATTTCAACATGATAATGGCCTCAAGCACACCTCCAAGATGACCACTGCCTTGCTAAAGAAGCTGAGGGTAAATGTGATGGACTGGCCAAGCATGTCTCCAGACCTAAACCCTATTGAGCATCTGTGGGGCATCCTCAAATGGAAGGTGGAGGAGTGCAAGGTCTCTAACATCCACCAGCTCCGTGATGTTGTCATGGAGGAGTGGAAGAGGACTCCAGTGGCAACCAGTGAAGCTCTGGTGAACTCCATGCCCAAGAGGTTTAAGGCAGTGCTGGAAAAAAACTGAGGCCACACAAAATATTGACTCTTTGGCCCCAATTTGGACACTTTCACTTTTACACAGGGGTGTACTCACTTTTGTTGCCAGCGGTTTAGACATTAATGGCTGTGTTGAGTTATTTTGAGGGGACAGCAAATTTACACTGTTATACAAACTATACACTCACTACTTTACATTGTAGCAAAGTGTCATTTCTTCAGTGTTGTCACATGCAAAGATATAATAAAATATTTACAAAATGTGAGGGGTGTACCCACTTTTGTGAGATAATGCATATATATATATATATATATATATATATCACTATGGTCCTAGATTTATTGCTCTCACTCTAATGTTCATGGCCATATACCTCACATGTGTGGCGCAATCTTGGTTTACATTCACATGCATTTGTATTCAGATGTATACATGGGGTGACGGGGGTGAATTTAATATTTTTGTTTTTTTTTTAACACTTTTTTTAATTCATTTTTTTAACTTAATTTAACATTATTACTGTCACAAGGAGGCTAACACGCCTCCTATGTGATAGTATGGGCATTCATTGTATTGTAAAAGTGACCAGGTGGCTCTACATGAAAGCCAAGAGTCATCTGAAAAATTCAATGCCAAGCTCATAGCTGTATTTATAAGCATACCTTCGTAGACAAGGGGTTAATGTATGCACTAGTAGCATCAATTCACAGTTGGCATTACTACACACATCGGATAAATGTACTGCATGCATGTGATGTTGTGCATGTTCATTGTTATGTAAATTTTTTTAGGCATATTAATTGTAAAGTGAACATTGCACTTTGCTCCTTAAAAGACTCCTAGCTTCAGGCACTTAATAACTGTAAGATTTAATGAGGTGCTTATTGACGAGAGGTGGAAAAGAAACTTATTCCAGAGGATTCATTTCATGGGGAAAAATAGTTCCAGGCTAATGCAATTTTAATTTTTAAGTGAAACTGAACATCTATGATGTGAAAATGATCATTGGATAAATTAATAACAAGAAGTACAATAAATATTGTGGCTTTGTTCATTGAGGTAATTGTCAGAAAACGATTCTGAATAGTTATCTAAATGTAAGACGGGTTATATATTTGGAATATACTATAGTAAATTATAGGTGGTCATGTTATGAAAGTGAATGAAAACAATTTTTTATGAAAATGAAAACAAGTCAGACAGACACTGGCACAACGACTAACCATGCTGTAGCTTGTCCAGCAGCGTCCTAGCAACCAGTGACGCTGTATTTCTATGTATCATTGGTTTCTAGGACAAAAGCAAAAGGGCCATTTAGCATCCTTAGTTGTTAGGTTCAGGGAGATGCCAGTGTATACAGGGTAACATTACTGAGCTTCAATGAGGGCAGGGTTTTCCTACCAAGGTGGTTGCTTTACTTTGCCTCATTGGTGGCACACCCCTGCATGTCGTTCTAAAATAGATGTGCATGGAGTGGTATAAAAACTGTGTTTACAACAGGCACAGCTTTGGCGAGACCCTTGCTGGTTACCACCACTGTTGCATTTTACTGCACTTGTAAACAGGGCTTTTTTTCTCAGAAAATAGGTGCGGGAACTCAACCACGCCCCCTAACCGCCCCCCCCAAACACACACCCTCTAAAAAACGCATCAAATAGTGGGTGTAGTCAAATTCTTAACAGGGGAATTAAATACCAGGATGCATTATGTGCAGAGTTTGGGAGGCTTACGCACAGAGTGCAGAGTTCAGGGGTGCACTTTGTGCAGTTTGGGGCAGGTATGGCCCATCCATTAGGGTGCATGGGCGCCGCCCCTTCTCTCCAGCCACCGCCTCTATGCTAATGGATAGATTCACACCCCCCATTCATGCGGCCAGCCCCTTTGAGGTGCCGGCCGCATGAATTACCGCGGTGGTGGGTGTCTATGAAGCATCTCATTAGAGCCTAAAACGTCACCAGCCGCCACTGGTTTTGGGGTGCGCTACATGCAGGGCTCGGTGGGTGGAATACATACATTGTGTGTAATGCACCCCTGAACTCTGCACTGAGTGCAGGATTCAGCCTTCGTCCACAGCTGCTTACCTCTGCATCCCCTATCCACATCACAATTTCACCCCTCTTCAGTTTGGACCTCTGCATGCAACTCCCCCTCCACTGCCCCCATGAATTTCTCTCCCTCCTTAAAAGCTCCACCATCTTCCACATGTCTCACTTGTGTTGCTGTATTAAGTTGAAGCACCCAACTGGCTCTGCTACCTCCCTGCATACTATCCAGTGGGGGGTGTCGGAATCTGCACTGCACCCCGGGCACCTGCATTTCCCTTGTCACCATCCTATACTCAGTGGGAGCCCCTCAGGAGATCAGATCTGTGGGAGCCGTTGGTGAGCAGGAAGCAGAGGGCCTGAACCAGAGGTGGTGGAACTGAGTTCCACCAAGTTCCAGCTGAAAAAAAGCCCTGCTTGTAAACATGCACAGTAGGTCACATCACTTTAGAAGTAAATGCAAAAGATCCTCTGTGACAGACAGGTAAGCTTCTGATGTACTTGGTCATAGGATAAAGAACACACAACCCAGCAGAGGAGATCTTTTGCTAGCATCTCTGTGCTGGTGCATTGCATGTGCTCTTGAGTTTGACTAGCAATGTGGGGCACTATATGTGGACATTATAGTGGTGGCCCATTCCAAAATTTGCATCATATAGGTTTACCTACACCATTGCTTGTATACGTTATCTAGCTCTAATTTAAACCCAAAAACCATCATAGTGCTTTAGAAGGAGCTTTTTATGCGAACATTTACAAAAAATCCTAAATACATGTAAGTATATGTAATACATTATTATATTTGTTAAATGCAGTCACGCACTTCAGGAGGAGGAGGAAAATCATCAGATGAGGCGGTTTACGAAGTTTCTGCAGATATCCTGAGTAAACTCCCTATGAATTTTGACACGGAAGCTGCAATGAGACGTTATCCGACCACTTATACCCAAAGTATGAATACAGTGTTGGTCCAAGAAATGGGTCGATTCAATAAATTACTAATCACTATTAGAGACTCTTGTATCAATATACAGAAAGCAATAAAGGTATGTATGATACATTCATAACTGTTAATGTAATTCTGTGATTGAATTGCACATCATACATGGAGGTAATAGATATATACTCACCAGCCACGTTATTTGGTATAACTGTTCAATTGCTTGGTAAAATAAATTGTTTTACCAAGGCAATCACATGGCAGCAACTCAATGCATTTAGGCATCTAGGCGTGGTGAAGGCGACTTGCTAAAGTTCCAACCGAGCATCAGAATGGGAAAGAAAGGGTAATTAAGTGATTTTGAATGTAGCATGGTTTTTGGTTTCAGACGGGCTGGTCTGAGTATTTCAAAAAGCGCTGATCTACTAGGATTTTCACGCACAACCATCTCTAGGGTTTAGAGAATGGTACCCAAAAGAAAAAATATCCAGTGAGCGGAAGTTATCACTCGTTACAACCAAGGTATTCAGAATACCATCTCTGAACGCATCGAACCTTTGAAGAAGATGGGCTACAGCAGCAGAAGACTGCACCGGGTGCCACTTCTTTCAGCTAAGAACAGAAAACCAAGGCTAAAATTTGCACAGGCTCACCAAAATCGGACAATAGAAGATTAGAAAAATGTTGCCTGGTCTGATGAGTCTTGATTTCAACTGCAACATTCAGATGTAGGGTCAGAATTTGGCATAATCAACATGAAAGCATTGATCCATCCTGCCTTCTATCAACAGTTCATGCTGGTGGTGGTGCAGTAGTGTGTGGGATATTTTCTTGACACACATTGGGCCCCTTAGTACCAATTGAGTATCGTTTAAATGCCATGGATACCTGAGTATTGTTGCTGACCATGTCCATCCCTTTATGACAACAGTGTACACATCTTCTGATGGCTCCTTCCAGCAGGATAATGCACCAAGACACAAAGCTCAAATCATCTCACCACTGGTTTTTTGGACATAACAATGAGTTCACTGTACTCCAATGGCCCCCACAGTCACCAGATATCCACCTTTGGGATGTGGTCGAATGGGAGATTCACATCATGGATGTGCAGCTGACAAATCTGCAGCAACTACGTGATGCTATGGACCAAAATCTCTGAGGAATGTTTCCAACACCTTGTTGAATATATGCCATGAAGAATTAGGGCAGTTCTGAATTATGGCAAAAGGGGGTCCAAACCGGTACTAGCAAGGTGTACCTTATAAAGTGGCCGGAGAGTATATATAATAGACTGTAGTGGGAAACAGCTTGTGTAATGCTACTGGTTACATGGTTACAATCAGTAAACCTAAATGCTAAAGGTATGACAGTGTGTACCATCTAGCTGTAATGCATTCATTATAACATAGAAATGGAGACCAACTACATTATTTTACTAGCTTTTTAGTTTTTCCAACTTTGCATCCTATTACCTAAAGTATTTAAAGTACAGACGTACCTTTTAACAAGACTAAGGCAGGCCATAGAAGGTTGCAGGAAAGAAAATCACTTGATTCCCCCATTAACACGGTCAGTATTGATGGAGGAATCCCTCCCTATTGTGTTTTCCCAGGGAGCCAACCCTGCTGGGAGAACACAGTGATTATTGCTAGAGGCAATAATCGCATGTTAGAAATGCAAGATGCTGCTTGTACCTAAGTCGATTATTGGATTGACTCGGGTACAATTAGCCTGCCCATATGTACATGGATCGAATCTTGGCCAGTCCCTACTGAAACGGCCGAGATTCGCACACCACATCTGCATACCTTAGCCACAGCCAAGTCCTTTTTTAATAATGGTCACACCTGCACCATTAACCCTCATAGCTTAGGGATGGGCCATACTCCAAGCTTCTCTGTTATGTCTTTTATGGTGGCACTAATTTTACGTAAACCTTTTTATACATTTAAGTATTGTTAGTCCTGCAACTAGGTTGTTTTTTATTACCAATGTAGAATTATTAGGAATAGGCTAATGGAATAAACAGGTGGATTTTAATGGCAAAAGTCTCAGCGTGTGCACAAAATGCTCAGGATATGCATATTATTTCTGATTTTGTTTCTTTTGGATCTGGGCTCTTTGAAATGAACACAATTCCAGTTTGTCAGGTTGGTCTAGTTTTATGCTAATTAAAGCGGATATTCAGCCTCAAAGTAATCACCCCTCCTGTCCATCCCTCCTCTGGTCCTTTGCATGAATAGCATTTTTTTTCTTTATTTTATTTAACTTTTTTTGTGGCCCTACACCCTCTTGGGCATTACTCACCTAGGCAAATGACACACACTATACACCTGTAGCACCCTTTAATGTGTGCTAAAAGTTAGTGTAGTGTGTGTGTTAGAAGTTAGAGTAGGTAAAACATAGTTTAGCTCAGGGCTAAGCCTGAGCTATGGAATCTGGGTCAGGGTTTACTAAGGTTAAGGGCTGGGTGACTCATCCTGGTAGCTCTCTGGTGCCTCCCCCTGGTCTAGAAGGTTGGAGAATCTTCTAGAATTAGAGGGTGGAGGTTAGGAGCTGCCTTGAACATTTATGGAGCCTCAGCCAATCCTCAGAGGTAGGCTGGTAGGGGGCAGAGACCACTCCATAAATAGACATGAGCCATGCCAGCAGTGGCAGTCGGGTGGAAGATGGAGATGCAGTGTTAAGGAGGCTGTTGGTGACCCTCAGGGTTGCCCCCTAGTCTGAAAGGGGGGGTGTCCTGCCTTGGGCCTTGGGTCGGGTGCTGGAAGGATCCTTGTAAAACATACAGGAGGAGGCTTTCCTGCAGGCACGGGAGCAAGAGAGGACAGAGTGAGTAGATCAATACTGTGGGGACCTACAAAGAGCAGAGACTGCTGCATGTAGCCAGTCTGCCTGAAGACAGCGATGTGCTCAAGTCTTCATTCCTTCCCTAAGAGATCTCCTAAGAGTCAGCTGGGTGGGCTGGTGTAGAATCAGTCGGGAGGACGGTGTGAGAATTAGCCTGGAGGGCTAGTGAAAGAAGCAGCTGCAGCCAGGTGGTTGGCAGTGCCTGAAGAGGTGGTGCTGGGATCAGTGGCCACAGAGGAAGAGTTGCAAGCTGTTTCACTACATCTTTGCTACACAAAAAGGGGCTACGAGTTTCTGCCTGTAAAGGGCCATTGCCAATCTGACTAGGAGCCTGTCCCATCATCTCTAAAGTGATTCAGGTGGAACAAGCAAGTGCTGTGCAGGAGGAAAGTGAAGGAGACTGTATATAAGATGTCCCTGAAGTTTTGCTGAAGTCAAGTGGGCATCCCATAACCTCCCATTCCTATCCAAGTTATTTACCCTCGGTAAACAAAAAAGTCATGGACTGTTCATCAGCAGTCCCTAGGGGAGTGTGCTACACACCCTTTGGCTCCTGTGATATGCATGTCACATATCCCAAGAGGTAGAGCCTTTCATTCATTAAGGGAGAAGGGGTCAGGCTTAGTTGCACATCATCGGGAGGTGCACTGGCTGAACCTGGAAGAGCTGGCAGCCTGCACACAACCTGCAACCTGCACACAACAACATGGCATGGCAGGACCTAGTGGTGGCAGAAGAGGATCCAAGCAAGACAACATTGGTTCCACTGGCAAAAATCCACTTGAAGTTTATTCCAGTGTTTTGATGTTCATTGTTTTCTAGCTTTTTATAAACAGTCTTTTTTAAATTTGAACTTCAGGCAAACAGCTAAATACACAGATGAACTACACTAATGAGAGCTGTTTTACCTGCTAAAGGATTTGCACTTCTGTCCACCCAGTCTTAATATTTACACAGCTCTGTCACACACCACAACCCTGTCTAGCAGAGGAAGGGAGCCTGACCTTTTACTGCTACAGTTTCTCTTTAACTTACAGCTCCCCTCCCCACCCTGTGTGTAGACAGTAAAAAGAGAAGCAGCAGACCGCTGAGCTCATCTCTTTCTTGTGCTGCTGTATTCTCCAATCAGCATGCTCCTTGCGCTAGTGGAAGCACAACTGATTTGTTCTATGTGCTGCTTCTCCCTCCCTCTTATTAAGTGGATGAGAGGCTGATGCAAAGTCAAATTGTGGCACTTACACTGCTTGCCTTTTAGGCCTCATGCACACTGGACATTAAAAAAAGTTCTAAAAATGTCAGTAGCTTTGCAGTGAGTTATTCGGCTTTTTTCAGCATTTTGCACTAGCGTTTTTGAGCATGAGCAATTTTGTTTTTCTCCTCAAACATCCAAAAACGTTGGTGAGTGGCATTTAGCCACGTTTTTGCGCATTTTTGAGTGTTTTTCCAGCTTAAAGTGGTTGTCAACCTGTGACAACCACTTTAACCTACAGGTAAGCCTAGAATAAGGCTTACCTGTAGGTGCACTGCATATCTCCCAAACCTGCACGGTTCAGGAGATATGCAGTGTTTTGCATGTGCCTATGTCATGTCGGCACATGCGCAGTGAAGAAACGGCCTCCGTGCCGTTTCTCCACTGACCCTGTGCCGTGACTAGCGGCTCCGGCCAGTCACAGCGCCAGAGTCACGGCCCCGGAAGGAAGAGGGGCAGAAGATGGACGCGGCCTGGAGCAGGGACATTGCTGGACGCCACAGGCTTGGTTTGCAGGTAAGTGGCACATAATGGGCTACTATGCATCGTAGCCCATTATGCTTCTACTTTACAGGGGAATATAGAGGAAATAAACACCATCTGGGTTTACTTCCTCTTTAAAATCGTCTCTCAGAACCAACTTGTCTTGGTTTTTTTTTACAGCTCCAAAATGTCTCAGCCAAAAAACAGTTGATGACAGGCTATGTGTGCATGAACACATAGGATAACATCATGGGGAGTGTATTGGCTGTAGGAAAAAAAGTCTGCAGCTAAAAACAGCTGCTGTAATAACGTCCAAAAACATCCTGTGTGCATGAGGCCTAAAAGACACATTTGATGTATTAAAGATTACAGAGCTGAATTCACCTGTGTCCTTTACATCTGCCTGGGGTTCAGCTTTAAGAATATATTTGGCATTTCATAGCAAAAGAGTTTGCGGTTAGAATTGCTTGTCAATGTAAAGGCAAGGGGAATGTGCTTGTACTCTTGTTTATAACCAATCTTTAACAATTTTTGTAAATTGGTGGCTATTTCAATCAGGGTTTGGTGGTTATGTCTGCGGATTTGGAAGAAGTAGTTATGAGCATACTAAAAGGAAAGATTCCTGGAATGTGGATGAAGAAATCCTACCCAAGTCTCAAACCTCTTGGCAGTTATGTTAATGATTTTCTTGCAAGACTAAAATTTCTACAGGTAAGAGAATTAACATCAACACTTCTTGATTACAGACAAAAGCATAAGCTAATTTTAATTACACCAGCCTTCTAGCCTACTTATAGGACAATACACTTTACAGAAAGTTTGCTTTGTAATGGTATTCTAACAGGAGAAGTGAAGATAATTATTAGGCTGCCCATATATACAGTAGACTTGATATTAGTCATATTTGCAGGCTGTTGTGGGGCCAGAGAGCCCCAGGATTCAGGAGTATGCCTTAGTATTTTTTTCTGTGTTGGAGCAAGCCAGATAGTTTTCAAATAGGAACTTGAAAATGATTAAATGATCGGTGGTTGAGTGGTACCTTACCACTGTGTGTGGTTACTAAAAAGGCAAAGGTAACTACATACTGTATGTAGCACTATAGTAACCCACACTTACTGGCCATGTACAGTATATTATAGTCCCTCTAATTAATACCTTCAGCTGCATAGCTCAACAGTATGCTAGAGTCTGTATTGAAATGACATAAGTCACTTGAGAGCCATGGAATATGTATGGGAACATGCCACTACTCACAGTGCCATCCTCTAATGCATACAAACAAGCTTCCCCATTCATTCTACTTTATTGATGTCACTTTGCTTCAAGTAACATGACAGCAGTCTGTAGTAGTTTCTATTAACATGGCAGAGGAATTGCAGCAAAGCTGGCTGCAATCTGATTTCCAGGAACAGGCCCAAGCCTTAAAGATTTGCTTCCTGGAAATGTCATTAGTAGTGTTGATGTAGGAACTGTCTACTATTGTATATAAAATATTAAAAAGCCCTTACTGTGTACACAGGCAGAGAAAACACACAGACCAAATAGTTCTGAGAAAGTTCTCTTCTCGATTCCATAATTTAAAGTGTTACTGAACCCATAACAGTAAAATCTGCCTGGATATGCAGAATAGCATGCTTGTTAACCACTTCAGCTCTCACACCTGTTTACCCCCTATGGACCAGGCCATATTTTCACATTTCAGCTATGTGTCTATTCATGAGGTTATAACTTATTAGTCATGATGCAAAATTGATATGTATATTATTTTTGGGGAATAAACAAAGCTTTCTTGTGATCTTAAGATCTTCTGGGAATTTTTTAAATGTATTTGCATTTTAAGGGGAAAAAACAAGTCAAAATTTGAAAAAAGTTAGATTTTTTCAAGTTTGATCAGCAATATTTTGAACACAGGTATGTGTCAGCTGAAGCAATCATCCACCCTTAACTGGACTCTGCTTTAATCTCTATGTATCTTTGCTATGGTATGTGTCTGCTCTGTTTTAGGCTGGGTTCACACTAGTCCGATTCTCAGACCGACGTGAGGAGCACAAGTCGCATTACGTCACAAAAACGATGATTCCCTATGAGAAAGAGTATCCCTTAGTAGCAAAAACACTGCATTACGCTGAACACGAGGAGTGCAGCCAGACTCTTAGCCTGA
>BLSH010262334.1:1563630-1579347 GCA_018402905.1 Glandirana rugosa
TTTTCATCATGTCCTTGGAAAAAGTTTCAGCCAGGCTGAAACTTTTTGTGTTCAGCCTGGTCAATTCTACCGACATCTTAACTGGTCCGACTTGTGTTTTTCAAAGTCGGACCGACTTTGAAAAAGGTTCCTGTACTACTTTTGTCCGACTTTGATCCTACTTCAGCCCATTGAAAGGCATTGAAGTCGGATGAGTGTCCTCACTGATCTGACTTTGGCATGCGACTTGTGCTCTGGGGATCATGAAGGGGAACTCCACGCCAAATTTAAAAAAAAAACTGGCATGGGGTCCCCCTCCAGGAGCATACCAGGCCCTTTGGTCTGGTATGGATATTAAGGGGAACCCCATGCCGAAAAAACGGCGTGTGGTCCCCCCAAAATCCATACCAGACCCTTATCGGAGCACGCAGCCCGGCAGGCCAGGAAAGGGGGTGGGGACGAGCGAGCGCCCCCCCTCCTGGACCGTACCAGGCCGCGTGCCCTCAACATGGGGAGTATGGGTGCTTCGGGGCAGGGGGGGTTCTGCACCCCCCACCACAAAGCACCTTGTCCCCATGTTGATGAGGACAAGGGCCTCTTCCCGACAACCCTGGCAGTTGGTTGTCGGGGTCTGCGGGCGGGGACTTATCGGCATCTGGAAGCCCCCTTTAACAAGGGGGTCCCCAGATGCCGGCCCCCCACCCTATTTAAATGAGTATGGGGTACATCGTACTCCTACCCATTTACCTGGCAAGAACGTGTACAAAAAAAACACACTACACAGGTTTTTAAAATATTTTATTAAATTAGCTCTGGCATCTTCTTCCCTCTATTCTCCCACTCCGGTGTCTTCGGCTCTTTTGCGGGGTCTTCCATTTTCTGAGGGGTCTTCTTTCTTCTCCTTCTCTGCGGCATCTTCTGCTCTTTTGCCGGTCTTCTCCGTTGTCCTCTTCCCTCTCTCTTCTTCTTCCCATGTTGACACGACGCAATCTCCTTCACGAATGCCCTCTCCGCTGTGTGCTGTGCCTTATATTGGCATGGGGCGGGCCACCTGCTGACATCACCCGGCAGACCCCGCCCCTATGATGTCACACCCTGGGGTGGGGCTGTGACATCATATGAGGCGAGGTCTGACGGGTGATGTTAGCAGGTGGTCCCGCCCCATGCCAATATAAGGCACAGCACACAGCGGAGAGGGCATTCGTGAATGAGATCGCGTCGCGTCAATATGGGAAGAAGAAGAAAGAGGGAAGAGGACAGCGGAGAAGACCGGCAAAAGAGCAGAAGACGCCGCAGAGAAGGAGAAGAAAGAAGACCCCTCAGAAGATGGAAGACCCCGCAAAAGAGCCGAAGACACCGGAGTGGGAGAAGAGAGGGGAGAAGATGCCGTAGCTGATTTCATAAAATATTTTAAAAACCTGTGTAGTCTTTCCAGGTAAATGGGTAGGAGTACGATGTACCCCATACTCATTTACATAGGGTGGGGGGCTGGCACCTGGGGGCGCCCTTGTTAAAGGGGGCTTCCAGATGCCGATAAGTCCCCGCCCGCAGACCCCGACAACCAACGGCCAGGCTTGTCGGGAAGAGGCCCTTGTCCTCATCAACATGGGGACAAGGTGCTTTGGTGTGGGGGGCGCAGAGCCCCCCTGCTCCAAAGCACCCATACTCCCCATGTTGAGGGCACGCGGCCTGGTATGGTCCAGGGGGGGGTGCTCGCTCGTCCCCACCACCTTCCTGGCCTGCCGGGCTGCGTGCTCGGATAAGGGTCTGGCATGGATTTTGGGGGGGACCCCACGCCGTTTTTTCGGCGTGGGGGTTCCCCTTAAAACCCATACCAGACCAAAAGGCCTGGTATGCACTTGGAGGGGGATTACATGCCTTTTTTTTTTTAATTTGGCGAGGAGTTCCCCTTCAAGATCCCCAGAGCACAAGGTGCCTGGTATTGTCGGGAACAAAGTCGGATCCCTGTTCACAGACAAACGGTCCGACTTTGACCCTATGCAGGAACGTAAATCGCACAGCAAAGTAGGATTAAAGTCGGACCGTTTTTTTGTCGGATAGTGTGAACCCAGCCTTAATCTCTATGTATCTTTGCTATGGTATGTGGCCTCTTCCATCTGTTGCCCTATGTGCATTATTATAATGTTTTTGTTTCTCTGTAGTGTCTTACCCAAGTTTTAGGTGCTGCTATCTTTATGGCCCAATTAAAAGGAGACACTGCGCTCACATGCTAGATTGGCCATACCCGAGACTGAAATAAATGTATATGTCTAGGGGAAAAGTAGTGTAGGAAACACTAATATTAAATCCATAATAAAAATATTAATAAAAGTCCCATAAATTTTCATTCAGTCCAATGTTGAATGTAGAATGAGAGGTAGGCAGCCAGCTGTACTGAGCAGGAAGGCACTATGTAGTAATGAGAAGGAAAAAACAGCAGCGCCTCTAAGTGTAATCAGTAAGTTTATTAGGCACACACACACATGGTGATATATGCACTCACAGAGGTAGATGAAATACAGGCATCAAGGCAAGGGAATCATCCACAGGTCACCGGAGTATAGACCGCTCTTTCCGAGGCCGGGGGTGGGTACACTGGTGGTCTCCAGTGCAGCCACGAACAAAGCCTTCAGCAGGGTAGCGTGCTATCGTGGGACGAACGAACGTCACATCCGGGAAGCCGTGTGGGAGGTGCGCGCGTTCGGATCATCCGTGATCCTTCCTCAGGCTCAAGTGGGGCCATCTTGGATGTGGGCGACTTAAATATACCCCAACCAAGGTGCATGGGCAGAACCAAGTGAACACTTTAAAATCAACATGTAAAGACTAAAAACTTTTCTTAAAAGGCAAGGTCAAAAACATAACAATAATTAAAATATAAAAAATGCAGCAAAAAAAAAAGTAGGCACAATAATTATAATTTCACAGAAGAGTATTGATCTCTAGATCTTCGTTCAGGCCCCCAGGAGAAAGGGTATCTAAAGTAAAGATCCAGAAATTTTCCCTTTCACATAGCCGTTTAAAACGTTCAGCTGTAGGGTAAGTTTTAGGGATGGATTCAATAACCCAAACACGTAGTAATTGGGCATTATGGTCATGATGATCCAAAAAGTGTCTAGGGACACTGTACAAATAAGACTCCTTCTCCACAAAATTACAGTGCTCCCCAAACCTCTTTCTCAGAGTACGTGTAGTGCGGCCAGCGTAAAGCAGGCCACACGGGCATGAAAGACAGTACACCACGTACTCTGAGGAACAGTTGAAGAAGTCGGGGATGATGTAGCATTTCCCTTAGGTGGTAAAATCTTTTTGACCATGGGTGATGTGGGTACAGGTGAGACATAATGGCTTGTTACACCTATACATGCCTTTGATGTTAAAAAACCTAAGAGGAGCACTTTTCGGATTGGAAGAGGACCTTGCCCGACTCGGTGCTATCAAGGCTTTGAGATTTTTGGCCCTTCTATAAAATACCTTAGGCCTATCGGGTAGGACTTCTTTAAGTAGAGGATCACCAGTAAGGATGGGCCAGTGTTTCTTGAATATATGTTCCATCTTCCTAAACTTACTGAGTGGTAAAACGCAATGTGGATGGACAGGGAAGAGATTTGGTGGCCTTGCTAATAATAGCTTTAGATGGAAGGTACTGGTTAAAAGCTTCATCTATTAAAGCCTCTGGATAGCTTTTATCCAAAAACTTCTGCCGCATCAGTTCACCGTGAATGCGATAATCCGTCTCGCGTGCACAGTTATGCCTGAGGCGGCAGAACTGGCTTTTAGGGATATTCCTGATCCACCGCGGATGGTGGCAACTCCTATAATGCAAATAGGAGTTGCCTGCTGTGGGCTTGGTGTAATTTTGGGCACAGATACTATCCTCAAGATGATAAAGTTCTAGGTCAAGAAACGCTAATTTATGAGGATCTGTCACATGAGTAAACCCCAGACCCATAGTGTTGTCATTGCAGTATTTCACAAAAGATGGAATGGCACTATCTGGACCATCCCAAATAATAACCACATCATCTATATATCGCCCATAAAAAATGATGTTCTTAGCATATCGGTTGTTGTGCAGAATGTAACAATGTTCCCAGTGGCCCATAGTTAAATTGGCATAACTGGGAGCAAAATTAGCTCCCATAGCCGTGCCTTTCTTTTGAATAAAGAACTCTCCATTGTGTTAAAATAATTATGAGTGAGGCAAAATCTTATAGCCTCCAACAAAAAATCAGCCTGGCGGGGATGTAACCCAGAGTCCTGGTCTAAATAGAAGTACGTGGTGTACTGTCTTTCATGCCCGTGTGGCCTACTTTACGTGGGCCACACTACACGTACTCTCTAGACACTTTTTGGACCATCATGACAATAATGCCCAATTACTACGTGTTTGGGTTATTGAATCCATCCCTAAAACTTACCCTACAGCTGAACGTTTTAAATGGCTATGTGAAAGGGAAAATTTCTGGATCTTTACTTTAGATACCCTTTCTCCTGGGGGCCTGAACGAAGATCTAGAGATCAATACTCTTCTGTGAAATTATAATTATTGTGCCTACCTTTTTTTTTTTTTTTTGCTGCATTTTTTATCTTTTAATTATTGTTATGTTTTTAACCTTGCCTTTTAAGAAAAGTTTTTAGTCTTTACTAGAGTTGATCGAACCTCTGGAAGTTTGGGTTCTGCTGGTTTGGCCGAACTTCGGGACAAAGTCCGGGTTCGACTGGACCCGAACTTTGACACGGACCCCGAACCCCATTGAAATCAATGGGGACCCGAACTTTTAGGCACAAAAATGGCTGTAACAAAGTCCTGGCAAGTCCTAGAGGTCTGCAAAAGGAAAGAAAATGGGGGTAAGAGTAGGGCAATTGCCCTACAAAGAAATGGGGATAGGGAAATAACTTAAAATAATTTTTAACCTAAAATCACATAAAAAAATAAAAAATGGAGGTGGATGTGGAGTTGGAGGTTGAGGAGGCGGTGAAAGTGGCGGTCGAGGAGGAGGAGGTAGCCAACACTGTTTTTTTTATTTTTGGCATTTTTTGTTTGTTTTTTAAACCAGCAACATAGATGCACGTTTTAATTTTGTGCAAGAAACAATAATCTGTCCCTTTAAGCAACAGTAGGAACCTCTCCCTATAGAACTAGGAGATGATTTTAGATTCTAAAATCATCTCCAAGTTGTACAGGGAAAGCCTCCAGCTGTTGCTTTAAGGGAAAGATCAGTGTTCTAAAATCATCTTCAAATTGTGTGGGAAACCCCTATAGCATCCGCAGGGAAGCCATATTAGTGTTTTAAAATCATCTTCAAATTGTGTGGAAAATCCTTATATCATCCGCAGAGAAGCCATATTAGTGTTTTAATTGTGTAATATCATTTCATCTGGGGATGGAGGGCAATGGATCCTTTTCCATTTTGTTTAGTGGATTAGATTGGAGTAAATGGACACAAGTCTGTTTACATCCATCACTCTATAGAAGTATATGGAGGGTAAGATCAGGTCTGTCTATATAGATATTAAAGAGGTCTGTTCTTATCTGAAAACAATATTAATTTTGAATAATCAAATTTATAACAGGCTGGAGAAAGATGGGCGGGGTCTGGGGCGGGACCATGAGTGGGGTTGAGGGTGGGGCTGAAGGGGGCCCCATTAGGTAGGCTGTAGGGGGCCCCATGATTTCTATCAGCTGCCCTGCTTGGGATTACCGCTAAGGAGGTTAAAACTATAAGAAAACATTTTCTTTTATTGGATGTGTTTTATAGAAGAATGTAATTTATTTTTTTAAATTGTAGGTCTTTTTTGTTTATAGTGTAAAAAAAAAAAAAAAAAAAAGCAGAGTTGATCAAATCCCACCAAAAGAAAGCTTTATTCGTGGGGAAAAAAGGACACATGTTATTTGGGTATAGCGTCGCATGACCGCGCAATTGTTAGTTAACCACTTCCCGACCGCATACCGCAGCGTGACGGCAGCAGATTGGCTCGTTATCGCAAACTAGTATTGTGAGTGCGCGCTCACTGTGTTCCGGGGGGCCAGGGAGAGGGTAGGGCGGACTCGGCCCGCGATCCCCCCCAGAGCGACAGAACGGAGGTCCGTGTATGTAAACACGTATCTACGTTCTGACAGAGGGCTGTGATCACTCCCCTCCCCCTGCCAGCCCAGCCCCCATACAGTTAGAACACAGTCAGGGAACACAGTTAACCCTTAGAGTCCCCCCTCCAGGTTAACCCCTTCACTGCCAATGACATTTACACAGTAATCAGTGCATTTTTATAGCACTGATCGCTGTATAAATGCCAATGGTCCCAAAAAAGTGTCAAAATGGTCCGATATGTTCGCCGCAATATTGCAGTACCACTAAAAATCGCCGTCATTAATAGTAAAAAATAAAAACCCCAGAAATGAATTCTCATCATTCGTAAATGTGGCAACTTTTGCTCAAACCAATCTATAAACGCAGATTGCGATTTTTTTTTTACCAAAAATATGAAGAAGAATATTAATCGGACAAAACCGATGAAAAAATGTTTTTTTATATTTTTTTTGGAATTGTATTTTAGCAAAAAGTAAGAAAACATTTTTTTTTTTTTTTTTTTGCAAAATTGTCGATCAGAAATGACACAGAGGTGATCAAATACCACCAAGAGAAAGCCCTATTTGTGGGAATAAAAAGGACACAAATTTTGTTTGGGTACAACGTCGCACGACCGTGCAATTGTCAGTTAAAGCGACGCAGTGCCGAATCGCAAAAAGTTCTCTGGTCGTAAAGTGTGAAATCCTTCCGGGGCTGAAGTGTTTAAAGTAACGCAGTGCTGTATCGAAAAAAAATGGCCTGGTCATTAAGGGGTAAACCTTCCGAAACTGGTTGATGTAGAACTCTATGTGTATAAGCAATATAAAATTGAGTCAGTCTAAAGCATAACTCTGAGCAAGGCCCACTTGATCAAGTAGTTTGTGTAATGGTACTTGAAGGTCCATGTCATATTAGCAAATTTGGAGCAGCAATTTGTAGCATTTATCTTTCCCTATTTCCTCTGGCTATAGAGTTGCTGGTGTAGCTGACTTCATTGAGTGCAATTCATTTTTTCCAGCAACAAAAACACTGAAGAGAGTGATTCTGCAGCTGCTACAACGTAACTACCTGTGTTATATGAGCCTAGCTGTTTAAAGCAGTCTCTAGGAAAAACCTGCCAACAACCTCTCTTAACACAGCTGCAGTTTCCAGTAGCCTTTCGTATCATCTGTGATCCAGTGGCAGCTGGTGGTTTTTTTGGGTGGGGCGGCAAACAACCACCCATCCCTCCTGCCCCCGAGCGGCACATCCCCCCCCCAGAGCAGCACCTCCCTCCCCCCCCCCCCCCCGGAGCTGCACCTCTTCCCTCCCCCGAGCGGCACCTCTCACCCACTGTTTTCCCCTGCATTTACCCCATCTAGACGGGAAGCATGCAGTGGCTCCTTGTCCTCGGCGACTTCCAGCGTGCAGCTCCTCCTAGGCGTCCAGTAGGGTCTCCTGTCCTTTCAGCCAATCGGGTGTCAAAATCTGTTACCTGATTGGCCGAGAGGGGGATCAGTGTTATAACAGAGAATATTCATTCTCTGTTGTAACACACCTGGATGGGCTGTGAGCGCACTCCCTGCGCTCACAGCCCATCTTATTTTGAAGCCTATTAGAGCCTCTGGCTCTAACTCCCGCCCACCTTCGCAATTGTAATTCATGCAGCCCGGCGTCCTGAAAGGGGCCGGCCGCATGGATAGAGGAGGCGGCAGAAGGGATGGGGGCGTGGAGCTCCTGCGCCCACAATGGACGCCATGCTGTGATCTCTAAAGGTGGTCTGTGCCTATACTCTCGTCTACATTATTGTATTATACATTATTATTGTTATTTATGCATTATTTTACATAAATGACTGACACCTGACAGTATGAATGTGAATAACCACAAACAAAAACTCCTGCACATTAGTGTGGTGCCCGAGTGTCTTATTGCTCAAGGGATGATCTCTGAGGCTTTGCTGCCCTCCAGGATAGGGGATATCCTAATAATCACAAGATAAAACAAGAAAAAGAGGCAGTCAATGCTAAGACCGACAGTCTCCAGATGAAACCAGAGGGGACATTAAGGTCTCTGTAGGCTGACGCATTTCGAAGGAATACCTTCTTCTTCAGAGCCTAGCATATATAGCTCCTTCAGCACTTTATATACATACACGTACATGCCCCATGAGAGCCTGGGTGCCCCGCCCACTGGGAGTGGCACATCAGAAGGGCATATTGCATACATGCAGCTGGGAAGAAGTCCTTTGTGCACTGAGTGGCCCCTGGAATGCTGGCTGTTAGAATGAAGTCATTGTCAGGCGACGAGAGGCGAGCAGGAAGTGACATCACGTGTACAACCCCGGTGTCGTCTCTAGGAATGCAAACAACATGGCGTGCATTCCAGGCACCGCACAGTGCACAAAGGACTTCTTCCCAGCAGCATGTATACAATATGGCGGGCATCTCAGGTGCCACTCAGCACAAATCTTATAGAGGCCCTGAGGCCACTATCTTCAGCACCACTTGATGTATACAGGTCAGTGTGTTGATGCTGCTATACAATACACATGTATTGCCTTTGATTAGTCTAATGACACTTAGGATGTTAATGTAGAGCAGGGTTTCTCAACCAGGGTTCCTCCAGAGGTTGCTAGGGGTTCCTTGAGCAATGAGCAATTTCTGCCTTGCAGATAAGTTCCCACTAAAACTATTGATCTTTTTATCTGTAAGATGGTGGGTCTTCCCAATGACCACAAGAATAAAGAGCATTCTTCGCACTGACCATCACACTAATGTATCATAAATTGTAGATATAGTAATTTTTAGCAGGGTTCCTTGAGGCCAGAAAGCTATTTTAAGGGTTCCTCTGTGTTGAAAAGGTTGAGAAAGGCTGATGTAGAGATTTCCCTCTAGTACTCTAATGCACTTTGGTGTTGTTTTCCACTAGGTTTTCTTTACCCTTCTGATGGGCCACTCCCAGTGGGCGGGGCAACCAGGCTCTCATGGGGCGTATCCACTTGATGCATATGTATGTATATAAAGAGCTGAAAGAGCTATATATATATGTTAGGCTCTCAAGAAGAAGGTATTCCTTTGAAACGCATCAGCCTACAGAGATCTTGATGTGCCTTCTGGTTTCATCTGGAGACTGTCAGTCTCAGTATTGACTGCCAAAAACCAGCGGTTGTTACAAGTGTTTATCTTTGACACGTTTGTGAGTAGTTTTTCACTTGTTTTTATTATTAAAGTACTTGGGATAATGCACTAGGCTGGTGCGCCCTCTTTTTCTCGTTTTAGCAAGAGTGTGAACACCGTGTGTGCGCATTATATACCAACAAAAATATAAGATTACCAAATCTGTGCTTTTTATGTTAATACAGGATTGGTATGAAAATGGAACTCCCCCCATGTTTTGGCTGTCAGGATTTTTCTTCACACAAGCATTCCTGACAGGTGCTCAGCAAAATTATGCTCGCAAATACACAATCCCAATTGACCTGCTGGGCTTTGACTTTGAAGTTTTAGAAGATAAAGAATACAAACATGCACCCGAGGACGGTAAGTCATTGCTGCTTTTATATATTGGTGGCTGACATTTCAAGAACTTTATTGAATACTGTAGGTATCATGTATGAAGTCTGACTGCAGAATGTTTGGTACTGCCCTTCTAGCAACCAATCTGCTTCTTTTCCTCCTGCTAGGACTGTGCATTATTATTATTAATAATATTTAAAAAAAAAAAACACTTATGTATATGGTTACAGTTTAAATCCATATACACTTCTCAGTTTGAAATCCAGAGCGCAAAAAATGATGCACAATTTTAAGTAAATGATAGGTGTCCTCATACCTGTAGAAAGTATAGAGCAGATCAAGGCTTGTGTTAATGTTCACCCGTGATGGCAATTTACATGGCCTTTCCAACTTTCTGTTTACTTTTAAATTATTATATGGCCCCGGCAACCCTGCAAATCCAAAAATGAAACCTTTTGAGCTAGATGGGGAGTATGTGAAATCAACAAATTGACAGATGCTTAGCAGAACCTGTCATTTGACAAGATATATACCATGGCCTATTTACACTGGAAAGTAATTTGATTTCTGCACCTTTTTTTCCATTAAAAGAGAAGTGTGGGAATGGAAAAGACAAACATATATACTCATTATTGTAATGCTGCAGCTGTCCCTCATGGGCTTTAAGACTGAGAACTGAGTGATTTCATGACAACTGATCACTCTGTGTGCTTTGTGCAGAGAGCAGTGACGCATTCACAGCTCTCTGCTCTGCTGGGATGGGGTCAGGAGCAGATGGCTTAAGCTCAATGGAGCACTGAGAGGCTAAACCAGCTCTCAATCATGCATCCGAGTGGATCCTGACATTATTGTGTAGTAGTAGGTAGGGCAGTGTACAGGGGTCAGTAGTAGGTAGGACAGTGTACAGGGGTCAGTAGTAGGCAGGGCAGTGTACAGAGGTCAGTAGTATGTAGAGCAGTGTACAGAAGTCAGTAGTAGGTAGGGCAGTGTACAGAGGTCAGTAGTAGGTAGGGCAGTGTACAGAGGTCAGTAGTATGTAGAGCAGTGTACAGAGGTCAGTAGTAGGTAGGGCAGTGTATGGAGGTCAGTAGTAGGTAGGGCAGTGTAGAGAGGTCAGTAGAAGGTAGGGCAGTGTACAGGGGTCAGTAGTAGGTAGGGCAGTGTACAGAGGTCAGTAGTATATAGAGCAGTGTACAGAGGTCAGTAGTAGGTAGTGCAAAGTACAGAGGTCAGTAGTATATAGAGCAGTGTACAGAGGTCAGTAGAAGGTAGGGAAGTGTACAGGGGTCAGTAGTATGTAGGGCAGTGTACAGATGTCAGTATTAGGTAGGGCAGTGTACAGAGGTCAGTAGTAGGTAGGGCAGTGTATGGAGGTCAGTAGTAGGTAGGGCAAAGTACAGAGGTCAGTAGTATATAGAGCAGTGTACAGAGGTCAGTAGAAGGTAGGGAAGTGTACAGGGGTCAGTAGTATGTAGGGCAGTGTACAGAAGTCAGTATTAGGTAGGGCAGTGTACAGAGGTCAGTAGTAGGTAGGGCAGTGTATGGAGGTCAGTAGTAGGTAGGGCAAAGTACAGAGGTCAGTAGTATATAGAGCAGTGTACAGAGGTCAGTGGAAGGTAGAGAAGTGTACAGGGGTCAGTAGTAGGTAGGGCAGTGTACAGAAGTCAGTATTAGGTACGGCAGTGTACAGAGGTCAGTAGTAGGTAGGGTAGTGTACAGAGGTCAGTAGTAGGTAGGGCAATATACAGAGGTCAATAGGATGAAGGTCAGCGGTATGAAGAGCAGTGTATAGGAATCAAATGGCAATAACAGTAATGATACGTTAGCCCTGATTATATAAAGTGCTATATGCAAACAACAATAATAATAAAGTGCTATATGCAAATAATTATATAAAGTGCTTAAATGCAAACAATCGCATAAATGAAAAAAACACAATTTTCCTTCAATGTGCATCCATTGGTGAACTATTAATAATGCATCAGTGCATAGTGAAAATAAACGCATGCAGCAATGAATGTCCTCTTTTACACTTAAAAGTGTAAAAAAAAAGCCCAATATTTAATATTCGTCCAGTGCTTTGGTATTCCAAAAAGTGATCCGTGCTTCAGTGTTCCTTATATACACACTAGTGGCAACACACTTGTGCTCCCCCCTTTAGTAATCTCCTCACCTCAGAGTGTGTGACCTCACAATTAAGTTTGGTCAATAAATGCAGTTGAGCCACCCCTGGGCTCACCCTAAGGTGAGGAGATTACTAAAGGGGGGAGTGCAAGAGTGTTGTCACTAGTGTGTGTATATAAGGAACACTGAAGCACAGATCACTTTTTGGAATACCAAAGCACTAGATGAATATTGAACATTGTTTTTTTTTTTTTTTACACTATTTTAAGTGTAAAAGAGGACATTCATTGCCGCATGCGTTTATTTTCACTATGCACTGATGCATATTAATAGTTCATCATGGATGCACATTGAAGGAAAATTGAGTATTTTTTCATTTATGCAATTGTGTGAATTTAAGCACTTTATATAATTATTGTTTGCATATACAGTGGGGCAAAAAAGCATTTAGTAAGCCACCAATTGTGCAAGTTCTCCCACTTAAAAAGATGAGAGAGGCCTGTAATTTTCATCATAGGTACACTTCAACTATGAGAGACAGAATAAGAAAAAAAAAAAAAAAAAAATCGAGAAAATCACATTGTCTGATTTTTAAAGAATTTATTTGCAATTTATTGTGGAAAATAAGTATTTGGTCAATAGCAAAAGTTCATCTCAATACTTTGTTATATACCCTTTGTTGGCTATAACAGAGGTCAAACATTTTCTGTAAGTCTCCACAAGGTTTTTACACACTGTTGCTGGTAGTTTGGCCCATTCCACCATGCAGATCTCCTCTAGAGCAGTGATATTTTGGGGCTGTCGCCGGGCAACACGGATACTCAACTCCCTCCAAATATTTTCTATGGGGTTGAGATCTGGAGACTGGCTAAGCCACTCCAGGACCTTGAAATGCTTCTTACGAAGCCACACCTCCTTTGCCCGGGCGGTGTGTTTGGGATCATTGTCATGCTGAAAGACCCAGCCACTTTTCATCTTCAATGCCCTTGCTGATGGAAGGAGGTTTTTACTCAAAATCTCACGATACATGGCCCCATTCATTCTTTCCTTTACATGGATCAGTTGTCCTGGTCCCTTTGCAGAAAAGCAGCCCCAAAGCATGATGTTTCCACCCCCATGCTTCCCAGTAGGTATGGTGTTCTTTGAATGCAACTCAGCATTCTTTCTCCTCCAAACACGACAAGTTGAGTTTTTACCAAAAAGTTCTATTTTGGTTTCATCTGACCATATGACATTCTCCCAGTCCTCTTCTGTATCATCCAAATGCTCTCTAGCAAACTTCAGACGGGTCCAGACATGTACTGGCTTAAGCAGGGGGACACGTATGGCACTGCAGGATTTGAGTCCCTGGCGGAGTAGTGTGTTACTGATGGTAGCCTTTGTTACTTTGGTCCCAGCTCTCTGCAGGTCATTCACTAGGTCCCCCCGTGTGGTTCTGGGATTTTTGCTCACCGTTCTTGTGATCATTTTGACCCCCATGGGGTGAGATCTTGCGTGGAGCCCCAGATCGATGGAGATTATCAGTGGTCTTGTATGTCTTCCATTTTCTAATAATTGCTCCCAGTTGATTTCTTCACACGAAGCTGCTTACCTATTGCAGAGTCAATCTTCCCAGCCTGGTGCAGGTCTACAATTTTGTTTCTGGTGTCGTTTGACAGCTCTTTGGTCTTGGCCATAGTGGAGTTTGGAGTCTGACTGTTTGAGGTTGTGGACAGGTGTCTTTTATACTGATAACGAGTTCAAACAGGTGCCATTAATACAGGTAACGAGTGGAGTACAGAGGAGCCTCTTAAAGAAGAAGTTACAGGTCCGTGAGAGCCTTTTGCTTTTTTGTAGGTGACCAAATACTTATTTTCCACCATAATTTGCAAATAAATTCTTTAAAAATCAGACAATGTGATTTCTGGATTTTTTTTTCCTCATCCTGTCTCATAGTTGAAGTGTACCTATGATGAAAATTACAGGCCTCTCTCATCTTTTTAGTGGGAGAATTTGGACAATTGGTGGCTGACTAAATACTTTTTTGCCCCACTGTAGCACTTTATTATTATTATTGTTTGCATATAGCACTTTATATAATCAGTGCTAGCACGGCACTACTGTTATTGCCATTTACTTTTTGCACATGTATATGAGACTGTGAACAGTGCCTACAGCTGGCTTTTATTTAATATTATTTTTTATATTAGCACAATTGGAGTGAACACACATGGTAGCTCGCAGGCTTCTCACAATTATAATGTATAGGGATCAGTAGGGCAGAGGGGTCAGGATGGTATGGACTGGGGGGTTAGGAAAGCACAGTACTAAGGAGCCAGAAGGGCATGATATTTGGGGGTCAAGAGGGCACGGTACAGGGAGGTCAGGGAGGGTACAGTACCAAGGGGCCAGGAGGGTATGGTATTGGGGTGCTAGGAGGACATGGTACAGGGGGCTCAGGAGGGCAGAATACAGGGGGGGTCAGGAGGGCATGATTCAGGGAGGTCAGGAGGGTATGGTGCAGGGAAGTCAGGAGGGTACAGTACTAAGGGGCTAGGAGGGTATGGTATTGGGGGGGGTCAGGAGGACAGTACAGGGGGTTAGGAGGGCACGGCTCTGGGATCTCAGGATGGTAGAGTACAGGGGGGTCAGGAGGGCATGATGTAGAGAGGTCAGGAAGGTACAGTACTAAGGGGCCAGGAGGGTATGGTATAGGGGGTTCAGGAGGATATGGTATTGGGGTTCTAGGAGGGCACAGTACTGGGGGCTCAGGAGGGCAGAGTACAGGGGGTCAGGAAGGCATTGTGCAAGCAGGTTAGGAGGGTATAGTATTGGGGGTCAGGAAGGCACAAAAGTTCTTTATGCAGAGTAGCACAGGGAAGCTGTCATGGCAGAGCTGAATGTTTTGATCCCCACCGGCCCACTTCTCACATATAACCTTTAAGTTCCTTGAATGGATCGGAGGGGGAGAGTCGGTGCAGAGGCATGCACTGCAGTAGCAGTAAGTGTAAGAGCTTGGGCATGTTCAGTCACGAGGCTGAACCCTCCCAAGCTATTTCCAAGGCTTTCCCCGCCCTGTAGGTGCACATATGCAAGGGGCGGAGGCTGTCTCTGCAGGCTGGAATTGGTAGAAGCTGTCAGGGAAAACTGTGTCGGCAACCTGGGGATATCTTCGCGATCCACCTGTCACCTGCTCGGACCATGATCGATGGGTTGCCGACCTGGGAACTAATGGGTTTATGTATAAAAGATTCTCTGGGGCATTAACTATACATTTACCCAAAATTCAGTTTTTTTTTTTTTACACAGGTTCAGGACTTCTAAGGTTGTTTTATTCCCCCCCCCCCCCCCCCCAAAGAAATAACCAGCTCAGCACATCAATTCCATGTCAAAGGGCAGCGCACCTGCATCCCCTGCTATGTTATGACCAGCCCATGTGCCCTTCAGCTTTTGCGGGGAGGTATAAGAGGGGTTTCCCAAAAGTTGGATAGGTCTCCCAAGCACTGATGCAAATTACTGATTGGCGCCCTCAAGTGCCCAAAAGAAAATAGCACAAGGAGTAGGGTTTATGTGCCACCTGTCTTCCACCCAGTAGGTGATCACTACACTTTATCTATAGGATTATATCATGAATTGCAAAATGCATGTCATTGGTTCCAGAGGCGTAACTAGAACCTTCAGGGCCCCGGTGCAAGAAATTATGAAGGGCCCCCCTGAACCCTGGCCAGGGCCCTTCCCACTGATCCTGGGGCCCTCTACTTCCATCGTGGGTCCTTTTATTAAGGTCTTACTGAATAAACAAATAGTTGTGTACCGAGCCTCCCATTCATTCAGAAACGGACGTATAGTAAAAACAGTTTACTATTCTTCAGTTATGAGTGAACCAATTGGTACCAATCACTGACTCTGTCCATTCAGAAAAGGAAGGAGCCGGTAAATGACAAATTTACCGACCCGTTCCTATCTCTCCATCATGACACATCTTCTACAGCAGCTGGCAGGAGAGAGGAGGGGGGAAGACAACAGCTCTGTGTGTGTGTGTGTGGGGGGGGGGGGGGGGCAGGGAA
>BLSH010262334.1:1579357-1614979 GCA_018402905.1 Glandirana rugosa
CCCCCCCCCCCCCCCCCCCCCCCCCCCCCCCCCCCCCCCCCCCCCCCCCCCCCCCCCCCCCCCCCCCCCCCCGGGAAGCACACAAGGACCCTGGGAACAGCAGAAGACAAGTAAACTGGATAGGAGGGGTGACATATAGAGGAGCCAATCTCCTCCATTAGGAGGAAAATGGGGGAGATTGGTTCCTCTAAATGCCGCTCCGCCATCCCTCCTATCCAGGTGTACAAGGGAGTCACACGGGCCCCCTGGAGCACGGGCCCGGTTGAAATTGCAACCCCTGCAGTTACGCCCCTGGTTGGTTCATCTTTTTTTTGTCCCTTATTCAAACCTGAACAAGCTATGACATGCTGGGGAGAAGTAAAAAAACACAGCTTTTATTCATTTTGTATTTCTGTATAGGGAATAATTCTGGATTATGTTATGTGGCTTTTTATAGTTTTCTTGTTTTTTCTTTTCCTACATTTTAAATTGCAGGTGTTTATATTCACGGTCTGTTTCTTGATGGAGCACGTTGGAACAGAAAAACAAAGAGGCTAGGAGAATCTTACCCAAAAACCCTCTACGACACAGTACCTGTGGTAGGTAACCTGTTTTTATTGAGAATGCATGTGTGTATTTTTCTCTTTTGAATGCAAAGGAGTCGATACATGAAGCCTGTACTCCTCAGTCGGCGGCTGAATTGCCTAGCATTTGCAACCAGAGCCAGTAGGTGGTGTCCAAATTGGAAAGCTTGTTGGAGGAAGAAGACATTAAAGGGGCCACACGCTTTGATGTTTGCCCAATCAAACCTTTTGCAAGGACAGTTAAGGATGCAATTGCCTGGGGTGAAGTTGAGGAAACTCTCCACAAGGTTAAAAAGTATTCCTTTCCCTTCATTGAATGACTGGAGGAGTTAATCCAGGAAGAGTGGAAGGGGTCAGAGAAAAAGGCCTGTACAAACAGGTTGTCAAAACTGTATACCCTAAAAAAGCTAAAGGTCAACCTGCTGTGGTCTTCTCTGATTATGGGTGCATCATTAATGCGGCTGGCAAGACACGTCACCTTGCGGTTATGTTCAAGGAGGCTCTAGTCCGAAAATGAGATCTAGATCTCAAGTGCTCCTACAGACTAACATCTGCAGGTGCCTGCAAACCAGCATTAACCAGCCCCTGTGCTGAGTGAGTCTAATGGGAGTGGTTTCATAATTATCAACCAGCTGTTGCAGCTGCAGAGCTCTGAGGAAAGTGGCAGGGTCTGCATTCCTTTAGACTTGATTTCCTATTGGAAGTATCTTACTAAAGATTACTTTTTTGTTTCAGTGGATGCAAAAAAAAAATCAGACTTGTATCTTAGTGCAGACTTCTGGGAAAATCAGTGAGCCAATCACACAAACAAAAAATTACAGCTCTGCAAATTGAAAAGGAAATAGGAGTTACCCTTTAAAGAAGCTCTTCTGGAGGAAGTGAAGAGAGACAAGGTGGTAACAGCTTTGTAAGAGCTGAAATTGGTGGAAGACTCTGTGGCAGATGTGTCAGTAGACGTCAATTTATGTTTTTCAAGAGTAATGTCCCCCATGGTCACGGCAAGGAGGGCATTAATCGCTGAGGCCATGGTCGGTGGATCCCGCCTTAAAAAATAGGATTTTTTAACTTACCGTAAAATCCTTTTCTCTGAGTTCACTGACAGCCGCAGCCTTCTCATTGACAAGTGAGGCTTATGCACATCCTACTAGGAGTAGACTAGGCAAAAAAGAAAAAAAGGCAAGCTGACCCCTCCCAGGGGGCCGTCCTCACTCCAGCATATAACCCCCCAGCTCTGCATAGCATATCAGTTCGTAACAAGCCGTACAAACGCAACAGAGAGGGGTGGGTGGTGCGTCTGTCAGTGAACTCAGAGAAAAGGATTTTACGGTAAGTTAAAAAATCCTATTTTCTCTTACATTCACTGACAGACGCAGCCTTCTCATTGACAAGTGGGGATGTCCCAAAGCAGTGTCATTAAAAGAGGGCTGGGTAAACAATAACAACTGTACCCAACAGAAAACCTCTAAGGAGGCGCCAGCCGCGCCCACAGCGCCGCCTGCAAAACTTTGCGGCCAAAAGCAGCATCCGAGGATGCCGAAATATCAACTTTGTAAAACTTAGCAAAAGTGTGCACCGAGACCCATGTAGCCGCCTTGCACACCTGAGACACAGAGGCCTGGTGTCTGAAGGCCCAGGAAGTGCTAATCGCCCTGGTGGAATGAGCCGTGACCGGAAAAGGGGGTTCTTGCCCCCGGACCATATACGCATGGGTCACCGTCTGTCTGATCCAATGGGAAATAGTAGCTGACGAGGCTGCCAAACCCATTTGCGGCCCTTCCGTCAACACAAACAAAGCATCAGACTTCTGAAAAGAAGCTGTAGCCGTCAAATACATCTGCAATGCCCTCACGACATCCAAAGAAAAATTTCTTACTTTTTGCTAAAATACAAGCCCAAAAAAAAAAAAAAAAAAAAAATTATATATATATATATATATATATATATATATATATATAAATAAAAACATTTTTTTTCATCGGTTTTGGCCGATTTATATTCTTCTTCCTATTTTTGATAAAAATAAAAATTGCAATTGGAGTTTATTGATTGGTTTGCGCAAAAGTTGCTGCGTTTACAAATGATGAGAATTAATTTATGGGGTTTTATTCCGTGCTATGAAAATGCACTGATTACTGTGTAAATGCCATTGGTAGTGAAGGGGTTAACCTGGAGGGGGCTCTCTAAGGGTTAACTGTGTTCCCTGTGTGTGTTCTTACTGTATGGGGGCTGGGCTGGCAGGGGGAGGGGAGTGATCACGGCTTCCATATACAGGAAGCCTGTGATCACATTCCTTCCCCCTCTGTCAGAATGGAGATCCGTGTTTACATACACGGACCTCCGTTCTCTCACTGCGGGGGAGCCATCGCTCCTTGGCCTCCCCCCCCCCGGAACACAGTGAGCACTGCCGTTATCGCGGCCGCCGTCAGGTGATGTCGGTTTGCGATAATGAGCCACTTTGCCGCCGTCAAGACACGGTGGGTGATCAGCAAGTGGTTAAGGAAGAGAGGTGGTATTCTCATTCATTTTTGGTCTCTTATGTGATAGGGCCTTAGGTTATACTAATTTTGTTTCAGAGGTGTTATTTTGGGGTTTTTATTTCTTGTTCAATCATTTTTTATTGAGTATTATATAAGGATACACAATTAAATCTTTGTCTGAATATCAAAAGATTAATGATAAAATACTTATGTCAACTTTACTGGCCCTAAGCCCCGTACACACAGGCCGAATGTCTATGTCAGTCAGTCCAATAGAAGCTGGCCAAGCTTGGACGAGCATGCTGGAAAACTAGCAGCCGACTGACTTCCGATCAGTGCAAATGGTGGAGAGAGATGATTGGAATGTCCTGGCGGGGGAGCCGTCCCCCTGTCAGAACACAACAGCTCAGTGGATCGTTAGTACAGTGGCTCTGACCAGAGTTGTCCATTTTTTTCGTTCAGCGGGTTGAAAAAAAAAAAAAAAAAAAATGTTGGTGTGTACCAGGCTTTAGTTTGAGGTCAAGAGAGAGCGATCAGCTTCAGTACAGGTTGTCCAATTGAGTTCCAGGTGAAGCATCAATGCATGAGAAGGGAGAGGTATAAATGAGATGAGGAAAGAGGGAAAAAAAGTAGAAGGGATCAGAAAAAAGGGGAGTAGTATAGAAAAAATGGGAAGGGGGGGGGGTGGTTGGGGTGTCAGGCACGGGGTCCTGGAGAGTTTAAAATTACATGGAAGACATGCCGTAATCCAAGGATCTGTAAGGGTTTTTTTTAATGATTGTTGTTTTGAGGCACTCAAAGTGCAGCAATAACTTGTTACTCACCATATACTCTTGGAGCTGCCTTTTGTTTGCAGTACACCACTGCATGATTTGAAAAAAAAAAGAACCAAGTATAAAGCTGGCCATAGGTAGAATTTCGAATGAAAATGCTTAGGAAAAGGTTCTAAAAAAGTTAGTGTGTATGTGTTAGTAATCATTAGTGGGTCAAACCAATGTTCATTTTTTTCCAGTGATGAGAAAATTCAAAGGAGCAGGGTGGAAAGTTTTTTTGAATGAACACATTTTTTAACAGTGTATCAAGTAGTTATATTATGTAGCGGTAAATATAAGGTGATGAGGCAAGATAAAAAAGACATCAGATGTGGGGATGGTTTTAAGATAAGCTGCAGAAATGGCAGAATTATTCAAAAACAGGGTTTTCTATAGTGTAAGCAATGCTGGTGTCAGTGATGCCCTAGATTCCTTAAGCTGGTCATACGCTAAATAAATAAAATATAATGGTTTCTTCTTTCCAGATTTCACATAGTGGAGGTATGAATCTCCAGCCGAGGCTATTGTCATTTGACAACTGAAGTCAATATTTGACTAGGAATTATACACTAGGCTGCTTCGATTTTTGGGTCAAATGACATTGGGTGGTAGAGTGCTGATGCATCCACTGTTAGACTTTTATCTGGTTCATCAGAAAAAGGCCAAAACTCAATCAGTGTATAGCCAGCTATAGGGCCTAGGAAATTTCTGGCTTTGAGATCTCAGAGAGTGGGGACATTGTCCAGACACCTGGTGTCTACGGCTGCTACACACTATGCTTAAAGTGGTTGTCAAGTCTTGACAACCACTTTAACCTACAGGTACGCCTATTATAAGGCTTACCTGCAGGTTCCCTGCATATCTCCCAAACCTGTACGGTTCAGGAGATATGCAGTGTACTCGCATGTGCCCACATCATCGGGCACATGTACAGTGAAGAAACGGCCTCCATGCCATCTCTTTACTGACAGTGTGCCGCGATTGGCGGCTCCCGCGCATGACGTCACTCGGCTTTGGCAAATCGCAGAACCGGAGTCCGCGGCCCCTGGAAGGAAGAGGGGCGAAGATGGATTCCTGGAGCGGGGACAGCACGGATTTCCATGGCAGGTAAGTGTCACATAATAGACTAGTATGCGGTGCATACTAGTCTATTATGCTTTTATATTGCAGGGTAATCAGGAGAAACAAAGAGGAATTAAAACCCATCAGGGTTTACTTCCTCTTTAAAAGGTAGACATGTTGTTTATATGAATGTAGGCATCATTTTTTTTTTCATTCAGCCCTCTGCCAAACCGTTATTTGGAGGAATTCAAGACAAAAGGTAAATCTTTCAGGGCTCTTCTTGGGCACAAGTAACCATTCTAAGTAGCCAATTTTCACTTTTTAAGCTCAGGTCCACATTGGGTACCTATTGAAAAAAGAAAAAAGGGGCATCGTCATTGCATGGTACCTAAAATTGTCCACCTCAGACAAGTAATAATTACTGACAAGTGTACAGACATTACACAGATTCCCAGTAAAATGGCAATACTATGATGCATAAAATACAAACTTGGAGTACTCGTACTGATGAAGTGACATATTTACTGGTCATATATCAACTAAATTTATGGTAAACTAACGGCACCTTCCACTGGAAGAGTAATGTTTAGTCTGATGTACAACGATGTTTGAGAAATGACAGTAAACAGTCTGAAGAGTAATGACATTCAGACTCAGAAGAGAATATCATCAGTGGCAATTATGATGTTCAGTCTGAGGAATGATGATATTCAACCTAATTACAATATTTCATTCTGATATATGATGATGTCCAGAACAGTTTTTTCTTCAGATTTGACAGCTTCATTGATCTTAAATCAGTCTGATTATTGGTAGAGAACAGTAGTACCCTCTAGTGAATTATGTTGTTTGCAGCGTAAGTATTGATATCCACTCAAAGGCATTCTGTTTTTGACATTTCATGCTAAACCTTAGGCAGATATAAAACAAAAAAATAATGTGGCTCAGTAATCATAATACATAATTAAATGTATTATTTTTTAATGCAAGAAAATCCCTGAATATGACCTGGCAATTAGCCTCCTGTATTAGATGACTAGAGCAAAATTAATCAGTTCATGTGATTAGGAGGAAAAAAAATCAGTGATCAAAAGATGAGCTCAGCAATGTGCTGCTTCTCTCTGCACTGCCCAATTACAGGCTGGGGTGGGTCCATGACAGCCTGGGCTCAGAGGAACTGGATTAAACAATGATGGCTGCCAGACTAAAGATGACCATAAAGTTATTTTTTTTGTTCAGCCTGCGGGCTAAAAAAAAAAAAAAAATATACAAAATCATCCATGAATACAAACAAGGTGGGAAGGTGGGTGGGTGGATGGAGGAATCCCCTGACCCACCCAGACATTGTACTCCGACAGCCACACCAGCTACTGTTAGAATACACGGATCAGTGGCTGCAGCTATTTGACTGCAGTGGCTGATAAAAGAAAATTTTCCAACATGTCCCTTTGACTTCTGGCAAGAAGAGATAGCCACACACTGATTGAGATTTGGCCAGTCTCTGCTGCACTGGCTAAATTTTGATCAGTATATGGGCAGCTTAAGGGACATTTGATGACAGAAAAAAGTACTGTGTGAGGTCACCTCTGGAGTTAAAAGAGAAGTATGGGGTTTGGGGTTCTTGCAGTTATACTTACCTAGGTGGATGCAGCATCGTTCCCCCCATCGGTTCCAACACTGAGAACTGAGTGATCTAACACTGCAGATCACTCGGTTCTCAGTTCCCTGAGCAGAGCTGGTGACTGTCAGTCTCTGTTCTGCCCCCTCCTCGCTCACTGGAGTACTGAGTTGTGGAGGGGGCAGGAGCGGGTGGCTCAGCCTCTCAGCAGGTGTCAGTCCAGGTATGTGGGCGGATCCCAACCCCAGTGTTGCAATCTTGCCCGAGCCTGGACTGGCTCTCTGACATCAGACAACGGACTTCAGCCCCCTGTCTGCTGAAACCGGATCCCAGGAGTGCAAACTAACTGCACTCCTGTGATCCACAGTAGAATTTGAGGCTGGGTTCACATTATTGCGATTTGGATGCGATTTCCCCGTATCCAATTCGTATGTCAGGAGACTGTGACCGGCTCTCAATAGAGCCAGTACACACCACTCCAGGACGGCTGCAGAGCGAGTTGCACAGGAGTCCTGTGCATCCTCTGGTCCATTTCAGGTCCGAACTCAGTCAAAGATTCGGACCGAAATCGGACCTGAAACGGTAAACAGGGATGTTGTGAGTCGCTCTGCACAACCAGCCTTAAAGTTAATATTGCAGCAAAAGTTGCTTTATTTTTGAACGGGCTATTTGTTTTTCTCTTTTTATTTGTGACTATAGCTCTGTATTAAATACAAAAACATATTGTCACAAATTTGACATGGGAAAGGAAGGAAAAAAATTAAATTCACCAACAAAAGCCTGCCTCTAGTTGATATGCTCTCCTAGAACATTTTTCTGTCTCATTCTCCACATTGAGTGCTTATAGAAAAATTGTTATATAAATCATGTGAATAAAGAGAACAAAAGCAGTGCAATAGAAATGGACGTTCACTATACCTGTGTGTTTCTGAAATTGAATATTGGCAGGTTTAGATTACATCATTGCATGCTTCAAACTTCTCTTAATCTCATTCTGGTTTTTGCCAAAATTGTGAGTCTTCCTTTGAATCTTGATAGCTCTTCCATGGTTGGTCATCTGTTGTCTTCATTTTTTCTATATTTTATTAAATTTTATTTTATTAAATTGTTCCCATCATTCCTCACTTGGCTTTCTTCAGCTAGGCTGCAGAAATCCTTCACCAAGTGTCATAACATTGCCCTCTCTTCATTTTTGCTCATCAGACTTAGGCTTCAGCTGCACCACACTTACCAGCGTTCTTCATTCTAGTTTGCCAGCTGGAGTCATTTAACTACACTAGCCCTTTATAATAACCAGTCTCTCAAACACATCTAACCCTTACTTATCAGAAATACTGATCACTCTTTGACGATTGTTACTAAACGCATAACAGTAAAATCATTTTGTATAAGCAGTAAAGCATGCTTATTATGGTCACTGTGGAACCTAAGGGGTTAATCCTCCACATTGTGTAAAAAGGCTGCTTAAGCCTGTCTTCTCTGTTCCTCCCCTTTTACCACAGTTCCCAATCCATCTCCTGATAGAACAGAGGCTAGGGAACATGCTGCACATGCTCAGTTTGTGTATTGCTAGAGATTTTTTTTTGCTTAGGATGCATGTGATCAGCACAGGGCCAATCAGCACTGTCCAGACAGAAGGTCAGGGGTCCAGTAGCCTTATAGGATGGTCAGAGCAGTATGAAAACTCCTATTACAAGCTTTAACCAGACACTCAGAGAAGTCACAAGACTGCTGATGAATAAAATGTATTTAGCAGTTTAGATTTACTAAAATAATTCCATTTTAATGTTTTGTGCACTGTGGGAGACCAGATATAGTGAATGCAGGGTCCTGGGTTTAGTAACACTTTAAAGAAGATCAATGAAGTCCAACCTATGGGACAAATCTGGCAATGGCTAGATAGGAGATTGTTCCTAACTGCAGCTGGTCTCAGCTCTGACACTTTACCAAGACAAGAGGAGTGCAAGCGGAAGGGAGATTGTTAGCCTTCTCTAGTTTTGATTCTTAAAGAGGGAACAAACGGCCTTTAATATTTATTTCATATGCATAAAATAAGTAATTTTAACCACTTAAGGACCGGGCCTATTTTTTACACTGGTGTTTACAAGTTAAAATCAGTTTTTTTTGCTAGAAAATTAGTTTGAAAAAAAAAAAAATACATAATGTTTAGGGGTTCTGACATCCTAGAGAATACAATGGTGGTCGTTGCAATGCTTTATGTCACACCGTATTTGCGCAGCAGTCTTACAAACACAATTTAGTTTAAAAAAATACACTTTTTGAATAAAAAAAATAGGATTTTTTTTTTTAAATAAATACTTACCTGTAAAATCCGTTGCTTTCAAAGGACATCACGGGACACAGAGCAGGCTATATATTCTATACATACTGGGTTATACGCCACCTATAGGTAAATGGGCACAAACACAAACAAAAACAAACAGGAAGTTACCCCTCCCACACTGGGAGCACTTCAGTTTTGTAGCAAGTAATGAACTCCACAAAGACAGTGGGGAGGGACCTCTGTGTCCTGTGATGTCCTTCAAAAGAATTGGATTTTACAGGTAAGTATTTATAAAAAAAATCATATTTTCTTTCTCTGACATCACAGGACACAGAGTAGGCTATATATTCTATACAGCAAAAACAAGGGCCAGGGATAAATCCAAGGCGAAAACCAAGCTCTACTTACCGGCCAGCTATGACTAACCAAATTAACCTGTCTAAAAGTATGCGTTTAAAAACAGGTTTAGTTGCACAAATTTGCAAATGCATGCGTAAGCTACAGGTCCCGCCAAGGCACCCTGTGATCTGTAGTCCTATCTGACTTGTAAGACTCCACAGTGGAAGCACATGCATTCTAATAAGATAGGTGAAGGCAGGTGGTCTGGAGGGGGCCCCACCCCTCCTTAAAGGTGCAGGGGCACATTGAACACCCAGCATATAGCACAGTGGCAGCAAAGATGTCAATGCGTTGCCTG
The DNA here is from genome assembly GCA_018402905.1 of Glandirana rugosa. Taxonomy (NCBI): domain Eukaryota; kingdom Metazoa; phylum Chordata; class Amphibia; order Anura; family Ranidae; genus Glandirana; species Glandirana rugosa. The sequence continues at coordinate 1,588,871 of BLSH010262334.1, forward strand.
ACCAAAAATCAAACATACCAAACAATGACCACTGCCTACACCAGTGGTTCTCAACCCTGTCCTCAAGTACCCCCAACAGGCCATGTTTTCAGGTTTTCCTTTATCTTGCACAGGTGCTTTAAATCAGAGTCATTGGCTTGGTATTTTGGACAGCTATTTTATCGAAGAGAAATTCCCAAAACTTGGCCTGTTGGGGGTACTTGAGGACAGGGTTGAGAAACACTGGCCTACACCAATAACTGGCCTTTGCAGCAAGGAGCATTGGAGGGCAACAAACAGCAAAAACAAGGACCAGGGATAAATCCAAGGCAAATACCAAGCTCTACTTACCGGGGTCCAGGGGACCCGGCGCATCACGGATCGCGGTGAATGGCCGCTGTGAGTGGCCTTTTACCATGTGATCGCACCATCAAATGATGGCGCAATCAAATGTAAACAACCCGGCGCTTCCGTCGGCTTCTCTCTCTCTCCTCTCCGCAGCGATCGGTGCATTGCTAGAGGAGAGAGGGGGGAGAGAGGAGGTGCTGCAGTGCTGTGGGTGATGTGTAATGCCCACAGCGCTGCTAAGTGACAGTATGCACCCCCAGTCCCCACCATCTATCCACCACCCACCCAGCCATCCTCACCCACCCATCCTCACTCATCCATCCATCCATGCTAACCCATCCAGACATGCATGCTCATCCATGCTCACCCAGCCATCCATCCATGCTCACCCACCCAGCCGTGCTCACCCATCCATGCTCACCCGTCCATCTATCCTCACCCATCCATCCGTGCTCACCCACCCATCCATCCATGCTCACCCACCCAGCCGTGCTCACCCAGTCATCCATCCATGCTCACCCACCCAGCCGTGCTCACCCAGCCATACATCCATGCTCACCCAGCCATGTTCACCCATCCATGCTCACTCATCCATCCATCCATGCTCACCCAGCCATCCATCCATGCTCACCCAGCCATCCGTGGCTCATCCATCCCCATCCATGGCTCATTTGTGCCTCATTCATGCTCATCCATACCACATCAGTTCTCATCCGTGACACATCCATGCCACTACAGTGCCCATCCGTGCCACTATACTGCCCATTCGTGCCACTACAGTGCCCATCCGTGCCACTACACTGCTCATCGGTGCCACTACCCTGCCCATCTGTGCCACTAGAGTGCCTATTAATGCCACCACAGTGCCCTCACAATAGTGTAAAAGGTAGTCAAATTAGATTTGAAATGTATGCCCCTAGAACACCTAACGGTGCTCCCTGCATGTTGGGCCTCTGTATGTGGCTAGGCTGTGTAAAAGTGTCACACATGTGATATCGCCATACTCGGGAGGAGTAGCAGAATATATTTTGGGGTGTCATTTTTGCTATGTACATGCTGTGTGTTAGAAATATTGTATAAATGGACAACTTTGTGTAAAAAAAAAAAAAATGCGTTTTCATTTTCTTTCCACATTTTCCAAAAACTTGTGGAATAAATGACATGTTCAAAAGACTCATTATGCCTCCTAGAATATACATTGGGGTGTTTGCTTTCCAAAATGGGGTCATTGTTTGGGAGTTTCCATTGTCCTGGTGCTCCAGGACCTTCAAAAGTGCAAGAGGTAGTCAAGAAATTATGTGTGTAATTAATGCTCCTAGAACGCCTGATGGCGCTCCCTACATGTTGGGCCTCTGTATGTGGCCAGGCTGTGTAAAAGACTCACACATGTGGTATTGCCATACTTAGGAGTAGTAGAATGTATTTTGGGGTGTAATTTGTGGTATGCATATGCTGGGTGTGAGAAATTACCCGTTAACATATGACAATTTTGGGGAAAAAAAAAATCTTAATTTTGCAAAGAATTGTGGGAAAAAATTAAAACTTCAAAAAATTCACCATAACCCTTACTAAATGCCTTGGAATGTCTACTTTCCAAGAAGGGGTAATTTGGGGGGTATTTGTACTTTCCTGGCTTGTAAGGGTCTCAGGAAATGAGATAGGCCGTCATTACATCAGGTGTGATCAATATTCAGTGATTGGCACCATAGCTTGTAGACTCTATAACTTACACAAGGACCAAATAATATACACTAATTTTTTTTTTTTTTTTTTACCAAAGATATGTAGCAGTATAAATTTTGGCCAAAATGTATGAAGAAAAATTACCAATTTGCAAAATTGTATAACAGAAACAAAGAAAAATTCATTTTTTTTACAAAATGTTCGGCCTTTTTTTAATTATAGCGCAAAAAATAAAAACCCAGCGGTGATTAAATACCACCAAAAGAAAGCTCTATTTGTGTGAAAAAAAGGACGCAAATTTCATATGGGTACAGTGTTGCATGACTGAGTAATTGCCATTCAAAATGTGAGAGCACTGAAAGCTGAAAATTGGTCTGGTTGTTAAGGGGGTTAAGTGCCCAGTGGTCAAGTGGTTAAACGTATACTGTTAGACAGGTTAATTTGGTTAGTCGCAGCTGGCCGGTAAGTAGAGCTTGTTATTTGCCTTGGATTTATCCCTGGCCCTTGTTTTTGCTGCTTGTTGCCCTCCAATGCTCCTTGCTGCAAAGGCCAATTATAGGTATATCTTCATTCAGATGAAAGGCCGACACTACCTTCAGTAGGAAGGAAGAAAGGGGCCGCAACACCACCTTATCCTGCTGCAATCTCAAGTATGGCTGTTTACAAGAAAGAACTGCCAACTCCAAAACCCTTCTGGCTGGGGTGATGGCAAAAATGAAAGACTAGCTTCCTAGTCAAAAGAACCAAGGGCATTTCCCTAATAGGTTCAAAAGGCTGCTTCTGTAGCCCTGACAAAACCAAACTCAAATCCCATGGACAGGGAGGAAATCTAACAGGTGGTAACAAATGAGTTACCTCTTGAATAAAAGGTCCTGATCAAGGAGCAAGAAGCCAAAAAGCTTCTGAAAATATATGGACAAGGCAGAAACCTGTCCTTTGATTGTAGTCAAAGCCTGCTTCAAGTCTACTCCTGCTTGAAGAAGAACTAATAATCTACCAATCACATACTTGCGGGGATGCCCTTTCCTGGCCTCCCATTATGCAATGTAAGCCTTCCAGACCCTGTGATAAATCTTCCTGGTGACTAGCTTTCTAGCGTTTACCATTGTAGATAACACAGGGTCCGAAAACCCCAGGATCTCTCAATACCTTGGCTTCAATCAACATGCCGTCAACTTCGCTCACATAAATTTGGGTGGAATATAGGACCCCGAGAGAGTAGATCAGGTCGGACCGGAAGCTGCCAAGGCCTGTCTGCCGTTAACCCCATTATCTCTGGGTAGCAAGGCCTCCTGGCCCAGTCTGGCGGCACTAGAATGACTGTCGCCGCCTCCTCCCGAATTTTGCGCAAGAGATGCGGTAGCCGAGAGATTGGGGGAAAGGTATTCTCCTATCAACTGGCAAAAATGTTTCATTCTGACTCATAAAATGTCCCTAGCTTCGAAGAACCAGGAAAAAAGGTTCAAGCTGTTGACCCGATGGCATTGATGCCCTTCAACTCTACATCTCATCGACTCTAAACTCCCTGATACCTGCTGGCGGTGTTCCTCATCTAAGGGGACCATCCTACATATTTGGTGGGCGTGTCCCCCTGTACGCAAATTCTGGCAGGCAGTTTTCGACTTGTACTGCAGACTCATGACGACCTCGATCACCCCCTCCCCACGAGATAGCATTGCTATCTATAATCCCTGGCCCGTTAAAATCGGTCAAAAAAGATGTATTGCGCCACTTTTTGGCAGCAGCCAGAACGGTGATACCCAGACATTGGAGATTGACGAGCATGACTTCCCTGGGGGACTGGGCAATTGAAGTGGACAAGATTAATGGACTGGAACGACTGTTGGCACAGGAAATGGATAGAGAAGAGCAGTTCTCCAACGTCTGGACCTCCTGGTCTATGTTCCCCTATCATCTCTGTACTTGATAAATACGCCAATATCCCACCCCTCAAAAGGTATAATATGACCCCTATACTATACCTTTGCAATGCAAAATACAACGGTAATAATGTGAGCACATGTGGATTGTAAAGTAGTGGACACCGCTCATAGTGTAGAAAGTGGTGTTCGTTATGTTTAGACACGCACCATATAATGACAACGGACCACTATGGCTCACATACACACTAATTACAACAGATGATGATTCTTGATGTTCATAATTGGCTCATTGGAAGATACATGTATACTTGAACTGTTCCTATACATTTTCTGTTAAATAGATGTGTACTCAAACTATGTTAACTCTTAATAAAATAAGATTGATATAAAAATCGCAGATTGTCGCCATTACTAGTTAAAAAAAAAAAAAAAAAAATAATAAAAATGCCATAAATCAATTCCCATAATTTGTAGACGCAATAACTTTTGCGCAAACCAATCAATATACGCCAATTACGATTTTTTTTTTACCAAAAATATGTAGTATATATATATATATATATATATATATATCGGCCAAACCCGATGAATAATTTTTTTTTTATATTTTTTTTTTGGATTTTTATTCTAGCAAAAAGTAAAAAATATTGTTCTTTTTTCAAAATTGTTGCTCTTTGTTTATAGCACAAAAAATAACAACCGCAGAGGTGATCAAATACCACCAAAAGAAAGCTCGATTTGTGGGAAAAAAAATGATAAAAATTTTGTTTGAGTTTTGATTTATCATATAAAACGTCACACGACCGCCCAATTGTCATTCAAAATGCGACAGCGCTGAAAGACAAAAATTGGTCTGGGCAGGAGGGGGGTTTAAGTGCCCAGTAAGCAAGAGGTTAAAGAGAAATGTTGAAATAATAAATATGTGCTTGCTTGAAAATATGCTATACTTCAATCCAATGGCAGGGGCGGTGGAGAAGCGGTTTATACATCGCTCCCCATATTCCTGAAAAATCATGCTTGCAGGAGTTAACTGAGCCGCCCCAGTTTGAAAGGACACACTGGGTTGAATGGGGAGACGCTTTACAGACGCTATTTTTAGCGCAATAGCGCCTCAGTGTGAATGGGGTCTTACTGAAATATCAGATAGTTCAATTAGCAACTCTCACTAATAAGCATTAGACACAGGAAAACCTCTTAAAAAAAAAAGAAAAAAAAAAAAAAAAAAAAAAAAAACTACTTCCCTCCAGGCCTTAAATCCCCAAGTGCCTACCGATGCTGGATCATTGCAGGTATTATGCACCTTTGTCAGAGTCTCACCTTAGAGGGCATTCCTCTTGCAACAACAGGCACATGACTTATCCAAATCGGAGCGTTTCAGATTTTCTCCAAAATAAACACCCTGTTGCCCCCACTGTCCGAATACCAGTGGAGACCCCATTCTAAGGTTATGATCTTTGTTGTGAACCACACTCTTATACTGCTCTCCAAAACCTACCCGCACTGTATATATTCAATTAAATTCTGAAATGTTATGAAACACATAATACTGGTACTCTACTTTGATTGTTTCTGAGGATGTCCAGAGCCAGACACCACTTTTCCTACCTGGTGTTCCTGCTGATCACCATAGACCGATGGAAAAAAGTCTGTATGATATTCCACACTTTGCTGCAATGCCTCAATTGGCATGAATCCATATGAAGCACTTCTGAATTTGCAGTTGGATGGTCTTACAAAATTAGACAATTTGTCCTGATGACTCAAGTTTTGACAGCTATAAAAACTATTTCCAACGCATGGCTTTCTAGCTCCTTTATCATAGCTGAGGTTAAGTCCAGACTGCACTGGTCAGATAAAGTGTCTAAAGCGTCAGATACTATGCCTACTGTACGTTTAGAAACATCTGGGGATCCAGAGTAAATTGCTATCTGTCGTGTAACTTTGATTGGCTGCTATAGGATAACAAAGATAGCTAGACACCTGAAGTTTGGTTCTAACAATGACCCTAGAGTGTCCAACTGACCCTCCCCTCCTTCGTCTCTTTCTACTTCTGAGAATTATTGCTCTCTTAAGCAACATACTGTAGAAATGTGCTAGGATTTGTGTGCATACTTCTGTATTGCTGGAAGGTTTTACCTCAGCTGCCGCTGAAAAGCATTTTAACTTTGTCATTTTTCAAAAACTTGACAAAATATAAAATATTCCATGGGCTCAACACAAATAATGAGTGCAGCGCAAACAAGAGACTACATTTCATAAAGCGTAAATAGAGTCCGTAATAAATAGAACAGTAGTCCATAAAGCAAGCCAAAAGAATTTCATATAGAGGAAATCCACATGTGAGGAAAAGGAAAATGCAGCATCTTCACAGGACCGGTGACAAATCCCTTCACCAGATGGTAAGAATATGTGCTCACCTCATCCATAGCCCTCTCTTTTACCAGGTCATCAGCGCTTGTTCCCTCAGAAGGGGAGAAGATCTTTCAGAAAACCGGACCTATCAATCATAGGAGCTGTATGCATGAACCACTCTGAGGATCTCTTCTCAGCAGCACTAATCAGCATATATCCTGACTTCAGCAAACCTCACAAGTCGCCCGGAGCACAAAGGGAGCGCGCCAGCATTCCCCGACCAGCCTGTGACCAATCAAATTTGCACATCCCTTGTGTATCCAGGTATTCCCTGCCGGTGGCGTTCGGACATGTGATGTCATCCCTCCCATGGGCAGGGCTATGCCACACGCCCGGCTTTGTCACACCTCCATTTGCTGGATGTCCAGTACTCCCTTTCTTCTGGGATTGGCTCCCTTTAGAGGTACTCTCTCATATAAGGCTGGCTCGGCGGGACAATCAGTCTCGTCTGAGCCGGCCTTGATGTGGACGTTCCTTTACTCTCTCCCTGATCAGGTACATATTAGCTGTTCAGTGTGTTATTGCTGTGGAAATTTGGAACGGTTTGTTTACCTATACTGATCCTGATCCCACTCTCCATGCGGTTGTTTTGTCTTTTTTTTTTTTTGTGTAAAATGCCGCAGCCGCCACCACCTTATCCATTTAATTGGCAAACCTCTATGTAGGATATATATATACATACATACACACACACACACACACACACATATATATATATATATATATATATATATTTATTACATGCATACATACACATACATATACATATATGTGTGTATGGACTCATACTTTGTCCAGCACATGATACTTAACCTGACCCAAGTATTTTCATTGTTGGAACCTTCCATTACCATTTTCTTGGTTGCAGCTGCCACTGCGGCCTTACGCCGCTGCAGCCACCTGGCGCCTCTTGTGACACACACTGATCTCTTGATGGGGGCACCTGAATAGGCGTAGCTGGCTTTGTGCGGTGGTTACTGCAGCCTCCCTTTCCCTACAGGTTCTGTTTGCAACATTCCATCTGTTGTTGCTGTGGGCGCATCTCTTGGCATGGGGGTGAGTGATAAACTATGTCTGAGCCTCAGGATTGGCTTATTAACTATACATTATATGAATGTACCTGTTCATATGTAATCAATACTGTATGCTTACAGTGATTAGGTTTATATTTTAGACACTTCTACTCTATGACCAGCACTATCATATCCTCTGAAGGACAGAACTACAGCAGAAAGTCTGAAACATGTCAGGATTAACCATGGAGCCCCTGCTCTGTTTACATTAAGCTGGGGCCTATATGGCATGCTAGTTGGTCATTTCTTTGTATTGTATATCGATCCTTTTTTGCCATTTATTTTATGGTCTTCAACCAAGGCCTTTACCTTGTTTTTTTTATATGTAATAATAAAAGTTCTATTTTACAATTTACTACTTTTCCACTCTTTTCTGTGCCTCAAAAGTCCGGGGGAGTCCATATATTGGCACTACGTGCTAAGAATTCTCTAGTAATGAAGGTGTATAGTGTGTGTGGATGTTACTGGCAATCAAAGGGTTAAAATATATTAGTGAATATGTGGCGGGCAAACTGACGCCATCTGGGATTGAAGCTGATGCCATTTGAAGTCATCCATGACACTAAGTGTGATCAGAAAAAAAAAATCTGTACATTGTACCTAATGACACTGACAGGGCAGTGAAAGGGTTAATTGGGAGCCATAAGGGGATTAACATTCGTTAGGGAATATGTGGTGGGCAAACTGATGCATTAGCGGCAGTCCTAGATATCGTCAGTGACACGAATAGAGTGATCAGAAAAAAATCTTTTCACTGTACCCAATGACACTGACAGGGGTGTGAATGGGTTAACGGGGGGGGATCAGGGGGTTAAGTGTGCCTATGTGATCTGGTGTCAGTGTAGTGCTTTTACTCACTGTCTTTTGCTGTCTCTTCTCACGCTGGAACCAAAAGAAGATGATAATTTCCTGTATTTTGTAAACACAGGCACATGCTTTTTGCTGATTTGGCAGAACCGATCAGTAGACCCAGGCTAAAAATCATTGAACTGGACCTGTTAAGTGATCGGTGCTGGAGTGAATCAGGGCACCGCCAGGCCAGCGGGCGCACATGCCCCCAGTTCAGAAACATGCAGGGATCGCGGATCACGTATATATACACATGATCTGGCACAGAGTTGCCTGTAGCAATAAAACTGCTATAGGGCGGTCAGCAACTGGTTAACTGACATATACAAAATAAAATGATCTGCAGATAAATAAATGCAAGAGTAAACAAAATGTGAATGTCACCGGTTATCTTGGGACTTCTAAATGATGCTTTTGGACCATATAAGACCTGAGAGGGGCACATGGGCGTTGTTTGTTCATAGAGTAAAAACTGGATGCATTTTCGCACCCAGGAGGTACAGGTGCTGTGTACAGCTTGCCAGCAGCAGCCTGTCAAAACCAATAACAGGTTGCAATACACAACGGGTGTATGCTGTTCTAAGTACTAGTGTACAGGGAGGTATGCCCCAAACATGGAATTTCTGCTTTGAACAACTGCAACACTGTATTTTGTTGACATTTTTTGGGGGAAAATGTAGCCATTTAGCCAACCTAAGGTCTGCAAAGGGTTAGGAAATGCTAGAAAAATAACAGAGTAAAATGAATTACAAGATTTAGAGAACAGCTGGGTAGGATTGAGGCTTGCAGGATAACAGACTGAAGTTTGGAGCATGAATCAGAAAGATGGCAACTTGAGTGTGAAGGAGAATGAGGGGAGCATCTGACTGAGGTTTTGGAGAAGGAGAAAGTGTAGCAGCTTAAAGTATGTCTTAAATAAATTTAATGTGCCTGTGTGTACATGAGGTGACCTGCAGATGTATACTATTGTTGGGACTTGAGGGCAGACACTGAATTTTAACAGAACAAACATTAAATGGGCCTGACTTGTGAGAATGAACTGTTGATCCTTTTAAATGTGATACTGATATGGCTCCATGCACACTGTATCTGATAAACGACCGTTTTTGGGCGCCACTATGTTATCCTATGTGTCTATGCACACATGGACATTAATTGTCGTTTATCAGCAGTGGCGTTTTTGGGCTGTTATCTGAACGCCCTGAATTGGCATTCAAAAGTCATTCTTTTGACCACAAAAAACGTCGGACGCCGCCAAGCGCTCATAAACGCCGGTAAACGGCTGTTCATCGGCGTCTGGCGTTTTTTGCAGTCAATGGAAGCTAATAAAGAAAAAAAGAAAACCGCTCACGCCAATAAGCGCCGGTAAATGCTGCTTACAAAACCCTGCTAAAGAACATTTTGTAAGCAGCGTCTCCTGCCCGACGCCGAGAGAGCCCAGATAGCGTCCAGTGTGCATGGAGCCTATTAGTACAAACCTTGACGATATATGAGATACGATATAGAATATGTTGCGCTTTGGTATGCAAGAAACCCCAGGTAACAGTATAACTGGTATTTTACAGATGTGGCTGAAGCCTTGCAAGAGAGCAGACATCCCACAGCGACCATGTTACATTGCTCCCGTGTACAAGACCAGTGAAAGAAGAGGAACACTGTCCACTACTGGACATTCAACTAATTTTGTGATTGCAATGACCCTTCCCTCTGATAAACCTGAGGAGCACTGGATTGGACGAGGTGTCGCTTTACTATGTCAACTTAGCTCATAAGCTATATTAAGAGCTTCTTAGGACTCTTTCCACTAGAAGAACATTTGGCTTAAACCCTGAAACAGCACTGCACTGTTCTAACAATATGACTAAATAAAATACTTTTGAGATTTTATTTGAGGTTCCACAATAGACAATGTACATAAAATGATGACAGCAATTATGAAAGAACAGTTTATATTTACCATGAAGACAAAATGGGTTTGTGTTAGATGGGAAGCAGTTAGAATCATTTTTTTAAATCATATCAACAGTCATTGAAAAAACAAACAGATCTATACATTTTGCAAGAAGCAGATTAGTTGCACTGTCAAGCTACAGTTCAAATGTGTTGTCACACAGTGACAACTTTGCAATAGCATTAATTACCTTCATGAAGGTCAAGCAATGTTCATTTTCAAGCTTCACATATTTTACAGCTTAAACTGCAAAATAATCACGTTAGCTGGAATGCATAACTGGTATGAACAAAAGTTCATATAAAATGAAGCAAAGCAAGTAGTTAAATACACAAATCAAATGAATATGAACAATGGCATTGTAGTAATATAGAAAAGACTGAATTTAAAGCCTTACACCATTTTTTTCAGTGATGGAGTTGGGAAGAGCTACATTTCTCTCAGGTTATTTCTGTCCATGACCCCACTGGGGAGACGCCTTTACTTCCTGTCCCTATAATGTCTAAATATGAAATAGGATGTGTGGTAGTAACCAGGACAACTATAAAAACACTAAGGAGCAACGGCACTTCCTCCCTCTACTAAAAATGTGTGTTATATCAAATTAGAAAAGACTTAGCAATCAGGTCGTGGATGTCAATTTGAACCTGGCAGACATTCTAACCCTACCCATCAAAAATGAAAACAATGTTTTTAGGGGAGTTGCAGTTTAAAGCAATAATGTGTAAGAACATTTTAATACAAATATGACCTACCTTGTATGATTTAATAATGCAGTGACATTGAAACCAAGAAATGCATGTGGGACTGTCAAAGAAAAGGTAGGTTATGAATTTCATTAACAAAGTGATAGCCCCTGCCCCCACCTATAACTGGCCTTCACAGCAAGGAGCACATGGAAGGACAAACTCATGAAAGACAAAACCAGAGAAAATTCCCAGCTCAACTCACCAATCAGTCTGCTTACCAACCGAATTAACCTGTCCAACAGTATTCATTAAAAACAGGTTTAGTTAGCACACATTAGACAACACATGCGTAAGCTGCAAGGTCTCTTCATGGCACCTTGTGTATCGCTTGCAGTCCTAACCTTTCTAAATTTTTGAGAGTCTCCACAATGGAAGCACATGCATTCTAATGGATATATAAGGGGCAGGTGGGCCTGGAGGTAGCCCAATCCTCCTTAAAGGCACAGGGGCACATTGGACACTCAGCACATAGCACAATGGCAGCAAAGGTGCCCAGTGTGTCCCCTAACCAAATTTACACCAGTGACAAAGTTGACCCCTGTCCCCACCTATATCTGGCCTTCACAGCCAGGAGCAGAAGGAAGGGAAAACCCATGAAAGACCAACAAGAATTCAGGTCATGAATTTCATCCCACAATACTATGCCTAAAGCCTCAATCAATTAAAGGGCATGGGCATTATTGCCAGGGGAAGTGGATGCTTTTAGCTTTGCAGTTGGTGAAGAAGAAGAAAATCATTATTTGGATAGCCACTTTGTCAAGGTTTGGGGAAGTCTTAAGCAATCAAATCATTCAAGCAAAAGATAGGTGCTTTAATTGTTAAGGTAATTTAACATTTTTCATTGCTACGTTAAATTTAACCTTTAGTGCATTTAAAAAGACAAAGCCAGAACAGTTGAAAGGGGGAGAACTTATGCTGGCCATACACTATACGAAAAAACGGCCAAACCCATTTTCGAGAAATGAATCGGCTGCGGTCACGTAATGACTGATAAATCGTTCAATGGACATACATGAATACGTTTTTTCACATATACCTAGTGCAAACAGTTTGGACGGGAAACACATTAACCTTCCGATTTATCGTTCTTTCGAAAATTTCCAAACTTGTCCTTCGTTTTTTGGCTAAAAAACGCCCCAACCGATTACCGATTTGTACAAAGGAAAAGTGTAAAAGATCAGCGCTGAAGGTAAAATAAAACAAAGATTAAAAATATATGAGCAGCAAAGCAAAAAAGAGAGAACACAGTCTCGGTGATCAAAAGTACAGTAAAAAAATGCAGCGCTCATATAAAGTGACTATAGAATTCTCCTGCAAAAAGTCCCATATATTTTGATTTTGATTACTGATTTGTGCCCATTAACTGGCCGAAAAACAAACAAACTGTCCAAATGACCGATTTTTGGCAGATTTTTTCGTATAGTTTATGGCCAGCATTAGTCTTGCCTTTCCCTAGCAAAGTGACACTTTACACAACATGCCTATTCTTTGGCAGCAACAAACCTGCCTGATATCTAATTCTAAGCCCATTAGTGCACGGCTTGTTAAATTATACTGTACTTAAAAATACTAATTAAAGATAATTAGCAGGTTAAAAATATTTAGAATAGTGTGCAATCATTCTGCACATTAAACAAAATTAGATTTTAAAGGATTCGCAAACCGCAAAACAAATGACAAGCATAATATACATTTGGCCTATGGGTGATCGCTAAATGCATTCTTAAGGCTCATTCACATCACAAGCTCATGTGAAACTGAAATATCTGTTTTGGTTAGAGTGAAAAAGCTTAAAAATACTGTCAGGTTGTTTTTCAATGGAGGAATTCCCCTCACTTGTTCTGGTGCCCAATGTCTTCAAGTCATGGAAGTGAGGGAAATTTCCCCAAGACAGACAACAATGAAACGCTGCCACCCTAAATAGGGGTTTTTCTTGTGGTCAATGGATTAATGTGCACTAATACTTTGCAAAGTAGGGTTGTAATCAAATGAATGCAGACTGCAGAATCTGCCCACAATGACAATCCAGCAGTCAAATAATCCACATTGCCCCTGGGTAGTCAAACCACACCAAACCAGATTTGCAACACAAACTTTGGATGCTCTTCTGTTTATTAAGTACATGAGAACTTGGGACTTAGGCACAATTGTACAGTTGTGAGATTTTGCTATATATTTTCCTAAAACTGACATTGGTCTTTAGCAAATCTCATTTATTTCTATTATGAAGGACCAATATGGTTATCTATGCTGCAACTGTGCATTTCCACCTTGGGTCCCTGCAAACCTTTTATATATAAAAACCATTTGAGAGATAGACAGCAATTTTAAAAACCTCAGTCAGCCCTGGACGCCAATGTATTACCAAACTCCTCAAAAGCACAACGGAAATCAGATGGAACAGGATGGAAGGAGTACATTGACACTCATGGTTAGACCAACTGTAAAAGATTGGGCACACAGGCAGGCTTTGTTAAAGAGACCTTGTCACCAACTTAAAAAAAATACAGGTAAGAACAGAAGATCCAAATATTTGAAATGCTTGATTGCAGTGTTTTTCTAATCTTTACATTTTTTTACTCACTTGCAACATGTCTTTGAACTTGCTAGAAAAATTAAACTACTTCTCATCTGATAGCATTACTATATGTGCTGTCCAAATCCCTCTGCCACTCCCCTTCCTGGATAACCTTTTATGTAGCTGCTGAGGACTGAAAGGAAAGACAGACTGTCACTTGAGCATTGGGCATTTAACCTTATGGGAAAAATTCAGTTTAAATCTACTGGTGACAAGGATTCTTCAATTATCCTAATAAAAAAAAAACACCTTTCACTAAAAAAATAATAATTTGCATATGACAATGCATATATAAACAAAGTGCAGCACTATAAGTGAAATAACTGATAGTTAAGATCTATCAGGTAACGCCCTTCTGGGGCTAAAGGTTATAACAAAATGTAAAATATATAAAATATACCAAATATATTTTTATTATTGCATACAGCACCTAAATATCTGGACACTTTACCTTAATCAATGTAATATTGGGTATATTTTACATTTTGTTATAACCTTTAACCCCAGAAGGGAGTTACCTGATCGATCTTAACAGTTATTTCACTTAGCTGCACTTTATGTTTATGTTGATTTTCGATGCAATAAGGGTTATTATTGTAGTGCTGGCTGCTGCTTGGTTCATGATTTGGGTAGCGCAGTATCTCTACTCTTGGCATATGACAATGCATAGGCTAGAAATTCAAACAATTTGTATTAAGTTGTGTAATAAGTTTTTATTCCAAAAATCTGTTGGAAAAATTTGTTCTTTAGAGACATAAGCTGGAATGTTGATAAACAGAACACAACTCAGGAGAGAAAATATGGCAAAGATAAACCTGTAGAAATGTGTTGCAATAATCAACGCCACACTGGTTTATAGTCAAAATAGGTCTTAGAATTTTAATTAAAAAAAACTCAAGGCAACTAGACCAGTAGAAGCGCTTTAGTTCACTCATGTATTACTTTACTCAAACGGCTGCAACTGCTTTAAAACTATTTTTATATGTCTTTATATTAGCTAGAATTTGGCAAAAAAAATTAAAATCGGTCTGCAATGAGGATCAAAAGAGATTGCAGAAAAGTAACCTAAAACAGCAAACTTGAAGTGAGGCAGTAGTGGAGGCTGAATGGTTGACACCGAGAAAAAGTGACTCATGCTGAAATTTTTGCATAAAATCAGGGGTGGTCAGATCACAATAGTATGGCACTTTACAAGAGTTGTAAGGTAATGCAGTGTATGCTTCAAGTGTATTTAGCTTTTTGGCATGAGCAGGCTTCTAGATTAAGCCAATATGGAAATAACCGGAGGTCGTATCATAATAAATATAATGGGTCAAATAACATTTTAAAATAACAAATCTCACCAAGTGAAACTTTGAGGACTGTATTTTTAGACCACATATTAAATCAATCAAGTAAGCAACCACTGATCAGATACACATGGGATTAGCATTAGCTGTAAAATGGAGTAGCACCAAAATATTAAATAATTAACATATATTTTCTAAAACTTCTATATTTAACTTTGCTGTATCCAGTAAATCATAAGATCAGTTCAGTACACTTAATATCTACAAACTTGCTTGTTAAATTTACAAAATTTGGGGGGGGTGTCCTAACGTGGGATGTAAGCGGATGCATCCTACTGCAGCTCTGGTGCGATCCTCCACTACTGCCACAGTGCTACACCCTAGTAACTCTTGGACTGTGGAAGCCTTCTCCACTGCATCTGGTGTCTAATGGTGGATGGAAAGGCATAAACACCTCTGGCCTGGATGAGGAATACCACACGCTCTTGTAAAGATGGCTGCCACCCAACCACCCTTCGGTCTTCACATGCCTCCACTCTCGAGCAGTTTTAAGATGTAACAGACGCCTTGACACCCTCCTCTCCAGTGACCTTGGCCCCACCACATCTTATCTCACAGGCGTCTCCCAGCACGGTAGGGGGTCTGATAAAGGTATAGAGCCAACCATGTCTGAGGTTCTCTCCACTGACCCAGAGAAACACATTAGCAACTTAGTTACCCCTTCAACCGCTAAATTACTACTCTCAGTAATAAGCAGGATATGGAAGATAAAGCTGATGATCTGGAAAACAGACTGAGCAGAAATAATTTATTAGTTGGTCTGACAGAAAGGGTGGAGGGTTCCGACCTTGTAGCCTTTTAGGAGAGCTGCCTGATTGAGGAATTTGGCAGGGACAGTTTCTCTGTGATTTGTTATGGCTCAGAGTCCCCAGGCAGACCTCTTCCACCAGGCAATGCACCTCGCCCTATGATCATCAGATTGCTTAATTATCGAGACAGACACAGCCCTCACAGCAGCAAGACCCAAAGCAAGCCTCTGCATCAATAATTTTTGCCTATGGACATGTTCCCCACCATAGCATATAGTTTTGGTATAAAGCCCGCTCTGTACTGGTTGAGTTGAGCAGGGGTGTTGGACTTTAGGTCTCGGTTTCTTAGAGGCCTGATGCTCTCTGCTATTGTTTTGTGGTATGTATGTATGCATGCATGAATCAATGAATGAATGATCTGCTCTCTCCCCTTTGTTGTACTTAGACTGTGACCGAGGGGGAACTTCATTGTTTCTTGCAGGATCCTGATCCTTATCTATGTCAGAACTTCCATGTCTATCATGTATGTTTTCTTTCTTGGAATGTTAGGGGCCTGAATTCCAAGTTTAAACTGGCCAGTTTGTTCGAGTATCTCAAGGCTCATAAACCACATGTGCTAGGTCTAAAAAATAAAAAAAAAAACGCACACACTTAGGTTCCAAAATTTTAGCTCTCAAAAAACAATGGGTGTCTTGGAGCTTCCATTCTATCTACTCTTAACCATGTCTGTGGTCTTTTTGTTCTCATTCAAAAAGGCCTCCCTTTGGTTTGCCTTCATATTGTATTTGGTCCTAATGGAAGGTATGTTATTCTCCATACTAAAATATATGACACATTTGGGTTGTAGCCACAATCCTTACAGATCTTTGTGTTCATCTTGCTGATTTCCCAAGCCTTTTGGGCGATTAACTTATTAAATCCTACCTTAGACAGATTTTAACCCCTATGAACAGACTCCAAATGCTTTGCTACTGGGTGTGCAGCTTAGTGATATGTATGTATATGGCACTGAAAATTTCTAACCACTAAGGAGTACTCATGCCAATCCAAAACGTAGAAGCAATTGAAGACTAAGTATGGACTTTATAGGTGCCCAAAGGATCACAAGTTTAAAATTGCAATCTCAAATCTGATAAAAAAAAAAAAATATTCTGTCAAAATTTTGGTTGTAGGGGAGAACTCCCAAATTTGATTAGGTACAGAGTTGATCATATCACAAATACAAATATTATATTGGAATAGGGAACTCCGCCACCCTTCCTTTTGCCACTATATATTTTGCTTCTTCATGAGGTATATGTATATGACAAAAACACATATGATCTAAATACAAACATAATAGATTACAAGATACAGATCATCACAGAAACACAGTAGGCTGTACACATAGTTGAATTCTACTAAGACCATGTGCAGCAGTCACAAGTATGATGTCACAGGTATTTCACCATTACTGGGGTGAACATGGGAGCACAAAACAGAGGGGACAGAGAACAAGGAAGGAATAGGCCTAGGATGAAAAAATGCCACTGAATTAAAAAAGAAAGTACATTGCGGTGGCCCAAACATGTAAACAGAGAGATGTCTGAGCATTCTCCCCACTGAGTGGGGGAATCTGCAACGTCTGACAGCTGTATGTAAAATTATTTTACACACAGAGCTGTGACAGATCCCCACACACAGTACACCAAGCACCACTGTCCCATTCCCCATAAACCGAGTTCACAGTGTCCCCATAAACAGCTGTAGCAGTGCAAAAAACATCTGTACCAGTGCCCAAAATATCTGTACTAGTGCACATAACATTTGTCAGTGTCCCCATGAACACCTGTACCAGTGCAAACAGCATCTGCAATAGTGTTCCATTATGACAACATCTGTCAGGGTCCACTGGTGAATGATCAACATTTGTCAGTGTACCAATGTCCCACCAATAAATAAAACATTTAAAGTGCCCCCGTTCCCCTATGCTCACGTGCAAAGGCAAACGCACATGTTGGTCCTGTACGCATACATAAACAGCGATCGCACCACACGTGAGGTATCGCCGCAAACGTCAGAGCGAGAGCAATAATTCTAGCACCAAACCTCCTGTGCAACTCTAAACTGGTAACAAAGGCTTATAAAGCGTTGTCTATGGAGATTTTTCAATACCAAAGTTTGGCGCCATTTCACAAGCGTAAACAATTTTAGAGCATGATGTTTGGTATCTATTTACCCGGCACAACACCATATTTTATATTTGATCAAAAATGTGGGTATTCTATGGTGTCTGTGCTTTGACATTCATTAAAATGTATTTATGTGTTGGTGTGTAAAATTGAGTTTGAAAAACTGCTGAGTAAATATTGTGTGATATAAAAATGTGCAAAAAATAGATTTTTACTTGTAAACAAAAAAAAGTGTCTGTATAAAGGTCTTGTCTTAAAGTGGATAATGTCTGAAGGTTCTCCTTGGATGCTGTGCTTCTTGATGTGACCAGACTGTAAAAATGTCTCACGCGGTACACCAAGCACCACTGTCCCTTTACCTATAAACCACTTTCACAGTGCCCCCCTTAAACCGCTGTACCAGTGCACAAAACATCTGTCAGTGTCCCCATCACATTTGTGCCAGTGCAAAAAAAAAACTGTCAGTGTCCCATCTAATCAGTACCAGTGCACAAATCTGTCACTACCCCATCACATCTGTACCAGTGCACAAAACATTTGTCAGTGTCCCCATGAACATCTGTACCAGTACAAACAGCATCTGCAATAGTGTTCCATTGTGACAATATCTTTCAGGGTCCACCAGTGGACAATCAACATCTGTCAGTGTGCTCCTTGGATTTTGTGCTTCTCCATGTGGCCAGGCTGTGAAAGGCTCATGTGGTATCGCCATATTCAGGATGAGTAGCGGAATGGGTTTTGGGGTGTCGTTGCAAATATGCCTATGCCATGTGTGAGAAATAACTTAATATGACATTTTTGTGAAAAAAAAAAAATATATTTCTTTGTTTTCCAAAGAATTGTGGGAAAAAACTACAACTTCAAAAAACGTGTCATGCCTCTTACTAAATACCTTGGACTGTCTACTTTCCAAAAAGGGGTCATTTGGGGAATATTTGTACTGTCTTGACATGTTAGGGCCTCAAGAAATGAGATCGGCAGTCAGTACATCAGGTGTGATTAAATTTTCAATGATTGGTACCATAGCTTGTAGATTAACTGTCACACAAACCAAAAATTTCTTTATTTGTAGCGCAAAAAATTAAAAAACCCAGTGGTGATTAAATACCACCAAAAGAAAGCTCTATTTGTGTGACAAAAATGATAAAAAAATCATTTGGGTACAGTGTTGCAAGACTGAGTAATTCTCATTCAAAGTGTGAGAGCACTAAAAGCTGAAAATTGGTCTGGGTGGGAAAAGGGTGAAAGTGCCCAGTATTGAGGTTGTTAATCTATATCCAAAGTATATATATCATATATACACACACCTAAAAAAGGAGTAATCCCTTGTCAAGATAACAACTCGCCCAAGAAGTACATAAAATCTTCACGAAAGGTGATACAATAAATAATGCTAAATTCTGTTCAAAGGGGCAGCCATAATATAAACTCACAATCCCCCACATTGTATAGAACGTACAATAGGTATACCTGGGCTACAGGCTGTACAGAGACAAACACCACCATATCTGCCGCATAAGGGGTACATATCAGTATATCATTGGTACTATAGTATGAGGAACAGTCCAATCTGTCCAATAATCTTGCAAGCAAATACTCATACTCCTTTATAAACATAATTCGTGTGGATAGATTAAGCATACCCTGCATAAGAACAGGTATTCTTGTAGTTCATTTTACAATTTGACTCCTTTAAGAAATCTCAGCTTCACCTTCACGTGAAAGTGTGCGTCAATGGTTAGTGATGGCCACCTAAAATAGAACACATGTACTAGCTTCAGTATAATTGCTAGGTAAGCCTTTTAGAGGGTAGGTTCTATAGGCATGTCTGGGTCGCCACAATATACTTTATTCAGTGGCATTTTTTCATCCTAGGACTATTCCTTCCTTTCTCTCTCCTCCTGTTTTGTGCTCCCATGTCCCCCCCGGGAATGGCAAAATTCTTGTGCACTTGTAACCACTGCGTTTAGTCTTATTAAGTTGTACACTTAAAGTGGACTTGTACTATGCTCCTGTGGTAATCTGCATCATATATTTATGTGTGTGTTTTTGTCAATACCTCCCAAAGAATTGGGGCAGTGAAACCTGTAGAGGCCAAAGAAAGGATAGTGGAGTGCCCCAATACAATATTATATTGGTATTTGTAATCAGATCAATTCTGCACACAATCCATATTGGGAGTTCTCACCTCAAGCCAAAGTTATGACAGAACATTTATTGTTTTAATAATCAGACTTGTTTCATAAAGAGATTGTACATTTTAAACTTTGTGATTCGTGGGGGCACCTATAAACTCCATACTTGGTCTTTAGTGGTTTCCTATATGCTGTATTACTGGGCCTCTAGGTTACCACCCAGTAGAGACTTGTCCCCCTTTTTATTAATCCAATCCAAAATCAGGCCCTATCTAGAATTGACTATGCATTAGTCACCTCAGACCTACTACCCTTAGTATGACACAGTCAGGTCCATAAATATTGGGACATCAACACAATTCTAATCTTTTTGGCTCTATACACCACCACAATGGATTTGAAATGAAACAAACAAGATGTGCTTTAACTGCAAACTTTCAGCTTTAATTTGAGGGTATTTACATCCAAATCAGGTGAACGGTGTAGGAATTACAACAGTTTGTATATGTGCCTCCCACTTTTTAAGGGACCAAAAGTAATGGGACAATTGGCTGCTCAGCTGTTCCTTGGCCAGGTGTGTGTTATTCCCTCATTATCCCATTTACAAGGAGCAGATAAAAGGTCCAGAGTTCATTTCAAGTGTGCTATTTGCATTTGGAATCCAAAGAGCTGTCACTATCAGTGAAGCAAGCCATCATTAGGCTGAAAAAACAAAACAAAACAAACCCACCAGAGATAGCAAAAACATTAGGTGTGGCCGAATCAACGATTTGGAACATCCTTAAAAAGAAAGATTGCAAAGGTGAGCTCAGCAACACCAAAAGACCCGGAAGACCTTGGAAAACAACTGTGGTGGATGACCGAAGAATTATTTGATTGGTGAAGAAAACACCCTTCACAACAGTTGGCCAGATCAAGAACACTTTCCAGGAGGTAGGTGTATGTGTGTCAAAGTCAACAATCAAGAGAAGACTTCACCAGAGTGAATACAGAGGGTACACCACAAGATGTAAACCATTGGTGAGCCTCAAAAACAGGAAGGCCAGATTAGAGTTTGCCAAACAACATCTAAAAAAGCCTTCACAGTTCTGGAACAACATCCTATGGACAGATGAGACCAAGATCAACTTGTACCAGAGTGATGGGAAAAGAAGAGTATGGAGAAGGAAAGGAACTGCTCATGATCCAAAGCATACCAACTCATCAGTGAAGCATGGTGGTGGTAGTGTCATGGCGTGGGCATGTATGGCTGCCAATGGAACTGGTTCTCTTGTATTTATTGATGATATGACTGCTGATAAAAGCAGCAGGATGAATTCTGAAGTGTTTCGGGCAGTATTATCTGCTCATATTCAGCCAAATGCTTCAGAACTCATTGGACGGCGCTTCACAGTGCAGATGGACAATGACCCAAAGCATACTGCGAAAGCAACCAAAGAGTTTAAGGGAAAGAAGTGGAATGTTATGCAATGGCCAAGTCAATCACCTGACCTGAATCCGATTGAGCATGCATTTCACTTGCTGAAGACAAAACTGAATGGAAAATGCCCCAAGAACAAGCAGGAACTGAAGACAGTTGCAGTAGAGGCCTGGCAGAGCATCACCAGGGATGAAACCCAGCGTCTGGTGAGGTCTATGCGTTCCAGACTTCAGGCTGTAATTGACTGCAAAAGATTTGCAACAAAGTATTAAAAAGTGAAAGTTTGATTTATGATTGTTAATCTGTCCCATTACTTTTGGTCCCTTAAAAAGTGGGAGGCACATATACAAACTGTTGTAATTCCTACACCATTCACCTGATTTGGATGTAAATACCCTCAAATTAAAGCTGAAAGTCTGCAGTTAAAGCATATCTTGTTTGTTGCATTTCAAATGCATTGTGGTGTATAGAGCCAAAAAGATTAGAGTTGTGTCAATGTCCCAATATTTATGGACCTGACTGTATCTCCTATATGACTCAAACATTATTGGATCGCTCTGCTCTGAATTTAGTATTGGAGATGGGACAAAAGCCCTCTCTCAGTGTTTGGAGGCCAAGCCCATTTTGGATATCTACCGAGGAGGTGGCTGAGCAAGCCCTTACATGACTGATTGGGTACACATCATTAACACAGCTTCCCTTGGCCGCACCTGGGATGCCTTTAAGGCAGTGGTCTGGGGTCCCTATATCACATTGTTGCACATCATGCTGCCACCCAGGCTCAATTGCACTCGTTGGAAGTAGCCTGAAAACCTTCTCGTTCAAAGTATACCTCTCAATATATTTCTCACTGTGCTTTAGTTGCGGCTTATCATGCCCTTCATCTTCACACTGTAGAAATGGCTCTAAAACAGCAATTGTGTGTGTGTCTGCCGATTTACAGCTTCTCTGGCAGCCCTAGAGATTTCACTACTCCACTACAGCTTCCAAAACTTCTTTGCAATGATATTTACTAGAAAACCCCATGACTGAGGAGGAACTTGGCAATGCCATTTACTCTCTCTGTTCTAATAAGACATCAGGACTTGATGGCCTACAATGCCAAATTGCGGTATCAGGTTCATGTTGACATGTTAACCCCAAAACTACTTGCTTTATTCAAAGAATAAAGGAGGAGCAGAGTGTTTACCAGACTCCACATCCAAGCCTTATTATTCTATCACCCAAACCCAGTAAAGAAATTAGTCTGTGGCTCTTATCCCATTTCTTTACTGAATAGTGATGTTAATGTCTTCGCTAAAGTACTTTCTAATTGTTTGAACAAGGTAATCCTTTCGCTTGTTAACTCAGACCAATCTGGGTTTATACCAGGCAAAAACACCTATTACATATGTCTGTATCTACATAGCGAGTACCGATTTATATTAAAAAAGTGGTTTGGTGAGGTTGCATATTCAAAAGGCATTCAACACTGGAAGGTAGCCCTTTCTTTGGCAAACTGTCATGGATTGGCTTTGGCCCTCAATTTATTAACCCCTTTGCCTGGTACGCATACATGCAGCCTCTCAGGAGGTGGCCCTTAAACAGCAACAGCCCGCTATATGTGTACCAGAACGTAAACAGGGCTGTGCCAAGAGCACACGCCCAGCACAGTTACCGGCGGCTAACTGAAAGCTCCCAATCTCTACCTCCCACAAGTACTACTACTACTACTTCCCAATCACGGCGGTCACATGATCAGAAACCCCACCCCTGGCATCATCAGAAGCCTTTTAAAGGGCCAGGAGGCACCAGTGTTGAGGTTAAATAGGGCAGGCTACTCTACTCTATCCTAACAAGAGTTTAAACAACCAGTGACGTATCTGCGTTATTCTCGCTTCAGCTGGGAACCCGAGAGGGCTGCCCACTCGATCATCTCCTATTTGCACTGGTTTTCGAACTACTGGCACTGTCTATGCAACAGAACGTAGAAATGTGTGGCATCTGTCAGGGCTCGCTGGAGAAAATGTAATCGTATGCAGATAATGCATCGATTTACTTGAGCGGCTCAGAGGTCCCCTTCTGTGATTTAATGCAAGCGGTGGAGAGGTTTGGAGCCTTAAGCCAGGTACACATGGGCTGAATGGCGGGAGACATTTGCTGGTTCATTAAAAAAAAAAAAACACAACCTTCAGCCTGTGTGGAAAACCAGCAGCCGACTGACTCCCGATCAGCGCTCTCAACCAATGGCGGAGATCAGAGTGTTCTGGCATGCGGGTCCATCACCTTGTAGTTCACTATTCTTATGTCAGCCCTCGGCCCAGGCCCAGAATGTCTTAAAGGGGTTGTAAAGTCAAGGTTTTTCACCCTCATGCATTCTATGCATTAAGGTGAAAAACCTCCTGTAATGCAGCAGCCCCCCAGAGCTCCCTTTTACTTACCTGAACCTGATCGTTCCAGCAACGAGAATGAGCCCAGCAGCTGGCTCGGGTCCTCACTAAATAGATTTATAGCAGTAGGAGCCATTGGCTTCCACTGCTGTCAATGAAATCCAGTGACATGGGGGCGGGGCAAAGTCCTGCTATCTGTCAATGGACACAGCAGCAGAACTTGGGAGAGCACCTGCACGAGTGCCCCCAGCGAAAGTGACTCTCCAAAGGGGGGCATTTAAGAAGGAGGAGCCAGGAGCACCACCAGGCGACAGAAAAAGGATCGGGCCGCTCTGTCCAAAACCCTTGCACAGAGGAGTCTTTGGGCAAAAACAACCTGCACCCCGAGCTGCTTTATAAAAAGGTAAGGGGCAAAAATTGGGACTTTAAAATGAGGGCTTGGCTAGGTAGAGGCACAATCTTCCATACCTGTAATTGGAATAAAAGGAAAGCTAAAAAAAAGGTAACTTGGAGGGAATTGGGACTTTAAATGACACACGAGTGTGAGAAGGAGATGCTGGATGGATGGATCCATCCAGCATCTCCCTCTCACACTCGTGTGTCATTTAAAGTCCCAATTATCTCTAAGTTAGCTTTTTTTTAGCTTTCTTTTTATTCCGAGCTGCTTTATGGCATAACCCTAGATTCAGTCACCTTGATGCATTCACAAAAATGTGCGCTTTTTTTTTTATAGATGTACACTATTTTATTGGTAACTTAATTTCTTTCGATTTACTTAAAGATAAGTAACATTCATGATTTTTTTTTTTAAATTAAATACCTATTGTTGCCTCACGCCTTTAAAGCCAAATTTTCTACCACAGGTGTAGATTTCTCCTCCTCACCATTGGAACATTTAAAAGGTATGGCTCTGAGGATACCAAATGAGTCAATACCTTCTAGGAAGGTCTACAACCTGAGAGCTCACACCAGTTCACATCCTCTTAGAGGAAATAGCTGCATCTACCTTCCAAACCTTATTCAAAACTCTTGGGAAGTAGTAACTGAAGCTTGTTTTCATGATGAGTATGGTGGATGGACTAACAATTCAGGTTTATTCATTATTACCTTACACTTCCGCCACCCGGGTCAGTTAACCTACTACACGCGTTTGGGACTTGCCCCCACCTTTCCACATTCTGGACTGATTTATTTATTTTTTTTTACCCTACTAAGCAAACTTGACATGCAGATTCCCAAAACGCTAAGGGTGCATCTTCTTGACATTTTCATTGATTCCTATAAAACATTCCTACAGCTGAGTTATCCCTTTCTCTGAGTTAATCGACAGGCACAGCAAATCTTAGGACTAACTGGGTTATACTGTCCTCTTCAGGAGTTTACTAGGCAGAACAGGCAGTTCTAACAGCAAAAAGAACAGTAACAGACACAGACCCCCGCCCCCCCAGGGGGCAGTCCCCACTGGCAGATAACCCCACACCCAGCTCTGCTGGCTCACTTCGTAACAAGCAGTGCAATATCCAGAGGGGTGGGTGCTGTGCCTGTCGACGAACTCCGAGAAAGGGATTTTACAGTAAGCCAAAAAATCCAGTTTTCTCTTTCGTTGACAGGCACAGCGACTCTTAGGACTAAGTGGGACGTCCAAAAGCAGTGCCAAAAAATGAGGGGTGTGTAACAGAACAACACCCAACCAAACCCTTTGTGAGGAACCGAACGTGTCTCACAGGGCCGCCTGCAAGGTTTTGCGGCCAAACGCAGCACCCGAGGATGCTAAAACATCAAGTTCGTACAACTGTGAAAAGGTGTGCCCAGAGGAGCACACTTGAGATACAGACGCCTGACGTCCGAAAGCCCAGGAAGTGCTAATCATCCTGGCAGAGTGAGCCGTGATCGAAAAAAAAAGGAGGCTCCAAACCCCGAAAACATAGGCCCGGGTCACCGAGTGTCTAATCCAACGTGAGATATTGGCTGATGAGGCCACCAGACCTTTGCATGGACCACCCACGAACAGCACCACCCACCAGGTACGTTTCCAGACCACCGGAGTAGTCGGTTATAGAGTGCAACCTAATCTGTGAGCCACTGGGCCCGGATACAAAAGCCCCAAACCTCGGAGGAAAAAAAAAGCTAGTGCCGAGTGAGACGGTCCTACTAATCGTGAAGGACCCGAAAGCCTGCAGTCCGCAGACATAGAGTTCACACGAGGAGACCCGTGTGGAAAAGTGTCAACATGCTTGAACTACAAAATCGTAGGAGCCCACGACGCAAACCGGCGTTTTGGAACGTCCGCCGGGACACTCTGTGCAAGCCAAGGAGTGTTTCCCAAACCAACCCACAACAAGACAATGTGTGGGGAGTAAAAAACCGTGACGAAAACCTGCAGGGTGAATCAGGATTCTCAGCGACACGGA